>CM068832.1:115750818-116223318 GCA_028554795.2 Sinohyriopsis cumingii
GGCATCTTCGTAGCCACCGTTCGAGTTAAATTTCTTATATTTTCCTTCCAAGAACGGCTCAATCGCTACGTATTCCTCGAGTCTCACTAGAGATTCGTCTCGATTAATCGGAATAAACCCAAACAGTTTATAATGGGACACATCATACATCTTGGCGATTAGAGGGATCAAAAAATCAATTTGCTTGTACTTTTCATTCTTGGTCTTGTTCAAGATTGGGATGCAATCCAAATTAAATTTCTGAGCAAATTTCAGAGACTTTTCGCTTGCCGCAAGGTCAGGGACCCATTGGTTAAAATTTTTTGCGAACTCTTTCTTGAAGACTTTTGTGACACATGCATCTCCATTCCGGGGTCCTTTTCCGTCCAGGATTCCCTTGAAAGCGTATCTACTTGCACCTTGATTGAATGGCTGTGATTCAAACGTAGCCTTGTACGTGGTGCCATCCCGGTCATGATTCCTGGAGTAGTATGTTTCATGTGAATAATTTGAACCCATGTCGCAAACGTACAGGAACCTAAAATGAGAAATTCTTTGAAACCATGCTTACTCAAACAGGTCCATTTACATTAGTGTGAATGTGTCAAGCGATTATTATTGCTCTGTTATATAACTAATATGCACCTTTCTTTCTATGAAGAAGAAGACGAAGATGATGATGAAAAAGAAGACGGAAAAGAAGAATAAGAAATAATAATAATGTGTTGTTGCATGGGTTGGTTGGTGTGATTAGGAATAATCTGAATAAATGACACTACATTTCAAATTATTTGAATAGCTAGGTCCCAAAGTGGCAAGTAATGAAACGATGAACTTCAAGGTTTATAAATAAAATGAACATGGTTCTATTATATAAGACAAAAGTCATGTGGGGTTTCTATTATATAAGACAAAAGTCATATGGGGTTTCTATTATATAAGACAAATGTCATGTGGGGTTTCAGTTGTAATCATGTGAAATATCAACAACAAAAAATAATGTTGAGCTCGTTTTTGCTGATATTACTCATGGACGACCATGGTGATATTCATGGTCGCCATTGCTCTCGGTTCGTATATCAGAGAAAATAAGTTGGGTTCGCTATCGGCGATTTATCATTCTTAGCAGAAGCCGTTCAAATTGAGTTTAATCGATAACACACTGCATAAATGACCTCTTAGCAATTACCGTTGATCCAGTGTGTAATCGACACACTATGACGAATGACCTTCTCTTAGTAGAGGCCGTTCATCCTGAGTGTAATTTATTTTCGAGCTGCGTGATTTCATGGATCCAGATAAATACGAAGTCCGATTCTTAGAGGTCATTTCTTTCAATTGTTATATGAGTACAAAAATGATAGAAATTTTCTTTGCACTACTTAAAAATATTATTTCTTTCAAAATTTGCTTAAGCACATAAAATATCATATTTGTCTTTGCAATTTTCTATCAGAACTTAAATGTAATATGTATTGTTTAAGTTTTCTTAAATATAATACACAGTATTTCTTTCTTTTGAGTCTTTCCATTACTAATAAAAAGGAATCTTTTTTATTGTTGTTTAAATGCTTGAAAACAAATATTTATCCCATTTCCTTATCAGTACTTGAAATGCATTTTTCAGTTTCCATTTCTTAGAAAGTTATTCATAGATAAAATATTCGTAGTGAAAGATATTTCAAAAGATGAAACAATTTCAGAACTACGTAGTGGAGAGAGAGAGAGAGAGAGAGAGAGAGAGAGAGAGAGAGAGAGAGAGAGAGATTGTCTTTAAGCGTGTAATATAAATGCAGACTTTAAAGTTTAGAATCCTTGCCCTATAACTGTCTTCTATATGAAGCATAAACAATCTCATTTTAATGTCTTTCTTGCAAGTTTATGTGACGAAAGCAAATTCCTGCTTGCTCAGCAAGGGGTACATATCATACAAGATGAAAAATACTAAAGTCTTTTACTTATTAATCAGCATAGTGACCAAAAGAACTTGAAATGTATACATATGGGTTGCAGTTTCTTCACTGAATTCTTAAGTACTGTAATAATTTACTTTAAAAATATCTTCTCTCTAGGTCTCATGAAATACTTTTATTTTTTAACGTTTGCATCTGAATATGCAAATAGCGTATAATTCCATATATAATAATAATAATAATAATAATAAAATACGGTATATACGTACTTGTCCATCGTAAAGTCGAATAAGGCATCTATATTAATGACAAATGTTTAAGATGCCGTCTCATCTAATTTCTTAGGCATCAAACTTTATAGAAATTTTTCTTATGAATTCCTGAGCAAGATTCTGATTGATGTGATTTGTGTGTACGATATTAATCGGACACTAGGTTAGAATCTAATATTTTAAATGCTAGTTTGGAAACCTTTGCTGTACGGACAGTTGGTGTAAATGGCATACAGGAAATGAGCACTCAACTACAACAGCAGAGGCACGTCACCTGAAAGCACGCACATAAACAAGCGTAAAAACATGAATCCAGTGCAGTAATTGTTTTCCATTCAACATTAATTAAAGTAGTGCAGTGGAAGCCTTCTTACAAAGTGCAGTGAAAACCTGCATACAAAGTTAGCCATTCATTGAAGAATGATTACTAGCTTTTACAGAAGTCCTAAACCCATTGATTAAAAACCTATTGAAGAGGCGTCCATCTATTGATAGACAGGGACTGTGCCATACAAGTACAACCGTAGGCTGCACCAACCATTACACGAGCAGCTAGGTTAGCGAAGTAAACAGATTTAAGATGTCAATAAATATGAAAAATGTGGACATTTTGAAGCAGACATGTGATGATTTGGAACAGTATTCTAGAAAACACAACATCTGCATTTGAATTGATCCACTGCAGATTGCTTCTGTCAGTGAGAAAATCAACACCTATGAGCTTGTGTGCGACATTTTTCCAGAAAAATCTTGAAACTGACTATAACTCAGGGAACATGGATAGGTCACACCTGTGTGTATGAGGAAAAGCTCCCATCATAGTTAAATTTAAAACTTACAAGACGAGGTCCATGTTTCTTGCTAGACGCAAGGCGCCGAAAGGAGACCATAGTAAAGTTTTCATCACGGAGAATTTTATCAAAACGCGTCATAATCAAATCAACGAGCGGATCCAGCTCAAGAAATCCAATAAAATAAACGTTTTTCGACTTATGATTGAAACCTATACTACCAAGCAAAACGACAACCGCAGTGGCATCTAGTGAAATTACCTGATGCGTTTATCAGTCTCTTTGTTATAATGCATAAAGACGCTGTTACAATAATCTTTATTTGTCTTCTCCATTGTACCGTTCGCATGTTATAATGTTGAATTTGTTACCTCTCAATAGTATTAATATATGATAAAATTAATTCAAGGTGTGATATTTTCGCAAATCTAGTGTTCACAAATTGTTCATTTGTGTTATTACGACTGTATGGTATTCAAATAATTAACAAGAAAGAGAAAAACCAACAAGTTCTTTTTTATAATTGAAAATAATGGAAAATATAGAATTTATTTCCATAAGATACTAAATGAAAGAATTAAAATTATTTTACAGTATGGTGAATGAAATACTTACGTCCTAAATTTGTTATCAATTCCAAAAGTATCAAGTGACCCGAATGAGTTCCAAAGGTATTCCAATTGATGGTCAGTATTGTACCTGATGTACCCAACAGTACGGAAGAATCACTATGTGATGTTTTACCCCAACCCCTTGTATTATACATGTATTTATAAGTCTGTAAGTGGAGCCAGGTAAGCTTTGTTTTTCCAAGTGCCTAAGTTGGCTAGTCCTCTTACGTAACCCAGTCTTTGTTTGAGCTCTTGAGTGGAAATCTGGCGGGAATCTTTGTACATGGGAACACGTGACGTAGACAACTTCAAAGAGCCGGAAGCCGACAATGGTAGGCTGGACAGTACATGGGGACACACAGACTGACATTTTTATGATTGACAGTTCGATCAAATGACCAGAGTCCGTCGCCATCCAATCGGGATGCGTTGTAGGTGGGACTTGATTCGAGAAATTGACATAAGACTTGTACAAGCCTGAAATTCGTCAGTTGGTGTTTAAGAGTCGCAGTGACACACACTCCGTTAGCCATTCGTAAAAATTGGCGGAATTTAGGAAATTCATGAAATAGCTTCGATCAGGAAGCTTTCGGGGGACGAAAGAATTTCAGAGAATTTCGGGGGACGAGAGAAGTTCAGAGAATTTCGGGTGACGGTGAGAGATACCGAGTGAATTTCGGGTGACCTCAAGGGATATCGTCAAGGGTTCCGGATACTAGAAGAGGAACCGGAAGTCAAGATAACGGCAAGGAACAAGGATTATAGAAGAGGAAGCGGAAGTGGAGATCACGAAAGGAGAGAAAGACAAGGGAACGAAGAGATTTAGATGAGTAGCACTCAAGAAGGGAAAAATCTCCTCACACTGTGAACTCAAATGATGATCAAAGGGATCATTGGGTGAAAGAGAGACATTGATTACTTTAAATTCTTTTAAATTTCATTTATTAAATTGTTATTGTTTAAATTTCATCTTTGTATTTCTTTTAATTTAACTGTCGGCATAGCTGACTGGGGGCTCGTAGCCATAAATATATTTAGTCAATAAATAATATAGTGTCCAGAATTAACCTTCTGAATAAGGACCAGGGGAACTTCTCATAATTCGTTAAAGTCTATAAGAAGAACCCCCCCCCCCAGACAACCACCACTACACCCCCACAGTGGGCGCTTCGTCCGGGATATGAATTAGACATATATATTATTTTGGGACTTAAAGTTATTGGTAGAAGTATTAGTGAACAGTGTGAGATATTTTCCATTCTTTGTATTTGAAATTTTGTGATTTTCTCATCTTGTATTTTTATTGTCATATGTGCAGGCTTTGTAGATCTTCCATTCATAGCAGTACGTGTGAAGCAGATATCGAACAAATATCTTACCTGAACGAAACTAGTTGTTGTCGACAGGTAAGTATTTAAACTGGTATTACAAATATCTGTATATTGTTTGAATTTTGAGACAAGGTATCACTTTACATTAGTATAATGGCTACCGAACGACAAATGATAAAGGAATACCGCGCCATGGGGTCGGAAGATCTTGGATACGAGGGAGATCGCCTGGCAACCTTTATAGAAGAAAGGATCAAGGAATGGAAGGCCGAAAAAGCAGCGGAAAGAGAAGCCCAGAGAGAACTAGCCAAGATAGCAGCGGACCAAGAGTTAGCCAAGATAGCAGCGGACCAAGAGTTAGCCAAGATAGCAGCGGACCAAGAGTTAGCCAAGATAGCAGCGGACCGAGACGCCCAGAAAGAGCTGGAGCTAGCCAGACTCGCTCACACTCTGGAGATGGAAAAGGTCAGAGTTGAAGCTAGGACCAACGGACGGGACGACGCCAGTACAAGCTCTGGAACAACCGGCCGACCTTTCATCGACCACCGGATAGTCCAGATCAACATGTCACGCTTCAATGATAGGGAGGAGGCTATTGACGATTTTCTCGTCCAGTTTGAGAAACTCGCACGCGCTCATCAGGTCCCTGAACAGCACTGGGCCATTCATGTCTCAGCCTTTTTGCAAGGTGCAGCTCGGGAAGTCTACCACGGCTTAACTGCAGAAGAGGCTGATGACTACACTGCCCTCAAGAAGGCGCTTCTCTGCCATTATCGGCTGACCGCCGAGACTTACCGGAAACTTTTCCGGGACTCGGTGAAAAAGGTAACAGAGACCCACTCTCAATTCCACAACCGTGTTCGAGGTTTATTTGAGAAGTGGATGAAAATGGCCGAAGTCGAACGCACGTACGAAGGGCTACGCGAGGTAATACTCAAGGAACATGTCCTGGGTACTTACCGTCGCGAGTTGACAGTTTTCTTAGCAGAAAGAGAACACCGGACGCTCGAAGAGATCGCTAACATGGCGGAGCGATACGAGCAGGCGCACTCGAAGAGTGGAGGTTCCGGGGTTGCTGACCGACCCCGACCCTCTGAGTCGCGTCGTATGGGGGAGGTTGAGCCGGCTGTCCGTAACCGTCAGGGCGACGGGAAGGTCGGAGGGGCACCTACAGGTAGGGCTGCCGCCTATCGACCTGGACAGGCCTCACCCACGAAACCAGGACTTGCAAGTCGGCGAGGGCCGCCGACATGTTTTAATTGCAAGCGCCTGGGGCATTTTGCCAGGGACTGTCCCAAGGGCAGGCAGACCCAGGTGAATGTCGTAGCTAAGAAGGAAGGTGTGCCGGAAGCGAGTCGCAACCCAGCCAACCTTGCGGCCGCAACTGTCAATGGTGAAGGCGCCACCATCTTGTATGACACTGGGTGCAGCGTCCCCGCGCTTGTCGACAAGAAATATGTCAAGCCGGAGGACTATACAGGGGAGGTAATAGAAGTTCAGTACGCGAACTGCGCGCGTGACTCATTACCAGTAGCTGTCATTGACCTCGATTCACCATACGTGAAGGGGAAAATTGAAGCTGCTTGCTTGGAGGGGCTATCACATGACGTCATATTGGGTTGCCGTTATGTGTTACCCCAGCCGAACCCCGAAACCTGCACACCTATGCCAGTGAGTGCTGTTGAAACCAGGGCCATGAGTCGACAGCCGAAACAAAAGCCAATCCAAGTTACATCGACACCGGTTAGTAATGTTATTCCAGCGGAGTTAAGGAAGCTGCAACAGGAGGACGCAACTCTGGCGCAGTTGCACAAACACGCAGAAGCGGGAACAGAAAGGGAAACTCCGAACGGCGCGGTGAAGTTTGTCTACAAGAAGGGAATCTTGTATCGCCACGCCAGGAAACACAACGAACACTTCAAGAAAGTCGTCGTGCCAAAGGAAAAGCGTTGCGAAGTACTGAAACTTGCACACGAGAGTCTCATGGGTGGACACATGGGAATTGCTAAGACGCCTGACCGTCTTGTAAAAGAGTTTTACTGGCCAGGGGTCCAGGGAGACGTAAAACGGTTCTGTCTCTCCTGTGACAACTGCCAGAGAATGGCACCGAAAACGGATCAGCGACCCATCCCTTTGGGGAGTACGCCCCTTATCGATGAACCATTTAGACGTGTTGCCATGGATTTAATCGGACCGATAAAACCCGCGTCTGCGCACGGAAATCGATATATTTTAACGGTTGTCGATTATGCTACACGCTATCCGGAGGCCGTTGCGTTGCGTAACATTGACACGGAAACCGTCGCGGAAGCTCTGTTTGCGATCTGGTCAAGAGTCGGAGTGCCCGACGAGATCTTGACCGATCAAGGAACACAATTTATGAGTCGTGTGATGGCGGAGGTGAATCGTCTCATGTCGATTAAACACCTCACGACTACACCGTATCACCCCCAATGTAACGGATTGGTCGAACGGTTTAATGGGACCTTGAAAAACACGCTCAAGAAATTGTGCGAAGGCCGCCCCAAGGATTGGGACCGGTATATTCCGGCCATGCTTTTTGCATACCGGGAAGTACCGCAAGCGAGTTTGGGGTTCTCTCCCTTTGAACTCTTGTACGGGAGAACCGTACGCGGCCCAATCGCCGTACTGAGACAGCTGTGGACAGACGACCACGCTGTAGAGGAAGTACGCACTACCTACCAGTACGTCGCGGACTTGCGCAACAAACTGGAAGAGGTTTGTTCTCTCGCGCAAGAAAATCTCAAACGAGCTAAGGCGCAACAGGCGAAAAATTACAATAAGCGCGCAAAACCACGTCAGTTTGAGGTAGGGGACAAAGTGTTGTTGTTGTTGCCCCAGGAACACAACAAGTTGCAAGTTTCCTGGAGGGGTCCATACGTCGTCACCAAGAAGGTCGGAGGTCAAACCTACCGGATACAGCTACCGACGAAAGAGAAATTGTACCATGCCAATTTGCTCAAGAGGTACCGGGAAAGGGAGACCGCCAGCGATTTTGTTGTCGCAGCGATAGTCACCGAGGATATCGAAGGCGATACGGAAGGTGCTAACACTGTCCCGAGCTGTCCATTAACGAGGGCCGAGACTCCGTCGGACGTGGAGTGTGACCCCATGTTAACTGAAGGGCAGCGGAACGAGATAGAGACCTTGCTGGCCGGATATTCCGACGTGCTAACAGAAAAACCCGGGAGGACGACGCTTGTCGAGTTCGGGTTAAAGATGGTGGACGACCGACCAGTTCAGCGTAAACCCTACCCCTTGCCCCACGCGAAACGACAAGTTGTAAGGGAAGAAATCGAGCAGATGATTGCTCTGGGAGTAATCGAACCTGCCGACTCTCCGTACTGCTCACCAGTAGTCTTAGTGCAGAAGAAGGACGGCACCCATCGGTTCTGCGTCGACTACCGGAAGCTGAATCAGGTGACAGAATTTCAAGTTGAAATGCTACCTGACCCCGAACATATCTTCGCTTCGGTCTCGAAAGCGAAATATTTTTCCAAACTGGATTTGTCCAAGGGGTATTGGCAAATTCCGGTAAGGAAAGAAGACCGACCGAAGCTTGCTTTTGCTACTCCCGACGGGACATACCAATGGTTGGTGATGCCGTTCGGGGTACAAAACGCGCCCAGCGTCTTTACCAGAATGATGCGGAAGTTGTTGGAGCCCTTGCGCGATAGGGGTGTCCACAACTTCATGGATGACCTCTTGTTAGCTACAGAGACATGGGGTGAACACCTCGCTCTGTTAGCTGACGTTTTGGAGCGGCTACGTCAGGAGGGCTTGACAGCCCGCCCTTCCAAATGTCACCTTGGTTTCAGGACATTAGACTATTTAGGACATACCCTGAGCCAAGGCACGCTGTCCCCAGAAAAGTCGAAGGTGGAGCAGTTGAGAAACGCAGCACGCCCCACCACGAAAACGGAAGTGAGGTCATTCCTGGGACTGGCCGGATATTACCGGAGGTATGTCGCTAATTTCAGCGCGATTGCGGGCCCGTTGTCTGACCTAACCAAGAAACGGACCCCGAGTAAGTTCGTTTGGACAGATGCGTGTGAGCACGCATTCCAAACGCTAAAGGATAGACTTACATCCGACGCAGTTGTTCGTCTACCGGACTTGGATAAAGAATTCGTTCTGCGCACCGATGCATGCGACACGGGACTGGGAGCAGTACTGCTCCAGGAGCATGACAAGACGCTTTTTCCTGTCGCATACGGCAGCCGGAAGTTGTCTGCTGCCGAGAAGAATTACTCAGTATCGGAGAGGGAATGTCTTGGAATCGTGTTCGGCATATCACGGTTCGAGCGATACCTATATGGACGTAAGTTCATATTGGAGACCGACCACCAACCACTCGCCTATCTGGCGCAGGCAAAGTTGTCCAATGGTCGATTGATGCGATGGTCGCTGTTTTTACAGCAGTATCAGATGCAGATCAGATACGTGAAAGGATCTGAAAACGTAGGCGCAGATTTCATGAGTAGAAGCGCCGAAATGATATAGATCATTTGTTATATTTTCGTGTTCATACTCAGTTTAGCATTTAGTTCATTTTGCTGATTTTGTTCTTTATATCGTGTAACACTTTTGCTTTTTTAGTTTGAGTGAATAAAATCCTGATTTTATTCTCAAGCGTGGGGGGATGTGATGTTTTACCCCAACCCCTTGTATTATACATGTATTTATAAGTCTGTAAGTGGAGCCAGGTAAGCTTTGTTTTTCCAAGTGCCTAAGTTGGCTAATCCTCTTACGTAACCCAGTCTTTGTTTGAGCTCTTGAGTGGAAATCTGGCGGGAATCTTTGTACATGGGAACACGTGACGTAGACAACTTCAAAGAGCCGGAAGCCGACAATGGTAGGCTGGACAGTACATGGGGACACACAGACTGACATTTTTATGATTGACAGTTCGATCAAATGACCAGAGTCCGTCGCCATCCAATCGGGATGCGTTGTAGGTGGGACTTGATTCGAGAAATTGACATAAGACTTGTACAAGCCTGAAATTCGTCAGTTGGTGTTTAAGAGTCGCAGTGACACACACTCCGTTAGCCATTCGTAAAAATTGGCGGAATTTAGGAAATTCATGAAATAGCTTCGATCAGGAAGCTTTCGGGGGACGAAAGAATTTCAGAGAATTTCGGGGGACGAGAGAAGTTCAGAGAATTTCGGGTGACGGTGAGAGATACCGAGTGAATTTCGGGTGACCTCAAGGGATATCGTCAAGGGTTCCGGATACTAGAAGAGGAACCGGAAGTCAAGATAACGGCAAGGAACAAGGATTATAGAAGAGGAAGCGGAAGTGGAGATCACGAAAGGAGAGAAAGACAAGGGAACGAAGAGATTTAGATGAGTAGCACTCAAGAAGGGAAAAATCTCCTCACACTGTGAACTCAAATGATGATCAAAGGGATCATTGGGTGAAAGAGAGACATTGATTACTTTAAATTCTTTTAAATTTCATTTATTAAATTGTTATTGTTTAAATTTCATCTTTGTATTTCTTTTAATTTAACTGTCGGCATAGCTGACTGGGGGCTCGTAGCCATAAATATATTTAGTCAATAAATAATATAGTGTCCAGAATTAACCTTCTGAATAAGGACCAGGGGAACTTCTCATAATTCGTTAAAGTCTATAAGAAGAACCCCACCCCTAGACCACTACACCCCCACACACTATGATATAATTCCAAATGCCTTGAAATGAATTCACAGTATTACAGATGCAGCTATAAATGCAACCTTTTTAAATGAACTCACAGTATTTCCGTGACAGCTATTAACTATGATAATGTCTTTGAATGAATTTACAGTAATCCCATGACATATATTTGTTTCCAATGGATCTGAATCTTTCGATTACTGTAATTCCCACGAATGAGTAAATTAATAAAAGAATCAATCCTCTCAACACCACTCTTCCAAGACTGGCAATACTACTAAGAATGTCTAATTCTTCCTAATAATTCCATTATATAGCTTACCAATACTAATTGAGAGAATGCAAGACGAGTATTGAATGGTTCATCTTGGCATTTAGAAATCACTCTATCAGTAAACATATCATCCATTTTAACAGCGACCAGTAAGGAATTGTGTCAGCTTGGCCTCTCATTAGAACTCATGCCCTTGTCTTCTCACGCAGTGTTTACTTGTACTAATAGTACCACTCAACATTGGAACTTAATGAATGATACATACATACATACATACATACATACATACATACATACATACATTTATGCACAAGAAAACAATACTGACTTGTACGAGAAATGATTTAATACATGCATTGTAAAAAATATAGATACATGAGTATATGCATTCATCTCTCTCACTCACTGTCTCCCTAATTTCTCTCAAACATGCCACTATTCATTATTACCAATATTCTACATCAAATTCATAAATAAAATAACATCAATACCTAATTTCAATCTTTTAAAAATATTTGGCTCTCTCTGTGCGGGCTACTCATGGGCTAGAATCTGAATGTGAAAGACTGATTCCCAATCGGTGCTAGGCTGATCACAGCATTACAGTGTATTCTGGGTTGATCCCAGCTGAAGTAGAATCCTGGAGTGTTTGTACTGTGTAAACTCGACAACTAAACCAACGTCACCGATCTGAACCCGAGAAAACTAAAGTTGGGTTTCCGCAACCAGGTTGTCTATCATTACCCCTAACTACAAGAATGCATGAAGTGCAAGGAAAAACATGGAATTAAACAGAGCCGCACGGACGTCGTTGTTATTGAATTTAGGCAGGACTAGAATGAGGTTTTTTTTTTTGTAGAATACATTTATCAATGGTAGTCTTTGCGGCAAATGTTATGAAGTGTTTGCAGAAGTTTTTGAGGAAGAAAAAAAAATTGGTTGGATACGGAATATTGTTCAGTCTCTGTACATATCCAACAGCCGAGACATAGGTAAATACGATTGATACTGCATAGTGTTTTTTAAAAAGATATGAAATAAAAATTGCCAAACTGGTACATGGAGAAGAAACAAAAAGGGATAGTGCTGTGGAGTTTTTAAAGTTGCTGAAAAAAATGTGTTTCCAACTGCACCTGTAAGCTTCCATAGAACATGGAGAAAGAGCACTTTTTACCATAGTGGACAATTCTATTACTCCCAGTCATTAATGTTGGAAGTTCCGAGACGTGTACTGGAATTTACTCTGCATAAGGTGAGTGCTGGAGGAATCTGTGCACCTTCTTGCATTTTTTGGCGAAGATTCTGATGTAATGTCTCCACAAATGGCAATAATTCTGCCTCGTATATTGCAACCGTCACTGAAGGGATGGAAGTAGTCTTCCCTAGGGCTACATTGTTTTCCATGACGGGGACATCCGGCGGCATGATTCTGCATGCCTAAAGAATAGCATGTCAGATTGGTCTGTGGTTGCCTCGTGCCACTATTCCTAGAGACAGTCAAGGAGCGAAACACTTTCAGATAATGTAACCAGAGTATTTTGCAATGCCACCACCATCCTCGACAATTGGGTCACTGTCGAAATATTAGGATGTGTTAAAGGCACTTCCGGTTGCGCATGGGCGAACTTGTCTGTTCCAAGAACTGTTTGATTATCATTAACACCGTTGAAGCTACATTTCCTGAACAAAGGAATTTACGAGATTTCATAACTTCCGGGCTGAAATGAACGCCTGATCATCAAATAGATCCTCTGGGTGCTGGCTCAATTGTATATCTCTGGTCAATACCAATCTCTGGTCATTACCGTCTTCGTTCAATGTGTAAGGTCCTGGTAAATGTATGCATCTTCAAGACATCATACATTTACATGTAGCCACTTATATGTGTGTCTTCCATAAATTTGTCCTATTAAATCCATTAAAATCCGTAATGCTTGACATTTTAAATTGATCTGAATGATAAATCCATGAATTTAGTTATAGGTCACAAACCAGTATAAAGATAGTTCACAAAGATGGGATTCACAATATCCCATAATGTGTTAATTCCACATTTCAGAAAAATAAACAGCGAACGTTAAGTCCACATTATTGTGATTTAATGTATCCATTAAATGTCACTATCTAATGTCATCGGGTTAAACGTTCAATAATTTGTCCTCTGTCAGACAAAGTTCTGAAATCCTCTTTAGCAGTATAGTGGTTTTAGATTGTCTATTCCTTGTAAATGTCCTCTGATTGCATTTCCTTGGCTTCATTGTCATATATGGGTGCTTATGTAGAGACTGTGTTTGGGTTCTGTCAGTAACTCTTCGATCATACAGTTTATGAAATCTATTGAAAGTTACAATTGAACATATGTGAAATGTGCAGCAAGATAAAAAAAATTACACACACACACCCACAGTTGACTGAACCCAGCACAGATCCATAATAAAAGTTTGATGTGGAGACTCAAAATCTATTTTCTGTACCTTTGAAAAGCCAAAGAAATGAAGCTCTACATTCATTGTCACATTTGCATTTGACAAACCAGAGAATTGACTGATCACATGGTACTCTATATGATCATGCAATTTTACATAAGATTATCTAATTTGGTTGGCTCTTTTAATTCTGCTGCCAGTGCCAACCCCCATGAAGACAGCAAGAGGCTAATAACAGTCTTTTGCATAATTCACTGTCTGCCTCTCAGTTTCAAGGTACATGTACAACATTCCTATCCAGGTGTTAGCCACTGACTAAGCTTAATAATTTGCAATTACATCATCTTACCACACCAACAATTACTCCCACAATGGTCATTAACAGACAAACCCCATTGGAGCACTGGCAATCTGTATCTTTAATAACTTAAGATCATCTAGTTGTGCATAAACTCAAATTTAATAAATTATCATTACATACATACATGCATGCGTGCTACATACATACATACATACATACATACATACATGCGTGCTACATACATACATACATACATACATATATACATGCATGCATGCGTGCTACATACATACATACATACATACATACATACATACATACATACATGCATGCGTGCTACATACATACATACATACATACATACATACATACATACATACATGACATTATAGTATGCTTCTAGGACACTGAGCTGAATCCTGGCCCGATGTCTGTATCAGATTGAGATTCGTCTGATTTCTACATCTGCAATATCTCACGTCATCAACGGATAGTGCGTTATCTTTCAAATATTAAATCTCTTCGCCATAAATTAGATTTCGTCGCTAAATATGATTTCAACATTGTTGCGCTCATCTAGACAATAACATTACTGACGATGATTTAAAGTGACACAGTTATCATAAATCAGTAAGGTGTGATCATGGAGATGATATTACGGTCGATATTTCAGTACATGTGATTTTCAAACCAAGTTCCGATCTGCTGACACGTGACCTTAAAGAGGTTGGGATAGAAATACGTGTACGTGTAAATGTTATGAAATATCTGTTACTAGTAATATGCTCTTCTCAATATGTTTCATTACACTTTTGGGCTTAATTGAATATCAATAATGAGCTGGACTGTCCTTAATTATTCATACATGAACTTAGTATTGAATTAAAAACCTCAGAGAAGAAATATTAGTGATAAATGGCATGCGAATATATAATAAATGAGCTTAGCAAAGTAACAGATACCTCTTCGACCCTGTTAGACCCCATTATTATATTTCCAACCATATATGTTCTTCATTCTGGGATTATATTTGTTGAATCAAATGGAACTGATCATAAAGTCTCTTATTTAATTATACGGCTGCATTATGAATCAGTCACCTGTTATAAAAGAGAAATGTGGTTTTATAATACAGATGAATTTGACAAATTTAATAATCTCATAACATGTATACACTGAACAATACGGATAGGGACTTGTTAGGTGAACGATGCCGTAAGAACGTTTACTTCGTCGTAAAGTCAATAGGCCAAACATTTTATGTCATGTCGCACGGTAACAGTGCGACTGAGGGATGGTATCATGTCACAATATGCAGAATAAAAGGAAGCTATTTATAATAATAATCAGATTCATTGAGAAAAAGCAAACAAAGTTCGCAATAAAGTCGATAACCAGAAGAAAGAGCAATGGAAACATTTGTTCGTAATTTATTGATCATATTGATGGAAACTCGAAAGACTATTGGACTATTGGAGTTGCTCCCTCAGAGAGGAAAATCTTCACCTTCTTCTGGAAGGGTCGCCGAACCAGCACGGAGTGGGCTTCGCCATCACAGACATCTTCCTGGCCTCAGTTTAGCCTGCCTCAGGTGGTACTCAGCGTCTTTTGTCCATCCACCTTGCCACTGTTGCAGGTCCTGTAAACATATTCAGTGTCTACGCCCCTACCCTCACGTCTTCACAAGACACAAAGGATCAGTTATATGGGCAGCTGGACGAACAGATCAAAGGATGCCCTAAAGATGAGCCACTATTCCTCCTCGGCGACTTGAATGCCAGAGTAGGTGTGGACCACGAGTCAAGGCCTACCTGCCTCGGACATCATGGCACTGGAAAGACCAACGGTCAGGGACTGCTGAAGCTGTGTAGCTACCATGACCTGTGCGTTACAAGCACGTTCTTCTTCAAGTGTAAGCTACAACACAAACTGTCATGGAAACACCCCAGGTCTCACCGCTTGCACCAGCTCGACTTGGTCATCACCAGGCGCTCTGCCCTGAACAGCGTTCTCTCTACCAGAAGCTACCACACTGCGACTCAGACCACGCCATCGTGATCAGCAAGGTACGCCCACAGCCACATACACTACACCGCTCAAAACCAAAAGGTCACTCTTGCATCAACACTGGGCAGATGTCGGTCCCCTCCAAGGTGGAGGAGTATGTGTCCGCCCTGGAGCAGTCCATCTAGGACCTGCCAGAGTATGATGCCACAGCCTATTGGAACACCATGAATGGTGCCATCTACAACACAGCCATGTCCACGTTTGGCAAGAAGGAACGTCCCATTCAGGATTCGTTTAACGCATACAGTTCAAGGATGGAACCAATAATCGAGGACAAACGAAAAGCCTTCATACCTTAAAAAAATGCCCCAGTGAACAGAAGTGCCCGAAGCATCACCCAACGCATCATTAGAAAGTGTGCGAACGAGTACTGTCAGTAAATGTGTGAAGGAATCCAACGCAGTGCGGAGTCTGGAAACATCCAAGGTATGTACAGTGGCATCAAGAAGGCTCTAGGTCCTACATGAAACAGGTCGCCAACCCCCCTGAAATCTCTGACGAGAGAGAAGATCACAGACCGTGAGCAACAGTTGGACAGATGGGTGGAACACTACTCAGCGCTATACTCCCGAGAAACGTCAGTCACCAATACGATCCTTAGCAGCATACAGAAACTGCCCACCATGATGGAGCTCGACAAAATGCCCATCTTAGAGGAGCTCAGCAAAGCCATCAACTCACTCCCAAACGACAAAGCACCAGGCAGAGACAGCATCCCGCCTTAAGTTATCAAACGTGTGAAACCGACCTTGCTTCGGCCGCTGAATGAGCTACTCTGCCTCTGCTGGGAGGAAGAAGCAGTCCCCCAAGACATGCTCGACGCCAACATTGTGACCCCTTACAAAAGAAAGGGCGACCGCAGTGTCTATAATAGTTACAGATGGATCTCGCTCCTATGAATCGTTGGCAAAGTATACGTTCGCATCATACACAACAGGCTTCAACTGCTGGCAGACCGTGTGTACCCAGAATCTCAGTGCGGCTTCAGAGCAGGCAGGTGGACAACAGACATGATCATCTCCCTCCGACAACTCCAAGAGAAGAGCAGAGATCAAGGTCAGCCACTATACATGATGTTCATCGACCTCACTAAGGCCTTCAACCTGGTCAGCAGGAAGAATGGCACCCAAAGCTCTACAGCATGATAATCTCTTTCCATGCCGATATGAAGGGAACGGTCCTGTACGATGGAACCTCCCCAGACTCTTTCCCCATCAACAGCGGCGTGAAACATGGCTGCGTGATGACCCAGATCCTTTTCGGGATCTTCTTCTCCCTGCTCCTTTCCTACCTCTTTGACTCGTCCACTGATGGCGTAGATCTGCACACCAGGTCCGACGGAAGGCTGCTCAACCTGGCACTACTGCGTTCGAAGACCAACGTGAGGTGGGTGCTCATTAAGGAGATGCTCTTTGCGGATGAGGCGGCTCTTGTGACCCACACCGAGGATGCCCTACAGAGAATGGGATACCGTTTCGCTGATGCCTGCAAGCAGTTCGGGCTCACCATCAGTCTGAACAAGACAAACATCGGCGTGAAATATGCCACCAATGCCCCTTCCATCAAATTCGACGGTGACACCCTGGAAGCCGTCAGCAGCTTTACTTACCTGGGGTCAACAATCAGCAATACTCTCTCGCTCCATGTGGAGCTGGGCAGAAGGCTTGGAAAGGTAAACACGATCATGGCACGACTAACAAAGAGTGTGTGGGAAAACAACGTGATGACAGAGCATACCAAAATCCAAGGCTACCAGGCCTGCGTTCTCAGCACCCTCCTATACGGAAGTGAAACCTTGAGCACCTATATGAGGCAAGAGCGTCGGCTCAAATCCTTCCATATACGGTGCCTAAAACGCATACTGAAAATCAGCTGGCAAGACCGTGTCCGACACAGCAAGATCCTTCAGCGTGCAAGTATCCACAGCAATGTACTCCCTGCCGAACAAACACCGCCTTCGATGGCTGAGATACGTCCGACGCATGGCGGATGAGATACTGCCAAGGGACATCCTATATGGAAAGCTGGCCACTGTCACAAGAAGAGTCGGCGCCCCTCACTCCGTTTCAAGGATGTGTGCAAGAAGGAAATGAAGGCATGCGGCATTTCACCCGATGGCTGGAGACAGACGATCCGTAAGGGCATAGTAATCGCAGATGTGAGGAAAGGCAAGCTGGCGGCAGAGAAAAGTGAGAGAAAGAAGAGCGCGTCAGCAGCCACAGCAACTCAGACTTCCCAGTACGTCTGCACCAACTGCAATAGGGACTGTCACTTGCGTATAGGCCTGCATAACCAAAGCAGACGTTGCCAAAAGCCCCAGAGACAAATGACACTCCAAGTGCGCTACTCGCTAATAAATTAAGAACAGAAAAAGACATTTTAGGTGTAATCAATATCTTACCTACCCACAAAGCATGTGGAGCGGATAAAATGTCACCATATGCTAAAAGGAACAATCTCATCGATAGTTAAACCACTCTGCATTCTCTTTAACATTCGAAAAAGTGTATCCATCTTTTAGAAAACAGCAAAAGTAATTCCAATATATAATAAGGGAAGTGCCAGTGAACCGTCAGTTACAGCCTTATTTTACTATTGAATTGTGTTTTAAAAGTAATGCATATAATTATTTTAAAAATATTTACAACCACCTACATGTAAATGGTTTCTTCAAATGTCAGTACAGTTTTCTACCCAAATATTATACACATTATTTCAGCTCATAAATATGTATCATAGTGTATGTGTGTACTGTGCTTGATAGTAAAGATGTCATGTTTGTGGTCGTTTTCGATGCCTGTGTTTGGCGGGAAGGTCTAATATATAAATTAAAATGTAATGACGTCATTATCTCTCTTATTGATTGCTTTTTAACTAATTGTCTCATAGACTCAAACAACCTGTGTAAATTCTTCCAAATTATGTAGCCAATAGGTTGCGAATAGCGTACCACAGGGTGCTGTTGTATGTATATTATTATTTACGGTGTATATTAATGATATAGGTGACAAAACATTGAGACTCTGCTGACAAGAGCTCACTGGCCAACTCATCAAATGATACAAAATTGAATATGTCCTGAAGGCAAATTTGCAAACAACTGACGATTGGTCCAAACAGCGATTGGTTGATTTCGATCCATCCAAAAATGTGGGGTAATGTTATTCTCGCTTTAAGCTAGAGCCCACTTTCCTGAACTAAAACTAACATACTATTTCTTTTCTTTTTTTGACTACCATAAATACATTGGCTTAACATTTGGTAGTCTAGGCAACTGGAGCAAAAATAACAGTCAGTTGACCTCAAGATTGCCTTGAACATACGAAACATAAATTTTGCATTAAAAGTTAAAAACGAATAGGATAACATTCATTCGCCCTTTACCAGAATATCCTAATAATGTGTGCAGTGACTGTTATTCTGAAAGCTCTTAAAATAGAAAGAAAACTACAATTAAAAGCAGAGAGAACTGTAACTGGTCTTATTAGAAGCGTAGGAAACTCATTCGCCTCCCTTGGTATATAGACGAAACCTTTTATGAGCTCTGTTACTTGTTGACTGTTGATCTCTTCGTTTAAAGCAAATTACACAAACTTTCAAAGACTTGTAATTAGACTAATTTTCAGATTGGAAGCATTAAATTTGTAAATTTCTCCACTGAAGCGCTGATATAATACATCTCTTAGATATATTTCAGTTGTAGTTTGGTATAAGAAGCACGGATACATACAAAATGGTTCTCATCCAATACACTCTTGATATTTTCGTTAAGACCTAGTTTGCAAACTCTTCGGGTTTTTTTTTTTTCATTTTAGCGTGTCTTCCTCTTCCAATCAATCAATCGTGTGTATCGCATAGAAAAGACGAAAGTGTTTTTCTGAACATTAAAGGTTTATCTAATTGTAAATACTTCTCAATTGCCAATAAGGACGTTTGCTGACTATAATATACATTTTCGGTAGAATCGCCAACTGTAACGAAGAAGCAAAGAGACGTTGTTTTAACATAGCCAGAAAAGTGTGTTTGTCACCCATTTAAAGCGCAATCCATGTATTACCGAATCCATAAAAAAAAAAAATTACCTTACAGGCAGAGGTATTGTTGCCGACATTATAAGGTTTCTTTTTTTTTTTAAAGATCGCAATAGAAAGAATATCCACTTGTTGGCATCATCGATAAAATTTTAGTCCATTGTTTTACACATCTGGACATAAAAGCTATACTCAAAGGGCACCGTCCCCATCCATTGGGACTAACATAATTATTCTAAGCATTTGGTACGATATATATATTTTTTAAAATCTTTCTGAATTGCTTTTATTTCTGCCGAATAAAGACATAAATTTGTTGTTGTTGCATGAACCGTACAGTTTCAGCACAATTAATAATGTCATCTGTATACAATAAGGTAAACATCATTGCTGTATTTTATATGATGAAAATAACCCTATCACACTTACTTCGTAACTTTTAACTAAATCATCAATAAAAAAAGAAAAAAGAATTGGGCTTAGAACAATTTAATATCTGGTTAGTCCATTCCGTGTTCGTACAAAAATTTTCAAACAAGAACAGATACTTGTCCAATTTTGTAAGATATTTTCATCAAAAACTTCCTGCACATGAGAAAACCATAGCTATGCTGAACACGATGGAAAACTATTAAAATAGCAACAAAACAAAATTTAGAGAGAGAAATCATGTCCCAATCTCGACACATGCAAGCTGGTGTCCGGATAAGGCTTTCTACACGTGTTTCTATTTATTATTAGCAAAGTAATGAAGTGCTGATTCATGCATGTTTCTTCGGTATGTGTTTAAACGGTAAAGCTACTCATAAAATACTATTATCTCAGCAACAATAAGTTCATCAAATGATGCCCTTTGGTATCAAATATTCGCCTTCGACATTTTAGAGTTTAATGAACATGACAACATCTGTTTTAGACACCTATGATGCGTACATCGATGATTTCATTATATAGGGAATCTGGAAAGATCAACTAAAAAACATTCGAAAATTCTTTGATCGACGGAGCGATGCAAATTTTTGACAATTCGTTTAAGTAAAAGTGAGTTTTGCAGAGCTTGTGTTGCATTTTTAGGACATATTGTGGGACACGGAAAAGTTAAACTGTATTAGTTAATGTTAAGGCTATATCTGAATTCCCAGTACCTATTAATAAAAAGCAAGTGATACGAATTATGGGCATGGTTGGATAGTATCGGAAATTTTGCTCGAATTTGTCTATTATTACTGAACTCCGGTCCAATTCCTAGAGAAAGAAAACCAAGTTATATTGGTCTGAAAAATATCAGGAGTGTTTTGATTAATTAAAGGACATACTTAACAATTCACCAGTTCTTTCAGCTCCAGATTTCAAAGAATCATATAAAAATATATGTTGATGTAAGCGATGTAGATTTTGGTGGAGTATTGATTCAAGCAGACAAAAATGGTAGTGATCTTCCAATGTGCTATTTTCCTGTAAATCGAGAAGGAATGTTTGGCATTAATATTTTGGCTTTGCACACCTTCGAAGTGAAAATCTACAATGGATATATTTGACAGTGTTGCAACAGAAGAACCGATGAGTCAATATTAGAACTACACACAACAGTTATATTTGTTAGCAGCATGAGCTTCTTGCAGAATAAAAGTTTTGCATCGGTTGAAATTTCAGAATCAGGGTCCATTGTAAACATACTTCCTCACCTTCGGCACCGCTCCGGTGGCCTGAGTGGTTGGAGTAGTAATAAATTGTTTTCCTCATTTGTATGGTCGACTGCGTTACCTTCATAGGTTTTATGACTTAGAATGATACACAACTCCATAACTCCTAAAGGATACAAGTAAAAAAAAACAACAACGAAAGATCGATTTTTTGTAGCTATGATGAAACAGATCTTTATAGGAAAGAGCATGTTAGTCAAAATATAATAATGACTTGGGGTTCTTTGTAATGTGAAATTAAGCATTTAGGTACGCGTGTGTTACGACTCAATGATCTTGACCAAAGTAACTGAAAATACCGAGAACCAACAAGTTCTGGAAACTTCAACAATAATTTATTTCCCTAGAATACAAATTGAAAATTTAATAAAGAACTTACAGTATCTTGAATTAAGTCCCAAATAGTCGTGACAGTGCTATCAAACGTCCAAATTAAAAAGAACCAATTGAATTGTAGTGGTATTCCAAACAAATTATGATAATGAATGTGTTGATGTGTTTTTATTGTCGAATGTGTTAATAGACCAGTGGCATAGAGTGTGCCCATGTGCTTATAGTCTTTTGATGTATTACAATGATATATATAATCCATACTTTTTTTGTCTGAATTCACTATAATTCCAAATTAATGTTTTAGTCCAAGATTATTATTGAGCGCTTTGTAATTCCAGTGGATAGTAATTTGAATAACTAAATCCACCCAAACGAAACACTGAACACAACAATAAGACTTTGGCTCCATTTTGGATGGTAAGGCCATAATGAGCCATTTTTCAAGAAAATAACATTACGTAAAAAGCTAAGACACAGTAATAAGCCAGGATGTTTGTCGGTCTCCTTTAAGCATTAAAAGTTGTCAGATATTTTAGGATTTTCCAAGTGAAACACATAAAGCACTAGACTCAGAATAAGCATGTTTATCTCCCTTGATAATGATTTAAATAGTTAATTATAATTTTAGCGAAATATTAGCTATGTATTATGTTGTTTCAAAAATAACTGTCACTAGTCAGCTACACAATTAACTGGTATTGACAATGTCATGTACAAAATATAGATGTACATAACATATACTAATCAAGTAGAGCCAGCCGACAAATTACAGTTAAATATACTTAACACATGCAACGTATCTATAGACTAACAAGCTGTACGGGTGTTGATTCATTAATCATCGATCGATAAGTGTTTTCAAAGGTTATAAATATCTCAGTCTCAAGAGAGAAACAAAGACAGGGAAGGAGGAATAGATAAAGACCTGTTGAGAACAATATTTTGACACGTGCAGCAAGAGAGATATTAAAATAAAATAATTCCCAAACACGAATTGAGTAAAATTTAAAACTGAAGTAAAAACCTTGACCTGTCGAGATGATAATAACTGGTTACTTTTTCATAATGGACACACACACACACACACACACACACACACACACACACACACACACACATATATATATATATATATATATATATATATATATATATATATATATATATATATATATATATATATATATATATATATATATATATATACACATTCATACATACATACATACACATATATATATAGAGAGACAGACAGAGAAAGAGATATATATGTGTGTGTGTGTGTGTGTGTGTGTGTGTGTTTCCCCAAATAGATCGCAACCAAAGATAGATGCTGTATGAAAAACAAACATTAATACGTTGAAGAGTAAAGCGAATTATAATGATTTTCTTCTTACCGGTGGCGGGTGAATAATGAGAATTTTTCTATGCTCAGCTGAAATGCGATTGTTACGCTTGTCGCATATACCTTCATTCAACCCCGTCTATGTGTGAAGTTACAATTATAATCATCAGCAAAACTACCTTTCGGTTTTGTAGTATAAATTACGGTACCCTCATTCAACCCGTCTAGGAGTGAAGTCGCAGTTCTCATCATTAGCAAAACTACTTGTAGGTTTGTTGCATACATTACGGTACCCTAATTCTGCGCTCCTCTTTAAAAACCTTTTTCCCGACTGACCCGTTATTTTTTTTTACACCTTTTTCCTTTTGTCCACCTGCAAATTTGATACTCTTTTACACATTGAAAATGGCCGACAGACTGTGCAAGTGAGAGAATGACTGATTAAACGATACGTAGTTGAGTGGTTCGCAAATAGACTGTTGCGAGGACTTTCTAATACGTCTAAAAACTATGCTATCCTCTACGGGAGATAATGTTCGGGATCAATAACACCCATGTATAAGGTATGGTATCAATAACACAGCCAATGTAATGCAATTTTAAAGCATGCAGGTATGCTTACTTCGTCTACAATGTTATGTTCTCGATACTTTATTCTCGCCATGTATGTTCTAAGGGTGTGATTTTGGCTTGAAGAAAGTACTAACGGGCATTTAAATGTGTCGAATTAGATTAGAAACAACGAAGGCTTACTTAAGCGCTATTTTAACTCCTTCAATAATACGTCGCTGAGATCATTATTATCGATCCGGGATTCCAAAACGTGATACTCCTTAATAAGAAAATTAAATTCTTATCAAGTCTATGAGTTATCCACACTGACAACTGATTTTAAAAAATTGTATTCGGTTAAGTTTCACCTCATTTTTATTATGTCGTTTTTTTATGAGTGTTCAAATATTTTAGTGATTATCATAGTATTACTTCCTTAAGGTTTCAATGTTATTAAAATACTGGATAAATAACTAAATTAAAAATGAATGAATATGCTTACCTTTATAAAACCATTAGTTTCCAGACTTGAGGGCGAAATGTACAGAAAAACTGAAAATCGCAATTCGTGGAATTTCATTTGAAGTGGCAGGCTTTGTTGCTTCACCCTTTATAGTCTATATAGCGACAAGTGTGAAGTCATGAGTAGTCGTTATCAAAACGATACAACAATGCGCGTTCTTAGGACTGCTTGTTTGGACCTATTTAAACTTCCTGGATATGCCCCTGCCAGTTGCGAAATTTATACTACTTTGGAATGTAAATCGATATGAATTACCTTGACGTACAGAGATTTGAACTTAAGTTACCTGAACGAAACACTGCACAGTTTTGATGCGAAGATGGATCGTATGAAATATGAACTAGCAGATTTTTTTCCTTCTTACTTTTGCGTCATTTGGGTCTTATACCCACAGGATACAGACCGCTCAGAAAGTCTAGCGGTTAAAGCGTTCGCATCTAATGCGCGAGGTCGTGGGTTCGAACCCCGGTCGAGTCATACCAAAGATTTATAAAAATTGTACTAACAACTACCTCGCTAGGTGCTCAGCATTAAGATGTTAGTGTTGGGCCTGGTCGGTCTGATGTCAGGATAATGTGACTGGGTGGGACATGATGATACATGTATTCTGAATGATACCCAAGTGCTAGATATCAATCACTATAAGGGGCCCCGCGTGGCCGAGTGGTCTAAAGCGCTCTCCGTTACGGATCACTGCCGTCTCACCTCTGTCTGCGTGGGTTCGAGTCTCGGATTCGGCCAATGTGGGTATGTGAGAAAGCTTGCCAGTAGGTTCTCGAGGGTCGGTGGTTCTTTCTGGGGATTTCCCTGGTTCTTCCTCCACCGTTAATACTGGCCGCCATGTATAGCCTATCGTGTGCTGAAAAATGGCGTTAAACAACAACAACAACAACATCAATCACTATAAACTTCCACATTGCAGACATCGTAGCGATATGATTGAGAAATTGTTAAAGCTTCGTTAAAAAACCAAATCACACACACACAGGATACAGTGTTTGTTCGAAAGCTATATTGACACTTATAAAACAATAATTGACACTTATAAAACAATATTTTTACAACCATGAATTTCTATTGAAATTTGTATAAAATTGTGTGAATGATACAACTGGTGAGTTATAGGAACTTCATTCCATGCTACTCTTTTGAAACCTTGTCCCCAACTAACACGCTAAATGTTCACCTAAATCCTTTTGTCAAACTGGAAATTTGATAAGCAGACCAAAATGGCTAATTGAGTGTGTGAGTGGGAGAATGACGGATTAAGTGGTAAGTAGTTGAGTGGGGAGTAAATAGACCTCTAGCACATTTAAACAAACTACGCTGCTCTGTAGGGGAGATAAAATACGGGAACAATAACACAGCAATTTTGTTAAATCTTAAAGCAGATGCAGACAAGTTTACATCGTCTACAATGGCATCATCTACAATACCATGCTGACGACGTTGTATTGAAGCCATGCGTGGATGTTCTAAGTGTATGATGTGGGCTTGAAAAGGGGTTTCAAGTTCAGTATTAAATATAAAATAATAGACACGTTGTTACATCGATAAATGCTGAAATTGCTGTTGGCATGTTAGAGCGGAACGATAATCATACGCTCTTACAATCAACCATGTACTTAGAAACAAGAAACACCAGAGCGAGCAGGGTTAGCTCAGGGTCAATCACGTCTACTTGTGGACAAACAAGCACACGCATAATTACTATACAACAACACACACACATCATTACTATCCAACACCACAAACAAAATTACTGTCCAACACTACACACATAGTTACTATACAAGAACACACATCATTACTATCCAACACGATAAATATCATTAATAGCCAACACTACATACATATACTTAAGTCGTACTATCACACACCAAAGCAATAGACATATTTCTTTCCTGCCTTATCTACAAAACATATTTAAATTGCAAACAAACTACTGACACCACACACATCATCACTATCCAATATCACACATATATTTAAAAAGCAAATACACTATAAACACCATCCACTTCGTTCCTATCCAACACCACAAACATATTTAAATAGCAAATACACTACTAAAACAGTCATCAACAGACAGTTCACTTACAACTACGCTTACAGATAAGTTATAGTTGTAACAACATTGAAATTAGTAAGCTTTACAATATGCAGAGTAAATTATCCACATGGAAAAGGAAAATAAATGATACGCAAGTTTTTGTTGGGTTTATAACACATAAGTAATACCACTCAGGTGGCCAAAGTACTTAGAGCGTCCACCTCAAATGGATGAGTCGCGGGTTTGAACCCCAGCCGAGTCATGACAAAGACATCTAAAATGGTACTAGCAGCTGTCAAGCGTGTCTGCAAATGGCATAGATTGTTCTGTAGATAACCATGTGTTGTGCTGTATATTCGTGTCCGTACTTAGCGTGTAGCGTCGTTAAGAGTTTGTTTATTTTATTGCGTGCGGTAACGCACATTTGCATTTGGATCAATTTTGTGTGTGTGTGGGGGGGGGACATATTTTATTCTCAAGCGTGGGGTTGTCACGTTTGCTCATCCCAGTTCGTAAGTCGTGTAAAAACAAAGGCATAAGTACAAGCCATGTTTGATGCCTGAACATAGCGTAGGCTAGAGTTAATCTCTTGCGTAAGGTTACCGTGACCAGAGAGAAGATCTGGTATCTTGAATCGGCAAAGGCATTGGATCGAGCGACTTACCCACCTAGGTGTTACAGATTTGTCCTAAGATGAAAGGAACCGCGAGGGACCGGGGCATGTTCTAAATCCGTCCACACGTGGACAGACAGCGAGAAGGACATTATCCACTAGTTTTGGATTGGATCAAATCAAAAAGACATCGAATCGGAATTGAGACGGAGGTTGTTACAACAATTTCGATCCAATTATAGCTTCTAACTAGCAAGCGAAAGTTTAGTTTCGCCTGGGAATATTGCTGATCAATAGTGTTACTCCGAGAGCTCCACTCGTAATTTGGAGGTAAAAGAGAGAGGAGAGTCTAAGGGAAGATAAAGCTTCGTAAAGGAAGTGTTTGGGGGGACAGAAATTCCGGTTCAGGTATGTCCTGAGTCTCTAAGAGGTGAGACAGAAGTTGTTTTTGTTGTTGTTGTTGTTGTAGGGTTTAACGCCATTTTTCAGCACACGATAGTCTATACATAGCGGCCAGTATTAATGATGGAGGAAGAACCTGGGTAAACCCCGGATAGAACCACCGACCCACGAGAAGCTACTGGCAAGCTTTCTCACATACCCACATCGGCTGAATCCGAGACTCGAACCCACGCAGACAGAAGTGAGATGGCACTGGTCCGTAACGGAGAGCGCTTTAGACCACTCGGACACTCGCAGCCCCCGGAGACGGAAGTCAGACTAGCAGATCAGTCGGAGTAGACAAGTCTAGTCGGGAGAGAGTCGAGGAGGAGGAGGAAAAGAGGTCGAGGAGAAGAAAGTGGAGAAGGAGGCGGAGTAGCGAGGAGTCGGTGGAGAGGAGGAATTTGGAGAAAGTCGTGAGGATGAGAAGGAATTGGAGGAATAGGAGAGAAGAACACACAGATTAGTAGAATACAAGGAAAGGTGGAAAGCTGTATTGAATTGTCATTAAATTGTTATTCTTTGAATTTCACTTTTTGTATATTCAATCATTTAACAATCGGCATTGCTGACTGGGGGCTCAGAGCTTTACATATATCTACTTCCCACCAAAATCGAGCCTGGTGGGACTTCAATAATAATTTAAATTAAAAAAAATTGAAAGCACCCCACCCCACACCTACCACAGTGACGGCATAATAACAAACCCGTCACGCCACAGTTAACATTTCTTCCCTGTGTAGGTGTTGATACCTACCCTGTGTGGGTATATATAATCCTGTATTGTGTGGATATATATGTGGGTGCATATATCCTGTTTTGTCTTGCATAATTAGTCCTATGTGGACAAGGAGTGTGCTCTTCGTAGTCGTTATTTACTTCCTGATTCTACACTATGTCTCAGATAGAGACACAGCGGACAAAAACCCAGAATCGTCTCCTATTATGTGTACATTAGTATTGACTACCTGTATGTAGAAAGACAGTGTGCTAAAATGGTTGAAACTGTTAATGTAATTAAAATAGGTATACAGAACGTTTGAACCTTGAAACCTCCGTGGACCACTTTAGGATTCAGCTAAAATATAACCCCTCTCCTTTTAATGCTAGTTACCACATGGGGATAACCTCACACTTTCATCCTAGTTACCATACGGAGATTTACTAAAATATACCCCCTTTCCTTTTAATCCTAGTTACTATATGGAGATATAAAGTACCCATATTTATAGAATCTTCATCGTGCAATTAATGAAGAGCTATTGAGCTACCAACAGACTTGTTTCAGTTTTTATACCAATCTATACTATTGTTGTAGGCTATTATCCCGGGTAGGAGTTGGTACTCTATACAACATGGTACTCGAACACATCTCGCCCGTTTGGGTCCATTGTTTAACCTTTAGAAATACAGATGTATATAAGTTTCTTCATCATAGTTACATGAGAGTTTTCAACCATTTAATATTTATTTTTTTAATATCAGTTTTCTCAAGGATGTTTTTCAATTTCTTAGCTCCTGCTATATTTAATTTTATTATATGCTCATTGTTTTCTTCTCCATTAACTTTACGTTGTCATAATTGTGTGACTAAAATTAGTATCGTGTATGAGTGAACTACTTCGATTGTAAATGAAAAATGTACGCTTATCCAGCATATGTTTTGGCTTTTGGTTTATTAGATTGTTTGTGGCTGAACTAATCAAGCTGTTTGGTCTATATGAAGGTAGGGATGATATAACTAACCAAGCTGTTTGGTCTATATGAAGGTAGAGATGATATAACTAACCAAGCCGTTTGGTCTATATGAAGATAGAGATGATATAACTAACCAAGCTGTTTGGTCTATATGAAGGTAGAAATGATATAACTAACCAAGATGTTTGGTCTATATGAAGGTAGAGATGATATAACTAACCAAACTGTTTGGTCTATATGAAGGTAGGGATGATATAACTAACCATGCTGTTTGGTCTATATGAAGGTAGGGATGATATAACTAACCAAGCTGTTTGGTCTATATGAAGGTAGAGATGACATCACTAACCAAGCTGTTTGGTCTATATGAAGGTAGCGATGATATAACTAACCAAGCTGTTTGGTCTATATGAAGGTAGAGATGATATAACTAACCAAGCTGTTTGGTCTATATGAAGGTAGAAATGACATAACTTACCATGCTGTTTCGTCTCTGTGAAGGTAGAGATGATATAACTAACCAAGCTGTTTGGTCTATATGAAGGTAGAGATGACATAATTGACCAAGCCGTTTGGTCTCTATGAAGGTAGAGATGACATAATTGACCAAGCTGTTTGGTCTATATGAAAGTAGAGATGATATAACTAACCAAGCTGTTTTGTCTCTATGAAGGTAGAGATGACATAACTAACCAAGCTGTTTGGTCTATATGAAGGTAGGGATGATATAACTAACCAAGCTGTTTGGTCTCTATGAAGGTAGAGATGATATAACTAACCAAGCCGTTTCGTCTCTATGAAGGTAGAGATGACATAATTGACCAAGCTGTTTGGTCTCTATGAAAGTAGAGATGATATAGTTAACGATGTGGATGAGTTCACTGAGCCACAAAAGAAACGTTCAACCAAACAAACAAGAATTAAATGGCATTCACAACGTTTTCAACAAGCGTGAGACAAGCAGTATTGACCATTCTGATCATTTAAACAGTTATTTCGGAGAAATGTTCGTAACTTTTCGCAAATAGAATGATTCAGACTATGACTAGTGGTCTCTTTGGCCTATAAAACTTACATAGAAAATCACATTGAGGCCAAGGGCTGTCTCATATCTATCAGAAACATACCATTTTACAAGTCAGTCAAAGCATTAAATTAGAGGGAAAAAAAATGCAACGGAAAGTTTTGCTAGAAAAGTTTTTTTGATACAATGTTTTGGATTTTGATACAATGCTTTAGATTTTGGTACAATGTTTTGGAATTTGATACAGTGTTTTGGATTTTGATACAATGTTTTCGAATTTGAAACAATGTTTTGGATTTAAGCCTATAGTAGGCTAGCCATAGAAGCCATATAAGTCTTGTACCTAGCTGGGATCCTTGGAACAAAGAGCAGGCAAGTTTCAGGGCATAATTGTTTTCTTTAGCCAGTAATAAGAATGGCAATAAGTATACTTACATATTTTTGCATCTTGAATTTCCTCAAATGTTCTTTCACCGCTCCGGTGTCCTAGTAGTTTAAGCGTCCGCCTCGTGTGCGTGAGGTCGTGGGTTCGATCCCCGGCCGAATCATACCAAAGGCTTACAAAAATGGTACTAACAGCTTCCTCGCTTGGTGCTCAGTATTACGAGGTTAGTGTTAGGTCTGGTCGGCCTGGTGTCAGGATAATGTGACTGGGTGGGACATCACGCTACATGTCTGCGATATGATGCTCTAGTGCTAGACATCACTATAAACTGCCACACTGCAAACATCGTAGCGATATGACTGCAAAATTGTTAAAGCTACGTTAAAAATCCAAATCACACACACACACACACACACACACACAGAGTGTTCTTTCTTACTTCTGCTATTCCGAATTACATGGCTCACGTCATGGTTTCCAAACCTTGATATGCATCGCAACATTTTACTCCAAGTTCGACTACATTTCCAACAGATAGCATTCCCCTTACTAAACTCAAAACGAAATTGTGATATTCTATGGCGTATTTTCAAAATTTCAATTAAAAAATATTAATATTTTCCCCACATTGTCTCTCCAAATAATCAAGATCTGAACAGAAACAGAGGTGCATTTATTTCAGAACGGGTCACTCTACTGCTCAAACCACATCTACATCGTACAGAACTGACTCAGCTAATAAATCCAGTCCATCCCAGACCAACTGCAAAATCTGTTTCAATGAGCAATCATTCATAATATGATTCCAAATTTAATTTTAAAAGAGCCAAAATGAAATGTTTTATAAATATGTCGAGCTCACAACGAAGTTCAAAAATTACTTAGCGGTCTTATGTGCGCATTAATAATGCAAATGCGTATGGATGAATCTCCGGTTGTGTATTTATTTTGGAATACAACATAAATTCAATGACTTTGTTTCATGCCGTGTATTCTTTTATTATTAGCCTAAGGTAGGAAAACAGAGCATATAATGAAAAGGTTACTGCATTTGCATGGGGAAAATATGAACTATTTTGTGCTTGGACTAATACTGTACTCCCAAGGTCATGCAGTATTACTTTGAAATATTTTTTCTTCATATTTTTCCATACAAATACAATAACATTTAGTTCCTTACTTCCTTATCACGGTATATTTCTCGGATGCTAACAACGCCTTTGAAGTTGATACATGTACAACGCCACCAAATCTTTTTAACATGGTCAGAGATCAATCTCCGTGCAATCAATGAGTAATGTTGCTTATTTTCAGCATCTAATTATTTGCTAGCAGAGCACCTTCTCTCCACTGTGACTCGGCCATGAGATTGCACATGAAACGCTTGGTTATTTGTAACAGACTTTAAAATCTTTCTTCAGACGTAATCACTGAATAGAATATATTTCAATTGTCTTTATTTGATGAGAGGTTACGAACCTAGCTAAATCTGTTTGGCTTACCACAAATTGACAAATGGATCAATGGCCAAGTCAAATTCATCTCTTATTTTGCTGAATCCTGTTAAACTGGCCTCTACGTTCTTAAATCTACACTCCTTGGGATTAAAACCATTTCCCCGGAAATTAATGATGATACGTTTCATACCTGTGAGCACAAGGAGGTGAGATGCACGAATGCAAACGTTTCTATATCGAATTCACAAGAAAATGCCCGCATTCCATTTAAAATGTCATAAATTACGTTTCACGGACACGTTGTGATGCTTTTAATGCATTTCCACTTCATAGCTCCACTTCAGTTTTATTGTAGGGTGTAACTAACTCTCTAAGAGAATTTTGTTACCTACGTACATATGTTGCATGTATGTTTAAACCTATAGATAGGACAGGACAGAACTTCAGAAAGACCGGATTCTTTGATGTTGCTTAACTCTGTTGACGAGCTCCAGAATGGTAGTAATTTATTAGTTACTTGAAAATAGGCTTTGAATCGACTTATATATGATAACCATTCTTATGGGAACAAGTGGCAAGAGTGACTATTTCACTAACTAGGTCGTAGGTTACTGTATAAATACCTTGACATTTAGACGGTGGGTGTGCCTTTGTTGCGAAATGAGTGTTACCGTCTTAATTAATTGATAGTAGAGTTGTTCTTGACATCGAATAAACACGTGACCATATTGTAAAAATCTGCAAGCACACAAAGCTTTATAAATTTCTTCAAGAGACCTTGTAACATATCTAACTGATCACTACCATTTTAATTTATCTTTTTGGCAAACAGGCAAAAATGGTTTCAGGTGACCAGCAGGTGATTTGAAAAACTGTATATTTACTAGGGTCAACTGGTCTTTCACTGCGCTCGACCTAGTAAACCACATGATTTGTCTCATGGGTTGGAGACCATAATCGATTCAACTGCGCCAATATATTTCACTATATATTGTGTAACGTAAGCAATTCCGGCTGTCTAGGTGGATACTATGCAAAATATAAAATGTGAGTAATAACAATTTAATGGGTTGTTTTCCCAGACGTCACGCTTGTGTACGCAAATACCCACAATGCAACGAGCGCGTATCTTGCCCCGCCATTTTGATTCCTAACAAACCTTTATCAAAACGAGTCATCACGTATATTCAAGATAATAATGTGATTTACTTGTCGATTAGGACATTTACTTAATCGAAATGAAACATAGATTATACCTGAAATTATGTGCCCCTGTAGTACGAAAAGAAAAATAAAACTGTAAATTGCCAGGCTTATATCGAAAGACACAAGAGTAAAGTTGAACCGTTATCGAGAATATAGCTATCAAATATAAATGTAGTTAATTTTTATACAAACAGACAATATTGTCTTTTTAAAAAAATATTTTGTGTGATGCCCCTAAGGTTGTCACCTTGAAAGAGTATTTACGGACAATGATCTTCGGGATACAATGACAGTTACGGAAATGAAATTTCACAGCATGTGTATTATTCCAGAAATTGTATGTACAAATGCTTTTCGCAAACACGTGCACGTGCCAAAGACAGCTGACAAACCAGTGTTAATAATTAGGGTCAAATATTGTATTTGTATTGGAGATTATGGACGTAGGATGATACTGAATGTAAGCGATAACCATTCAAAGAAATTCTTCATTGTATTAAAACGAAATATTTTCCTAACGGAGCATGACTTTGTACCGAATTACTAAACCGATTATTCTTGAAATACCTTTAAAATTATAGAAAATATATATTAACAATTGTCTTTTTAACTTGACCTGTAATATAATGATTGATGGAAATTGAAAATCATTACATGTTTCTACTTGTTTGTGTATCCATTTGTTTATGCGTCTGTTGATTGAAGGATCTATTTTTTATGAAAGAATAACAAAGATGGTTGAAATTTTGAAATTCACATGCTTTACTTCAACAAGAAAGGAGAAACGTCACGCATTTGGTCTCGTCCAGTTGAATTGCACAACAAAATGTGATGTTATATTATATTCTTGCGCACAAAATGAGACATGCCTTCATAATTATGTGGGATGAACAATGTTGTTAGGCAACGGTTTGTGTGGCTAAAGAATCAAAATGGCGGATATGGAAGTACACACGTTTGTGACGTCACGTGAAAACAACGGATACAGATCTACATATTCAAACGAAACAGGTAAATTTCCACGATTTCTCCACTCGGTCGACCTATTTAATCTGCCAATTTCATCACCTGATGTGCAACGTGAGAGTGTTTCCACCTGTCCCTGCTACTTTACTCATCTGTATTATTTCATATTCCTTGACTGGTACTCCAGTACCCATTCCGTCCCCGAGTACGTCCTCCACCCTTCCACCTCCTCCACTTCCGTTTTCTGGTCTGGAATCGGGTTACAATTAATCAGTACCCACGAATGTAGTTCTAGTCTATTTTTAGAACATTTTTTCCTCTCTCATTTTGGTGGTGATAGAAGAGTTTTATTCATGCATTTTTGGTAGGGTTTCAAAGGTAACAGTTTATTCTTGATAATATGAGCTCAGGGTGTTGTTGTCTGTGTGTACTTCGGCGACAGTGCACAGTGAGTAATAAGGCCTTGGTGATGATCCGGAAGTGAAATCTGTGTTCTGTTTACATGCTGCTATGTTGACAGTCCAGTATCTCAAAAAAGAGCAGGTCAACCTTTGACAAGAACTTCACCGTGAAGTCATCTTTGAAGGTATTTTAGATTAACATATGATTTGCATTGACTGTCACACAGTGGAAAGGTCAGTACTGAGAAACAAATAAAGAGAACATATAGTAAAATTAATTGTGTTCTATGTCCGTCTGCCTTCAAACTTCTGCCTCCGTTATTCGATCCGGTCCCGTGACTATTATAACAACTTCTCATTACTTCGTCACCTTTGGGTGGCATTCGGTCCAACCCGAAGAACTCCAAACAGCACCGAAAGCTTCTCTGTAAATAATAAGGGACGTATAATCTAGTCCCCTTGTGATCTAGACAATCTCACACCCTCACACAACCTTTCATCAGCATACTGGCAGTTAAAATCATTAAGTCAACATACACCCACATCGAAATATTCCATACACGATTGTACGACAAAATAAGGGTAATAATACAACAAAGGTATTAACGACTCCGACTCCTGGCACATACATCAACAATTTCCGTGACATGAGTACACATTTTTAATTCTAGATATAGTAACCACCAACATCACAACAATCAGACGCATGCCTTATCCTATAAATCATACGACGTACACACAATGTTCAAACCCAAATATGCAGATACTTCACGATACGTACACAAGGCCAACATGCCTAACTCTGCATATTTCAAATTCAAGATTAAAACAAGTATAAGATCTAACACAACTCATTAATAAATGCAATAATTCAATACGATGCACACATCAGCAAAGTAGGCAATTCAATCCAATCACAGGCTAACAATCTACGTAATTCGACAAGTTGTATTACTATCCGACATTTTGTATTATACGCACTATCTGACATCTTGAATTACTAACCGACAATTTGTATTACTATCTGACAATTTGTATTATGCATACTATCCGACATTTTGTATCGTACACTCTATCCGATAATTTGTATTACTATCCGACATTTTGTATTATACACACTATCCGACATTTTGTATTACTATCCGACATTTTGTGTTACACACACTATCTGACATTTTGTATTTCTATACGACATTTTGTATTACTATCCGACGTTTCGTATTATACACACTATCGGACATTTTGAATTATGAACACTATCCAACATTTTGTATTATCCACACTTTCCGACATTTTGTAGAATACACACTATCCGACATTTCATATTACTATCCGACATTTTGTATTACTATCCGACATCTCGCATTATGCACACTGTTCTACATTTCGTATTATACACACTATCCAACATTTTGTACTCTACACACTATCCGACATTTCGTATTATACACACTGTCCGACATTTTGTATTATCCACACTATCCGATATTTTGTATTACTATCCGAAATTTTGTATTATACACTCTATCAGACATTTCGTATTATGCACACTATCCGACATTTTGTATTATACACACTACCCGACATTTTGTATTAATATCCGATATTTTGTATTATACACACTATCAGACATTTCGTATTATGCACACTATCAGACATTTTGTATTATCCACACTATCCGACATTTTGTATTACTATCCTACATTTTGTATTACTATCAGACATTTTGTATTATACACACTATCCTAGATTTCGTATTATGGACGCTATCCGACATTTTGTATTACTATCCGACATTTTATATTATACACACTATCCGATATTTCCTATTATCCACACTATCCGACATTCTGTATTATCCACACTATCCGACATTTTGTATTATCCACACTATCCGACATTTTGTATTACTATCCGACATTGTGTATTATACACACTATCTGACCTTTTGCATTATACACACTATCCGACATTTTGTATTATCCACACTATCCGACATTTTGTATTATCCACACTATCCGATATTTTGTATTACTATCCGACATTTTGTATTACTATCCGACATTTTGTATTATGCACACTATCCGACATTTCTCTTTTATTAATATCCGACATTTTGTATTATCCACACTATCCGACATATTGTATTACTATCCGACATTTTGTATTATACACACTATCTGACCTTTTGCATTATACACACTATCCGACATTTCGTATTATCCACACTATCCGACATTTTGTATTATCCACACTATTCGATATTTTGTATTACTATCCGACATTTGGTATTACTATCCAACATTTCGTATTATACACACTATCCGACATTTCGTATTATACACACTATCCAACATTTCGTATTATACACACTATCCGATATTTTGTATCATCGATCTTATCCGACAAAGTAATCCTGAAACAAAAGAAATGCAAATACAATTTTAAAATAGTAGCATTGTCTTAATCTGGATTGGAAAAGTTACAATACAATTTTATTTTTTTATCGAAGTGGACGGTAAACTTGTAAAAGGTACTCTCGAAAATAGGCGACATCCATCCTGCAAGTCCTCCTAACCTAATTATATAACATGCTGAAACATTAGGTAGATGGTATTCAGTACGATCTATAGTTGGACACTACTAGTATCAACTTAACAACCTTTGGTGAGATTTGGTATGATTTATATTTAGTTTCTGCTAGTATTAGCTTAAAAGCTTTTATGAGATTTAGAATGATTGATGTTTGGGCTCTACTGGCATTAGCCTAGCAACCTCTGGTGAGATTTCTTATGATTGATATTTGGACTGCGATAGGTTTTAATTCCAGTCTCTCTGTACAGATTAGTAGGTCAAAATACGGCGATACTCTACTGGTGTAAAACTTAAATGGTCAAATAAATAATACCTACAGTCGGTGTACATCATAACTAAACATCCAACAACGGAGTAATCAATTTAGGTTCTGCTTTGTAAATTGATAAATGACGTGGTAACTATCATCGTAATCAAATTGGAACACTAGATGTTTGAACGGGGGGTGGGGGGAAGGGAGCGCTGTCACGATTATTTCCTGATGGTTTCACCAAAAACAATATGAATCAATCGAATTACAAGTGTTCAGTTGGTTTCGATCAAATATGAAAATATATATTTCTTACAAGTGTCCTATATACTATAAATTAATGAGTGGTTCTGCTATTTTCCAACTATTCCTAATGGCCCAGTAATTCAAAGTATTTATATATTAATATAAACATTTTTAACGTGAATATATTCATAGGCATATGCAATGGATTTTTGTCTGAATGAATCTGCATCTTACAAGCTAAGTTAAAAATCCAAATCATTTACACACACACACACACACACACACAAACACACACACACACACATGAATCTTACATACTGTACCCTTGCATATAAATGTATCCATCAATCTTAACATCTGTCGTGAACAAACAATTTTTTTTAAATCAAAAAAATACAATCATTAATAAATTGTTAAAAGATAAATTTTAAAGTAAATTAATATAAAGATAAATAAAAACACAACATTTACGAATGCTTTAATTTATCGCATTACCTAAACTGATGACTCAAGTCAGGTATGTTGTTGGGACTCTCGGAAAAAGCAGGAGGTTTCCGAGTTCTCGGAGCGAAGAGCACAAGACTATCGAGACCCAAGATCACATGTACCATACATATTTTTATTTATAAGTCGATCCGAAATACGAACAACTTAGACGCTGGTCTGTGTTATAATACACCAGCATAAAAGGGTCTACACTGGTAATTCAAATGATCATTTGCAACGTAAGTATACCTGTCTCTACACTCCTCAGTTAGAAATAAATTATACTAGTGTACATATACTAGTTTTCCATGTGGTTTATGTTTAGTTTCTACATTAAAAATCATTAACTACTTTGTTTCTACTCACTCCATTGGCATGCCTCTTGATGAAATATTTCTAAACTAATAAAACATGCATGTGAATCAGCGAGTCATCTATATAATCACAAGTTCGGGATTTAGCCATTTCCGCCACCGAATTTCCGGTTAATGTGCCTATTTTATTATTGTTGTTGATAATTAAACATATAACTTAGTATCATTCAATGTTTTAACTAGAATTGAAATTATTATCTCATCCTAATCCATTTAACGCAAAGGAAACTCTGTTTTGAAGCCCAGTAATATTTGTCATTAATGTGGATTTGCTACATTGTTGTCCGATGTGAAGGACAAACGGAGCCATCAATGCTATAATGCGAGTTGGGTGCTACTGACCCAAATCCAGTTGAGTTGTTTATTAAATCGCCCTTGGTTACAGCTCTCAGGTGCGTTTTCATTTTACGTTTCATGTTTGCAGATAATCTTTCAATGGCAGTTTTCATCAAGCCAGTGAAAAAAAGAAAACTTTCCCTCTGTAATGATAAGAAAAATGTTATTGGAAAACCCCTTTGGAACTAGGTTCGAAGACGCCAAGATCATGGGGTCATTCAAGGGGCTTATTCTTTTTGCCAGTTTTATTTTGCCGTTCCATTGTGTACCCTTCAATGAGGCTTATTCTTTTTGCCAGTTTTATTTTGCCGTTCCATGGGGTCTCTTCTCTTGTTTTGTATTCAATGTAGTTGGAAAAAATACGTTACGTTACTGTAACTAAGTAAAACCTTGTATATCTGGTGACTTAGTGATCTGTAATTAAATCGTTGTTGTATAATAATAATAATTTTAATAAAAAGTGATTCTGCGCTAACCATGGAATCTCATACAGCTAAATTAGCTCGACAAGGACTTGATACAATTAAAAAATATCTTCCAGTTCGTGATTCTGTCAAAAAGCATCTGTAACAACGCCAGGACCCTCATGTGGAATTTACAGAGGGTACAGAACATTTATTTCATTTTGATAGCTTTTTACGGGGATACCCTTCAGTGAGGACATTTTCTCGTTCTGACCGTTCTTTTATGGGGTACCATTCATGAGGCTTTTGTCTTTCTGTTTATTTCTGGATTCTGCATATTTCTGGCTATTTTTGGCTCATCACTCTTACTGTCCATCTTTACCGTGAAGGAGGGGGTAGTGTTTTCCCTTCAAGGTCATAGACACAACTCCCGGCGAATTCCTAGATAAGAAACAAATTTCTAGAAATTCAGAAGGCTACCCAAGTAACTCTTTTGCGCTTTTCTACGGATGGTCATTCATTGACACACCTCCCGGTGAATTTCTAGATACGAAACGAAATTTTAGAAATTCAAAAGGCTGTCCAAGTAATTCCACCCGCTGCTCTGCGGTTAGCAGGTATTTATACTGATCATTTATAATGTTTGCATTCCCCCCAAGGCAAATCCCATAGGGCGCATGAGCACCATCTCGTGGTTCTAAGTGATAGAAGGTGTGCGCGAATTATCAGTGACCAGTACGTTTATCCTGCTAACTTTAGAGCCAGGTTTTATTTTCCCACTGAAAAAACACCTGAAATTTTCTTGTAAATCTGAAAATAGAACCGGCAGTCGTGACCTACCGGAGACAAGCAGAGTTGTTATTCTTTGCCATACTGATTAGTCTCAGCAGAGTTATCTCCCTTAAATAGAATAAGGTGGTTAAATTATATATATTGAAATATTACTTTTTTAAAATTATATTTCTTTGAAAATGTTGAGTTAATTATACCTTCTGCGACACGCCGTACTGAAATTGAATAAATACCAAAGTATTTTCCAGTTCTGGCAATTGATGGAAATTTTATTTTCATTTCTTAACCGGATTCTGAGTTTGCGCTTATTGATAAAACTGACCGTGAATTCCTGTACCCCCACTTCACTTTTTTTGCGATTTTCTCTGTGCGTAACAGTTCCAAGATTTTCCAAAGAATTATTAAGTTTATTTGAACCAAGATGATCGACAACATAATAGTCGTTGATCCAGCCATTAAAACATTCATAAACGAATCAAGGAGAGATATCTTTTTGGAACGCTCTGCGTTCTAACAATCTGAGATAATCATCATCATCAGCCAAACCAAATGATCTTTTAAGTCGACGGTTTTTGATTACACCAGCGCGATTTGCCTAATAATGTCTTCTGAATTCGTAGACGGTGTTTCTTTGCTCCATTATAGGAACATGGTCTTGAACATGGGGTTGTTGATCCAATCATGAGCTATTGACAACTATTCTTTGTTCGTGAAGTCGTTGTATATTGATCAACGTTGATCTTTAATTAGAGGATTTATTTTCCTTAATTATACATGAAGGAGTTTGAAATATTAGCTAGAATTAAGTCTTCTCACTCAAGGTTCTATCTTGACAGATTATTATAAAACTGAAAACGCTCCACGGTACCAAATTTGCAATCGTATCAATGAACCTAGAAGCGCATGTTTGGTCAACATTCAGAATTAGACAAGACGATATTTTCATTGATGCTACAATGAATGACCAACGTGCAGCGACGTTTGTTAGCTATCGAGACGAACAAAGATACATTTTTAGAATAAAATTTTTCGTTGCTGTTAGCCATGTTATGGTAGCTAGCGATGGTGTTGACGTTGATGATATAATATGGATTATTCGTGACAAAGGTGACCCTGTTCGGGAATCACACCACCGTCAGAGTGTTGTCACGTTAAGTAACAATTCCAAACTAGGGATGCTGACGGGTATTGACAAACCATATTATGAGTGAGCATATCCTGTAACGGCAGATGTTTATGCGATTTATCCCCTGATTGATGAACCTGATATTGACGCTATTTGACCGATGAAAACATGTTATTTCAAATCGTGTTGCCGAAAGAATCACAGAACATTTTACAAATGCGTTACGAGGAAATGGTCGAAATAATCTGCGACGCACAAAAAAATGAATGGGCCGAACGTATCTGAGAAAATGGAGCAACAATAATAGATATCGCTGAGTTGGAAAAGAAATTAAAATTTCCAATACAGGTACAGACAATAACCAATGAAAATTTATATACTGCGAAATATACGTCGGGAGAAGCTCCAGTAATACTAATTGATCATAATGTACATCAATGAACGGAGAGCGTAACAACGGTGACATATTTGAGAGCATTCAAGATATTGGTAAGGATGGTTCCGTGCCAGTATGGTTGTTTCAGAGTGATTCTGATCGTAGATTGGATCAGTTTGTGCTGCCATTTGGTCAACTTTATCATAAATAATCTCTTCATGAACAAATGACTAAAGATGCGTTGAAGTTTCATCTGTCGTCGCTCATTCTGCTCAGCAGAAAAATTCACGGAAACCAACAGAAGCAGAATTTCTTGAGGATATTCAACGTTCATGTATCGAATACAGACATGGTGGACTTTGGAATACTAAATATGATCGCAGAGATGTAATTTCGGTTGATATGGTTGCATGTTATCCTGGAAGTTTTCTTGGAATGGGATCGTGTAAGCCTTATGTTGAAAGATTTGGACATCCTACACAGGCACTGATAAGTTTCAAAAAATGGCGTATTACCTGTGGTTACTGATGGCGATTCAACTGATGTTACAGCATTTGCAGAAATTGAATAGTTTGAATTTGCTGAGACTGTTCATTCGGTCATTCCTGCTTGGTAGGGTCGTCATTTTAATAAACCGAATACTGATTAATGTGCAAAAAAAAACGTGGTTGGGCTCCAATAGTTTTATTACGAAATATGCTAGATGCAAGGATATTGCTGTCGCACACCGTAAATGAAGCAATAATATCTTATAAACGTCAGACCAATGTTTGGATGGCAAGACCTGAAAATAATGGTTTGCACGAGGATATATCATTTGCAAAAGATATAGGTCGAAAAATAACCGGTAAATTTACTCATTGAGCATCATCTCCTAACATGTTCTGTTGAACAAGATTGATCATAGATGATGCAGAATTAGATTTTATAATCGCTGATACGACAAAGAAAGGTATATTTGCGTGGAAACAAATTGTGAATACACCAGATGGAAATAAACTGAGTACTATTGTCAGCTATGTTGATGGTGGTTCACCACTGCATACTCCTTTAAGACCTTCGACGCTTGCGTACGTTTCGATAACCTTATTACCGATGATAAATAGATTTCCGAGGGAAGCTGTCGGAATAGAAACAGATTCATTTGATATCAGCGAGTCAAATATATGGCTGCTAGAAGAATGCCCGACAAGTCCCTGAGTTAGCTCCGGGAGTGATGCTCCATAGTTATCATGGCGAGTAAAAAATGTAAGAATACTCGATTATTTTGAGCATGCACATTATAAATCTATTTCTATGTATTATAAAAATGAGAAACTATCAAAGCCATCTTCATCGCCATCTATACATGATCCAATTTTGCGGCATAAAACAGTTTATTTTAATGGTCCTGCTGGTTCCGGTAAAACTACACGCGCGTTAAGACTGTTTGGGAATTCAGACATTGTAGTGCTAACTCCAACTCACAGACTTTCCAGAGAAATGAAAGAACGAGGTATTAAATCTAATACTTGTCATAGTTTCTTTTGTTGGCGTGGTGATACATGGACTCCAGCGAGAACGGGTGAAAAATATATTCCCAAAATTATGATATGGGATGAAATATGTACCGTGTCTGACAATGTTTTTAAAACATTTATTGATTGGCTATCAACATAATGAACTGCAATTATCATATACGGCGATCATGGTCAACCAACACCTGTTGCAGGAGAATCACCACATTATTGGTTGAAAGAATCCGTAGATTAGTGCGAATAGATGCTAGAGGACCACATAGCTGTGGATGATTAATTAAGGAAGCTAAAATCGGGGCTGAGTTTTAAATCCAACCAGACTTAATGCACGATGATGAGCGAGTAAATTCCAGAATCTACGATTGATGACTTTTTGAATTTAAGGAGGCCCAGTGATCTCATAGTTGCATCTAGACAAAAAGTTTGTTATTCATTTCAGAGTAACTTATTTTAACTTCATAATAAGAAATTTTCAAATCTATGCTTGTCATTGTGTTATCGCACAGAATATACCCGTAAACAAAATATTGACGTTGAAATTCCGGAGTTTAACGATAAACAAAATCTCGTTCTTAAAGATATTGTTGTTGTTCCTGTGGATGTTGTTAAGAAAGCTTTAACACAGTCATCGTGCTGGGTTTTAGGATATGCACTAACAATTCTTTCATCGCAGGAACTAGCAATCAATGATACCATATTTGGATTGTCGATGATCGTGTCGTGTGGTCAAATTTAGTATATTAGGTAGTATCGAGAGATACAAAAATGTCCCAGCTACATAGGATGGTTTACACTGTTGAAGGTAATCAGCCTCAAAAACTTAATGAAACCAAGACTGACGCTATAAATAAAAAAACTAGCTGGCTATCAGCAAAATGAAAACAAAACGCGAATTTGATCTTGAATTTATTATGACGCTGAAACAAATACAAAAGAATCAGTGTGATTCATGTAACACTATACAATTGTGACGATATTCTCCCAATAATCCACGACAAAATTACCGTGGACCTAATTAACAGTAATCGCGGCCACACACGTGTAAATGTGATACTAACCTGTCTTGAATGTAACCGACGTAGGGGTGCTAGAGCTTTGATTTGCTAGAGAATCCATGCCGGTGATAATTGCGTATTTTCAGAAATCACTTGTAACTATTCACGGACAAATCCACTCTGAGAGTCCTTTGAGTCTAGTCTGTAGATTGCAGGCCTGCCTGTAAATCATACCACACTGGAAATTTTATGTTTTGTTACACTCCAAATGGGATGAGGTGCTCTTTTGTACCACCTTCAAGTTTGACAGGTTATGAGAAAGAGTTGTGTCGCTTTAATGGCATATGTTTCTTTGAGATTGCATTGATGGGTTTCATAGAAATTCCACGAGTAACTTCTTTGTTTAACGCGGCTGTCACAACTGGTAACCATGGAAACCATTCACGAGATCTCTTGTTTGTGGAAATTTCCCGAGCATACTGATATCCAAACAGTCGCTCAACGACTGCCTGATCGCGATGAATTGTCTTCGTCTGATTTTGACATTGTGATGTTTCATTAGAGATGTTACTGCACCAATAAATTCATTGCTAGAATCAGCTTGTAGCAACTGTGGCCATAGCACGTCGCCAGACGGCCCGGATCCACCCTGAAAAATTCGTTCAAATGCGGATGAAACTTAAGTTACTGTTTCAGTTGATAGCGCATCTGCTTCTTTGTAACTATTAGCAACGTCGACGACAATCAAAGCGTATTTGTATGTGCATGTTTTTAACGTCTATTTTACCATTGATAATGTCATGAGGTAAAAACAAAATATCTGCCTGATTGAAAACTATCTCTCAGTTTGCTTGTTTTTTTTTTACTGTGTAACACCGGCTTGGTGTATAATTTTAAAAGTTCTACTGAGTGCGGCCACCACCATCCCCAATTAACATAGAATAAAGGAACAGGAAAACAAGAGCAAAGAAATAATACTAAGAAGAGGAAACGATTAGCAACCCGCCAAGCCGTGAACAAAGGAAGTGCACAGAACAAAGGAACTCTCAAACAAAGGAACGATAGGAATACGTAACAGAAAACAAAGGAATAAAGGAAAGCCTTGGAGCGGAGGAGCAGACTGGGCGTTAGCACAAAAACAAAAGATAAGTCATCATTCAATGCTATACGCAATTTAAGTAGAAGAATGCAAACTAGGTCCAAACAAATGGCTCTATTCAATCCAAACACAAAAACACACAAGCCACCAAACAACCCTATCAACAAATCAGTAAAAATAATGGATGTATCACAACTCCAAACAGCACCAATAAAGCATGTAAAACAAACAAGATTAACGCAAGTCGTACCAACCACAGCAAACTCCAATTCAACCAACATCACACTGGGACCCCAAATTCTGGTCACAAACACAGACTAAACAAACCACAAACCAGCAGACATAACTAACACCCCCACCCCACCAACAGAAACTACTAGAAATACAAAACTACACTCCAGGGAACAATATAAATACAATGCCAATGCTTTCGCCAATCCTCTTCAAGGAAACGGAAAAACCACACACAAATGAAGATATAGACACCACTATTCCAAACCTAACAAATGAATTTGACAGTAACCTACTTACCTTAAACTCCCCACAATTATACCACATAACCATAACCAGCACCCCAAATTCACCAAAAATGAAATAACCAATCCTAGAAACATGCAAACAAACCAACAACAGGAAATCAAGCAAAAAACAATAAATCAAAACATTAGGAAAGAAACTATACACTCAAGCCAAACTCCTGGACCATCTAGGATAATAACACCAAGGGAACCACCAACCTATGGGAACAAATCCAATGAATTAGACAGTACCAAACTACCCAGCAGCATCACTAATAAGGCAACCCGAAGACCCCAAACAACCCAAAAACCCCAAAACACATACCTAGGTAAAGGCAAGGGTCCGCTAAAACCCCAAAACAACAAACAAAAAAACCACAAGTAAGGTTAACTCTAAACAGGAAATAAAACAACAACAGAGCCCCCAAAACAAAATTCACAATTATCATTCCATCGAACACACCATATACATAAGCAGCAGGCGCAACAGAATTACTAGTCTAAGTACCAATAGTATTATGACAGCACTGTCCAAAATTCACACTGGACAATTCAAACTGATAAGACCAAGGCGAAACTATCTGATTGTCCAATGCAGCACAATTCAACAGGTGGAAAAAATTCATCCAAATTGAAACTATACGCCTAATAAAGATCAAAGTAGAGAGACACCATAGCACTCAAAGGAAAACACGAGTCACTTCGAACTCCAAACACAGTGAAACCGCCACTAATCTGGCTGAACCCACTAAAACCACTATCTTTAAAAAAGTAATAGCACTAAACGGATACAACAAGGACATAAGCAATGAACTCTTGCTTCATAAACTCACAGCAAATGGAACACAGACCACCAAAGTCTATCGTCTTAAAAATCACAAGGGACAAGAAACAAACAAAGCAGTTAGAGAGGCTACCGAGCCAATACCTTCAATAATAAAACTAGGACAGTCAGGAGTGTACCATAAACTGGAAAACTACATAAATAGGCCAAGATTTTGCACCAAATGCCTGAACTGGGGACACTATGCCCTCAGATGTAGATTCAAACCAAGATGTAAGTACTGCGGAGGTCCACACAAAGGAGAATGCCACACAACTAAACAAGAAAACCATTATCCTAGATCGGCAGAATGCAGATTTGCAATAAAAGAGAAACAAATAGAGGACTTAATGAACGAAAAACACCTCACCTACCATTCTGCCAAAAACATTATCTGTAAAAACAACCCCAACACACCTAAATCTACCTCTGAAACAATCACTGAGCACCAAAACTCTCCACACAGAATCAGAAGGGAAAACATTGCACCACAAAACATACCCTCGAATCAGAAAACAAAAGAACCACAGAATTAATACAGGAAGTAATGAACCTAACAACAGGAACCCTAATACAAGATCTCAATAGCATAATGAGAACCCTCAGAACCATTTTCACCATACTAGCTGACTGGACCACAAGACTAACATATAAAGACAACGTCAAAAATGGATAGTACAAAAAATAATAAAATCACCATCTGGCAATGGAACTGCAGAGGAATCTTTAAAAACCTATCAGAACTGCAGAACAAACTGAATAATACGGCCGTAAAACCAGACGTAATCTGCCTACAGGAAACCCTCATAACACAAGAACACAAACGCCTGGCCAAACTACAAGGCTATACCCAGGGAATCTTAAAACAAAACAGATCCAAGGGGCAGAAAGGGGATGGACTATCAATTTATTGATAGATACACTAATCTACTATGAAATAATAGAAGTACCCCCTAACCTAAACATCAATAATAGCATCGAAATAATGTCAGTAATGATAAATATAGGAACCACAATCATTCAAATAATAAATGCATACGACCCAGGGCGTACCTTCTGCCCTACCAACCTAATCTCACTAAGGGCAATCACTAATAACAACAACGACAATCTAATTATCTGTGGCGACTTCAACGCACACAGTGAATTATGGGGAGGTAAGAAGAAAGATCAAAGAGGGAAAATGGTTGAAAAATGGATTACTGAGAACAATCTGGTCATCTTAAATGACGGGTCGAACACTAGATTAAACCCTGAGGATGGCACTCTCTCAGCCATAGACCTAACCATCACTACCCCAAAATTGGCTCAAATCACAAATTGGTGGGTGGATCAAGAAGATACGTTAGAAAGTGACCATTTTCCCATCACAATCAATATTCAAACAAAAACTCAACACATTTCAAAGGAAACCCCACCTAAATGGAGGTACCAACAGGCAGACTGGGACCAATTCCAATTATTACTAGCTAGAGTAAATCCAGATAACTTAGAAAGCCCAAATATTGACATGTATTATGATAACATAACAGACACAATTATAGAGACAGCTAACTGATGCATCCCAAAGACAACTAATATCCCAAATAAAAACCCTGTACCATGGTGGACTAAACAGTGCACTATAGCACATAAAGACAAAAAAGGGCCTTAAATAAATATAAACGCACCAAAAATTCTATCTACTTCCAGCAATATAAAGATAAAGAAAAAGCACTAAAACAAACTATAAAAACTGCTAAAATGAATCTATGGCAAACCTTTTGCTCTAAACTGAGTCTAAAATCAAACTCAAAACAAATATGGGACAAGATAAAAGCCATAAAAGGGAAAGTAACTACCTCAGCCCCAAAAATTAAAAATGCCATAACAAATAAAGATAAGGTAGACCTCCTAGGAAACATTTTTCGAACATGAGTAGCAACAATAACCACACCAGAAACTTTCAAGAACACAAAAAACTAATGGAGGAAACCCATCCTTAAATGTTTCAAGACCAAGGAACAAAAGAATTTCACCTAAATAGCGACATCACAGTACATGAATGGGAGATAGCCCTACGATCCAAAAACGAAACATCTCCTGGTAAGGATCAGTTAGGTTACATTATCTATAAAAAAAATCTACCTATCAATATAACAATAGCCATAATCAAACTCTTTAATAAGATATGGGATAAAGGCCAAAGCTAGGTAAAGATCCCAACAACATAAATTCGTACCGACCCATCTCCCTTACAAACAATATTTGCAAAACAATGGAGACAATAATCGCAAATAGGTTAAAACAACACCTAGAAATCCCCAAAACCTACTCGCCATAAATCAATGTGGCTATCGGAACAAACGGTCCACCACTGACCAACGTCTCAGATTGGAAACAGACATCAAACTCGCTTTTAACGCACATAGGAAAACTGATCGCAACCTCATAGCGGTTTTTCTAGACCTAGAAAAAGCGTTCGACCTAGTATGGACCAATGCACTAATGGCCAAATTAAACCAATTTGGAATAACTGGACGCTTGTTCAACTGGATTGGCGATTTCCTCACAGGCCGGAAAATTACCACAAGAATAGGCAACACCCATTCGGAAGAATTTTCACTTGAAAATGGAACACCGCAAGGCAGTGTAATAAGTCCCCTACTATTTAACCTAATGGTAAACGACATTGACCTCAATGCAGCCTCCACAAAAATAAACTTGTCACAATCTGCAGATAGTGGCATATGGAGGAATGGAAATCCTGCCAATAAAACAGTAGTTAAAGAAATCCAGCAGAGCCTAGATAACATAGAGAGACGGGCAGACAAATGGGGTTTCAAAATATCTCATGAAAAAACTGTGGCAATTATATTAACCCCCAAACGAAATAACAACCTAGTCTATCCAAACTTCTATATACAAAGTCAATTAATCAAATACGTAACAGTAATAAAATTCCTAGGAATGTTCTTTGACAACCACCTCACATGGAAACAGCACATTGAACAACTCACCCAGAATTGTAACAAAGATCTCAATTTACTCAGGAACATCTCAGGGACTGACTGGGGATCCAGCCAGGAAACCCTCCTCACGATATATAAAACCCTAATTAGATCAAAACTGGATTACGGTTGCCAAGCATATAACTCGGCTATGTAACCTGTACTACAAAAACTTGATACTATCCAGAGAAAAGCCTTACTATTATGCACAGGAACACTCCCCTCAAAATCATTAGAAGAACTACAAACACTAACAGGAGAACTACCCTTAAAATTACGTAGGCCAAGAAGAACTGCTCCTCCGATACTCCATTCGATTAAATACCCACCCAGACAACCATCCCACCAAAATACTATAAACAAGTGTAAAGTTTGTCTTCAAACCCAAAATCATACCCACCACACCAAGTGGCAAAGTAATCCTTGAACTAAGAGAAAAGATACCTCTACTAAAAAAACAGGTAACAAACAATACAGACCAGAACAAATCACCATGGTTACAAAAAAACACCAAGGATTAACATTGAAGCTACCAAATTAGGCAATAAAGAAGGACAAGAAAACTTGCTAAAACCTGGACTGGTAAACGAAATCAACCAAAAATACTCGGACTATGTTAAAATATATACCGATGGATCAAAAACAAACAACCCACCAAGAACAGCAGCAGCAATAGTCATCCCTGAATTCAATATACAAACGGGATCCAGATTACTGACTATTGCTCCATTTACACCACTGAATTATGGGCTATATTTGAATCACTACAATGGATCAAAGACAACCAAATACCTAAAGCAGTCATTATAAGCGATTCCCTAAGCGTTATCAAATCGATCCAAAATCACAATACACACTCTAGGGAACAATTCCTCGACAGAGCATGCCAATTAATCGACGATATCACCACAGCACATCAATTAGTCGAGCTCATGTGGATACCGTCGCACATTGGAATCTCTGGCAACGAAATAGCAGACAAAGTTGCACAAACCAAACTAGGAGATCAAAACTCCATCAAGCTTAACTATAGCTCTACAGAAGCACTAAGCTTCGCACAAACATATATAGACCAAACATGGCAAGATTTTTGGAACTCCTCTACAAAAGGTAAAAAGCACCATGAGACCCAAAAGACCGTAGATAGGAACATACAGCTACCTAAGGGTACCTATTTAGAACAGAAAACCATAAACAGGATAATAACTGCAAAAACTAGACTAGCTAGCAGTTTTGGAAGGTTTATAGGACCCAAACCAGCAACCATTAACTGCTTTAACTGCCACACCACCGAAGATCTACAAAACGTATTCAATATATGCCCAAAATATCAACCAGCTAGGAAAATATTTATCAAAAACCAAAAAGAGACTGGATCACCACACACATACCCAGAGTTACTTATGGAGTCTAATAAAAATAAACAATCAGCATATGAAAATATAAATAAATTCATAGACTCAGCAGGACGTACGAACAAAATATAATTAATATCCCCACAAAACCAAAAGACCCAGTAACTAGCAAAATAAATTTAGAAGCCCCCACATAAATACCCATAACATATCATTCATTTTTATAAAAATATTAATAAATAATTCACTTACGAAGCACCTATCAAAAACTAAGGAAACCGCAAAATCGGATGTCCTAGATGTCCTTAACGAACCGAGTAATCAGCTAGGACTCCGGTCCTATATGTCCTTAACGAACCGTGTAATCGGATAGGACTCAGGTCTCTTGCTAAATAAAGTATGAATAACATTCAATCTCTAAAAACATTAATTAATAAATAACTTAAAGAGGCAATATCTAAACACTTATAAATAACATAACGTAGGAAGCACACCCTAAACATCTCGACTAGTAATACCATATCAACCTTGAAAATCTCTCTTCACACATGATTTTTACTAACAACTTCTATAAACAGCATAGAACACCCCCCTTTTAGAACATTTTGAAAAAGAAAAAAAAAAGAAAAAGAAAAAGAAAAAAGAAGAAAAGAACACCAGGCAAATGCAAACAAGAAACCAGCGATGTGAAGCAACCAGGACCGTTCCCGAGCTCTCCTTCCCACTAATGACAGCCAACCATTCAATTGTAAGGGACCTTTATGGACCCACAGATTGAGGCCAAACTATCAGGGTTCCTTGAACCCATAAAAGCCTGGGAGAGGTGGCACCATTCCCTTCCCCAGGAACAACTAGCAGGCTGCGATGCAGTCAGAAAAAAGTGGCACATGCACAATTGTGCGCACGCCACTATAATTAAACTCAAGAACAACAACAAAAATCTGCCTGATGAACTTCGTTGGGAGTGCTAACATCAAATTGTCCGTACTGGATATTTTTAGGTGGCGGTAGGTAAATTTGCCTTATTGCCTGTCGGGCTAATTAACCTCAGGCAACACCACGCGAGACGCGTGACGTCATTGAAGTTATCACTGATATTAATGATGCACCATCAGTCGATGATCTTGACGGTAGAATTGGTATTCAAGTAATATACGATGATGTTATGCTCGACAAACAAACAAATCCAGCCAGAATATTTTCACGAGGCAGGCACAAAAACGAGGACGTCATTTACGTCACGCAACGATACGTTCAGATTCCTAAAGTGAAGAGATAACTGTAATTTTTTGGTTGTCTTTAATGGCATTGATACACACATGTTGAGGAACATCCACCAGGCATGGTACTCCGGCGACATGACATGATTAGAGGTTCAAAAACTATGATTAGGTTTGAAACTGATCTTAAACGTGCACAAAGGAACAGCACGAGTTTCACTAAAGCTCTTATGGCAACCGGTATCAATATAATGATTTTTCGTAGCGTATCAAGCAGTGTTGAGCGATGGAAAAAGCCGAAAATCACAAATCAGTTATATTAGGACTGGTATATTATGTTTATCGAAGCGATATTATATATCATGTTAAAAAGCAGCCATAGAGTTTAGATCTAAAGAATAATTAATTTGATCAAATAAAAATGAACGTGATTAAAGAATTTGACATAACAGATACAACATAAGATATTGAGCCTTGTCATTTACTTTGCACGAGAAGATTCACATGTCGCATTGTGACATATCCGCACACTGTAACGCATTATACCAGTCGTCTAAGACATGACCTCATGACTTAGGCTTCACCTACTTTCAATGAATAATTATCTAAACGTATGCGCAATAATTACATCATCTATGTCTTTTACATTACATCAGTTTAAGGTGTAAATAAAGTTACACACAGAGGAAAATAAATTTGGATTAAAGATTCATGATTCATAATTAAAAAAATCTTACTAAACACTACCAGGTTTCCAGTCACTTATATCTACAAATGCTTGATGAAATCAGGACCAATAGAATCATTGTGATTATTAAACTTAGTGTCCAGCGTCACTAAAGTAATTGAATTCTAAACAAGTTACAATTTGTTGTTCATTGAATACTAAACTATACCGATGTAAAATCTCGAACGATTAACGAATTTACACACTTTACATCTCACTCGAATAGTGCAGGCAGAATTTCGAAATATCTTTCTTGCCCTTTAAGAGCTCGAAGCTTTTCCTCTTTTGTGAGTTGGAAGCTGTACGTTGTACTCCTTCTATTTCTGGCTGGAATCAACACCCCTTGATCTGCAACAGGATTCTCTAACCCAAGCCTTATGCACAAATTGTTGCAAGTGTGATTCGCCAAAACCATCTCCATGCCAACAACCCCTAGATCGGTCATTCCATAAATTTGCTCTAACGAGTGGACAGCTGGATCGGTGAGGATATATCTGCTTTTCGTTTCAATCCCTTGTAGATCGCACACCATAAATTTATGACCACTGATGCTCCAGGTCCAATGACTGAATGCCAGCATCAAATCATGGACGGCATCTTCGTAGCCACCGTTCGAGTTAAATTTCTTGTATTCTCCTTCCAAGAAAGGTTCAATCGCGACGTACTCCTCGAGTCTCACTAGAGATTCGTCTCGATTAATCGGAATAAACCCAAATAGTTTATAATGGGATACATCATACATTTTGGCGATTAGAGGGATCAAAAAATCAATGTTCTTGTACCTTTCGTGTCGGTTCCTGCTCAAGATTGGGATGCAATCCGAATTAAACTTCTGAGCAAATTTGAGGGACTTTTCACTTGCCGCGAGGTCAGGGACCCATTTGTCGAAATTTTTTGCGAACTCTTTCTTGAAGGCTTTAGTGACACACGTATCTCCTTTCCGGGGACCTTCTCCGTCCAGTCGTCCTTTGAAGGCGTATCTGTTTGCACCTTTATCGAATGGCTGAGATTCAAATATAGCCTTGTAAGTGTAACCATCGCTGTCACGATTCCTGGAGTGATATGTCTCATGCGAATAACTTGAACCCATGTCGCAAAACTATAAGAACCTAAAATGAGAAAAGTAATTTAAACCATTTCCACTCGAATAGGTTCATTTACACTAATCTGAGTGAGGTAAGGGATAACGTTTGATCTGTCATGTAAACAGAATGATAAAAGATACGATTTAGTGACTGCTTTATGAAAATTTAATAAACTTCTTGAAGGAAACGGACGTGTGTGTGTGTGTGTGTGTGTGTGTGTGTGAGAGAGAGAGAGAGAGAGAACTAACACCCTCAATCAAATAATTTCAACAGCTAGGTCCCAAAGTGGCAAAGAGTGAAATTTTGAACTTCATAGTCTTTGCCATAAAATGAATATCATTCTGTTATGTAAGTCAAACGTCATTTGATGTCCAACTTTCAATCGCGTAGGGTATCAAGAAAAGTCGTATTTTTCTGTAACGACAAAGACTTCCCTAATGATTTAGTACATGGAAAGAAAGATAATGGAATTATATCAGGAAGTACTCTAAAGGCACATAAATGATGACTGTATACAAAAAGAAACAAGTGTTGCAGTGAGTTTTACGCAACAGCAATCACTTAAACCCTATAAACTAAATACCTGGTCCTATTTAATGAAGAACTGACTATTGATACAATGACATGGTTATGTTCATTTTGGCGGGCTCAGGCCTCTGTGATTTGGGGGAGGGGTGATATGCCATTATACCTCGGCTGCATCGGGGACACTATCAACGGAATGGTTGTATCAACGCTATTTGAAGGAGACCTCTATTCCGTTAAATCGCTCTTTATACCTGATATCTTATCAGTGTTGGAACTCTGAGCTATGATTCTTTGATTCGTTTAAATAAGCAGAAATCTGATTTAACAACACTGTCTTGAGCATACTGTGTCTATTCAATGTTTCTCTCATTTTCTACAACTAATTCGGTAAATAGTGTCGATACGCTAAAAACAATTTTTCTAACGGTATGCGACATTTTTGTACGAATGTCTACCCCGGGAACGGCAGCTGATTGAGTTTGTGCTAAATTTCATGAACGTCCGTGTAATTATCAGATTTCTAATAACTGAGATGAAATCTATTGATTTCGTCACTCGTTGTTTACTAATAAATAGAGTGATATTAGTGGTCGTCATTGTTCTGGAACTGTCAGTTCATGTAAAACAGCAGCAAATCAGAGTTGCTATCGGCCGTTTATTGGTCAATCAATCTTATAAGTAGCAAGTACAGAATTGTTTCTCTTTCGTGTTTGTTTCTAATCTGTTTTTAAATTATGTTATATGTACACCACAAATTATGTAGCCCTTTCAAGTGCCCTTCTTAGTGCTGGGATCATAGAGCATTTGATCCCACGTTACCATGCAAGGAGTGTGGATGTGAGTTGAATCCCACCGCAGAAAAGTCTTTTCGTTTTGCTTGGTTAGGTATTGTCAACCATGAATGTCAAGTAATGTGATGTAAGGTCGAAAGCGTTACTTTCTATTCGCTTAAAAAAGAACTGCATACGTAGTCACGGATATGTACTTTCAGTTTAGATACATAACGCATTAGAACATTATCAACAAATGTGCCTTATAGAACTAACTACATGTAATTTTATAGAAACTAGGCTCTGCCAAAATGAAAGTAGGCGAATTTCTGTAATGATGATAGCTCTTCAGTAAGCAAATATATTGCTTTAGTCGTTAAAACTACTTTTTAATTCTACCGTTCCATCATCATTTCCTCCTCAACTGATAAGTAACGGAATCGCTTCCTCCCCATCTGACAATCCGTGAATCTTGTCGATAGTAATTGCTGATACATAGCAAGTTGTCTTTCTCACGGACAAATAGTGTAAAGTTTTACTCGCTACAAAGGGGGCAGTGGGAGAGCTGTCTTTCGTGTATTCTGTTAAAACTTGAATGTAATATGACTAATATATTGTCTAAATTTTCATGAATGCAAAGTACAGTATATCTTTTTTACATTTTTCCATCACTAAAACAAAAGAGGATACCTTATACTTTTGTGTTATAATTATTTGAAAATAAATGGGGTTTTTTCATTTTCTTATCAATGCTTGAAATATTATTTTGTGAAAGTTTCAATTTTTAAGAAAGTAATTAGCAACTAACATACAGTAAAATATTATTCAAAATATGAAACAATTTAAAAACTACATAGTGTAGAAAAAGGTAGAGAAGCGTTTCTCAAATCGATCGCAATTAGAAAGAGATGCTATAAGAAAGGTGAAAAAAACCCAAACATTTTTATGTTACATCGTTAATAAAATTATATTTTTTCCTTCACTGTTGAGGGTGCTAGGATGGGTGAAATTTGTCCACACTCATCAGAAATTCTTGCAACAGATTTTCCTTGCCTCGTTTATCCTCATTCAAATCAGGATAGGTGAAGATCTACAATTCGCATAATTAACAAATCATTTGCAACTTTTTATCATAAGCCTTTTTTATCATGATCTTCAAGTTCCGTACAATGTTGTTGATTTAAGACTAAGTGTTATAGTTGACTGAATTTCCTTCTAATCACCAACATTGTTATTAGTTGGCCTCGAATAATTGCAGCTCATATAACCATGAAAATGCATGACATTTGTAAGGCCCGGAGTCTTAAACATACGTGGAACATAATTAAGTTAAAGCAAAAAATACGTTTCCTATATTCAAAATAGGTTCCCGACATTTTAAACGAGTTGTCACTGTGGATGGAAGGACAGATGTAGTCTTCGCGTAAGGAAAGATAGACTCACTAGCAACATCGAAAACGCGTAGTCGGCGTGAAAGGAGCGGTAGACTCCCTCGCGACATCTAAAACGCTTATTTGCTGTATAAAGAAGATAGACTCACTCGTGACATCTAAAACACGTAGTTGCTGTATAAGGAAGATAGACTCACTCGTGACATCTAAAACGCGTACTTGCTGCATAAGGAAGATGGACTCACTCGTGACATCTAAAACGCGTAGTTTCTATGTAAGTAGAGATAGAATGACAGCGAGAGTACTAAGATACAAGACTAACATTTTTTAAGCACACACACACACACACACACACACACACACACACACAAACACACACACACACACACGAAGAATCGGAAATTCGATGAAACAAACACGTTCGATAACAATTGTATTCCTTTTTCTTTTTTAAATTTTTAATAAAATTCTTTTTAAAAACTTGATCGGGGGCTGGAGGGTGTATCACTTTATCCGCAATCACAGTATCCGGTAAACTCAAAAAGTTGTTTTAAAATGCCGACGAGTTTAGGGTTTTTATGTATGTTCAGATATGATCATTATTTCCTACCATTTTACTTAAGAAGCATTGTACTGCCATAAACTACCGCATTAATCATTACGGGTCAAATATATTTTCCTTGTCGAAAAAATTAATTGTCAGAAGTTAGGAGAAGAGATACTGAAAAACTGAAAATCATAACTGGTGCGCTTTCATTTTCATTGGTATTCATTGTTGTTTGAAAACCTTTATTCTATTGATTATATCAAAAATTCTCAGACCTGCCTATTCATACTGCTAATTTTTTAATACTTGGAATGTAAATTATTGCAAATTACATAGAAGTTTAGAAGGATTAAATTGTTACATATGAAATAACGTATTTGGAAGATTCACTATATCATTTCGAAGAAGTATACAATGAGCAAGCATTAAAGAAACAAAAATAATTTTGTGTTTAATAGTCATAAATACAGTATATGTTCAAATGCAATATGAACGGTTATAAAACATCATTTATTCTCTGGGAATCATTGGTTTCTTTTGACATTTCATTAATTTTGTGAAGGAGATAAATTTTGAATTAGTTGACCCTTATTCAACATTACATATTTGAAACTGTTTCTCCGACTGACAAGTTAATCTTTCACCTTAAAAATTTTCTGAAAATGTGAATTTGATGCGCTATCGTAGGTTAAAATTAGCTGACAGATTGTGTGAATGAGATAATTTGTGAATGAAAGATATGAAGTTGATTGGGTAGTAAATACACCGGTGCAGTGGCCTCACTCGGGTTGGTGTCACCCAGTGCGGTAGCTCATGGTGTCACCCCCATGGTCCTCCTTCCGTAACAGACCATACAGAATCCTTAGTAATGTGATTTTGGTGTCACCCCTCTGATGGTGTCACCCGGTGCAGTCCGCACCCCCCGCATCCCCCTAGCGACGCCACTGCTGTGCCTGCTAGTCATGTATTTAACTATGATCGGTTATCCGCTTATGAAATCCGACTAGACCGAGCAGTGTGTGCTCTGTAAAATTTGCAATTTTTCATTTTGGTGTCACCCCTCTGAGATGGTGTCACCCGGTGCGGTCCGCACCCCCCGCACCCCCCTAGCGACGCCACTGCACCGGTGCGGAGCTTTTCAATGCATTTAAAGACTACACTATTCTGCAGGAGATAAAATACAGGAATAATAACAATGCAATTGTATTTATATTATAAAGAAAATGCAGATATCATACATCGTCTACGTCACTATGCTCTAGACAATGTATTGAAGCCAAGTCTGTATGATATAAGGAGCGTGATTTTGCATTGAGATGAAAGAGTGCTCACATCCATTCAAACCTGTGAATTTAGATTCGATAAAATGAGGGATTACATAGGTGCTATTTCTACTCCTTCTATAAATATGTGACTGAGATAATCTTATATTGGTTTGGGATTCCAACGTGTGGTACACTTCAGATTTCAAAATTGTATCAACTTTTTATAACGCGTCATCCACGCTGAAAATCGATTTTATATAAATATGTATTTTGTGAATTTTTCATGGTTTTTGTTGTATCGTGTTTTGTGAGTGTTCAAATATAATTATTTTTATGATTACTTCAGAAATATTTAAATATTTTTAAAATACTTCATTAGTATTAGTCATTATGGGCCAAATACCTAAGGCAGTGTTACATGAATTAGCCACACAAAAAAAAAAATTAAATTTATTTATTTATTTATTTATTTTTTTTTAATTTTACTTTTGACTTTTGTGTTAAATACTTGTAGGACACAGTATATATTTAAACAATTACATAAACAATATATTGCAAAACATCATTTATTATGTACCATTCAAGTGTCTAACCCCCCCCCCCCCCCGAAAGCGTCAGAATTTCTCCGTAATTTCCTAGAAGTAGGAAAACTATGCTGTCGATATCTGATTGAGTATCAGCACAGCATACCGACTTTATCCTCGCGGTTACTAGATTACAATGGCTGTGCCACAAATGACGGAATGCCCACGCTAGCAGTAAACAAAGCTCTCACGACAACGTTAGTTTGGAAACCTTGCTTTATATATAAACTATCTGAACGCTCCAAAGCCTGAGTTTGTCAATACAACAATAAAAAACAGTTATTCATTTTTTTTTAGTAGCTAATATAGCCAAAAGGTTCGTCTGAAACAAGATCACATTCGGAAGTAGAGTATTAAAAATATTACTGTACAGCCTATTTACGAAAGTTCATGATTGGTAACGTTGGTGAGTTTCCCGCATAATGAATTTGAAATTGTAAATATGACCATTATCTCAAAATTTATAGGTATATAACGCGAATATCATTATCCGAGTAATGTGGTTTTGATTGCAAGATCATACTTTGATATGAACACAAAAATCTGCTTTCCAACGCGTTTCAAATCTAATGCTATTCGTAGGAACAAAAATTTCAAGAATAATAACAATGTAATACTATTTAAATTTTAAAGGAGATACGGGGAAATTTACTTCGTCTAGATTACCATGTTCAATTTTTCACTTAAGTAATGTGTGTATGAATCATCGGTATGATTTTGGCTTGAAACAACGATTGCTTCTAGGTATTCAAACCTGTCAATCGTTGAAAATGGTATTGGCTTACATAAGCGCTATTTTAACTCTTTCTATAAATACACCACAGAAATAATTTTAGATTGTTTCGGGATTCCATAACGTTGCATTCTCGACTGAGATCTTTAAAATTTGATGAACTGTTTATACGAATAATCAAGGCTAACAATTGATTTTTTAAAAATTTCTATTCGATTAATTTTTTTATTGCATCGTGTTTTTATGAGTGTTGAGATATACTAATTATCATTTTACAATTACTTCAGAAATATTTTAATGTTGTAAAAAATACTGCCTTCGTTATTATGGGCAAACAAAAATGAATATGCTTACTTTGACGAGACGATTACCATTCCATATGTTAGGGCCAAAGAAACCGAAAAATTGAAAATCACTATTCGTTGACTTCATTTTAAATTGCCATGATGTTTCTTGACAACCTTTCTATCCTACTGAGCTATAAGTACTACGGTCACAAGCAATGGTGGTATGAACAACTACAACGCACGTTTTTAGGACTGCCTTTTTGACCCTATCTCTGATCTGCTTATTGCTGACTTTGTAATAATTTGCATCTAAATTACTTAATTTAGAAGAAGGTAGTAGTTATTACAAATAACGAAATTTACTTGGAAGAACCACGATATCACTTCAAAGAAGCATTGCAGGAATAGGTACTTACAAGCCTATATTTATTGCTTGGAGTTTATATGAACAGTTATAAACCATCAGTTATTTAGCTGGGATCACGTTTTTCTTTTGAAATTTCATTTATTTTCGGAAGGAGTTAAAGTCTGTGACATTTATTCCTCTACTCTTTGAAAGTTTTTCCTTGAATGAACAGTTAATCTTTCACGTTATTCCTTTTGCAAAACTTATTACGTCGTATTTTTAGGAGTGTTCAAACCTATAAATGATTTTTTACAATTATTTCAAACTAGTTGAATATTATTAAAACTACCACATTGGTTACTAGGGGCAATAATATGTAAATGTACTTACTTGGACGTGATGATTACTTTCCAGACGTTAGGGTTTTGTACTGAAAAACGGTAAATCACATTTGGTGGACTTTCCTTTTAGTTAATGTCCTGAGTTACTTAACGATCTTTTTATCTTACCGACCCATGAATACAGACTCGGAATAACCCTTGTAATGTCCAGGTTCTAAATACAGACACGCTAAATAATGAATCGTCCCTAGAAATTTGATGACTCAAGATAACTAGAAATTTACGCAGTTTCTAAACAGGGCGTGTCTGTCATCGAGTATGTTTGGGTTTTTTCTATCCTGTTTAAACTGCCACAGAAATATGCACCGTTTCAATGCCACGTTATATGTCTAGAAATGACATATATTATGAGGTCAAAGAAAAATGTAATGTAAAAAAACAATTATATTCACAAATTTGCACACAATCCAACTCTAACGAAGAATAGTGTTAGATTAAATGGGATGTAGGAGGTAGAGTAAAGAAGAGTAACCCCTATGTAATTGACAAAATTCAATTTAGTCTTGTACATACATACATACATACATACGCACGCAAGCACTCACGTACGCATACGTACATACATACATACATACATGTTGTTGTTGTTGTTGTTGTGGGGTTTAACGCCATTTTTCAGCACGATAGGCTATACATGGCGGCCAGTATTAATGGTGGAGGAAGAACCCGGAAAAGAACCACCGACCCACGAGAAGCTACTGGCAAGCTTTCTCACATGCCCACATTGGCTGAATCTTAGACTCGAACCGCCGCATATAGAGGTGAGATGGCAGTGATCTGTAACGAAGAGCGCTTTAGACCACTCGGCCACTCGGGGCCCCATACATACATACATACATACATATACATACATACATACATACAGCAGCAGGGGCCCCGAGTGGCTAAGTGGTCTAAAGCGCTCTCCGTTACAGATCTCTGTCATCTCACCTCTGCGTAGGTTCAAGTCTAGGATTCTGCCAATGTGGGTATGTGAGAAAGCTTGCCCGTAGCTTCTCTTGGGTCGGTGGTTCTTCCCGAGGTTTTCCCGGGTTCTTCCTCCGCCATTAATGCTGGCCGCCATGCATAGCCTATCGTGTGCTGAAAAATGGCGTTAAACCCCACAACAATAATAACAACATATAGCAGCAGACGGGCATCAGCTATGGAGTTTTATACAGCTAGATTAGGGCCAGAGAGATTAGAAGCAATCAAAAAATTTCTTCCGGTTCGTGATTCTGTTAGACGAAAACTACAAGAACGTCAAGAATCTCAAGTTGAATATGCAGAAGGCACATAACAGTTATTTAGACCTGTTACAAAAGTTACTGAAAGAGTTGCAGAGGCTACTGAAGATCTTCTTCCATCAGTAAGACAAACTGCTGAGCAAACTGAAGAAAAAAAAATAGCAAAAAGAACTAAACAAACAAAAAAGATTTTACGAGATCTTCCAACTGAGATAACTGCCGCACAACCTCCCCCTGTAGATGAAGAAATACTTGAAGGTATTGGCAAAGTTCGTACTGAAATAGCCGATGTGAAAAAAGAACTTGCACCTAAACCTAAAGTAAGAAAAGAAAATATTGAACTGAGTAGTAAATTTAGAGGAGGTGTTATTGAAGAACTTAAAGAAAAAGTTAAAAGGAAGGATTTTTCTCGTTTTGCATATAATTGTGTTTCTCAAAAGTCTGAAATTTTAAAACCTGAGCATGTTAACATAGATACTGCTAGTTATTTTAAATGGCTATATCGTGTGTATTATGACTAACCCCAGGAAAGAAATGATGGTGAAGTATACAATGGATATATTAACGACATAAATAGATTTTATTCAGAACAACTTCAACAACAAAGACTACAACCTCCCCAGCAAAAGCCTTCATATCAACTTCCTCCACAGCAGCAACAAATAGAACAACAACCTTCTTCACCGCAGCAAGAGATGACGTTGGAACTTGAAAAGTCTAGAGAAGAAAGGAAACAGGGAGGAAAAGAAATGAAGCAGCAACCTAAAAAAGCAAACTATGGAAGGAAAAAGCGGACCAAACAACAAGTGAGGAAGAACGAGCAACCGCAAGTGGTCTTATTGCTGGTCCTAACAATTTTCTTTCTGACGTAGAACGACTAGAAATCCTCATAGGAGGGAAATGTACTGGAAATAATTCTCCAGAAATTATTAATGAATCAGCTGATATTTGTCGAAGATTATTTACAGACGGTATCATGGACATCGATGTTTATCGGTCTCTTATCGATGAAATCGTTGATGATTATCACAGCGATTTGATAAATAAATAATAAATAAGATGATCGTACATAATGCTCAACATGGACCTGTAATGGTCAGGGTGATAAATTCGCGATTACCTACTTATGAAGCAACTTACGGTGATGGGCTCGGCGATGTTGTTCAAAGTTTATTTAGATGGATAGCCCCAAAAGCAATAGGAATGAAAGCTATTGACGTTGTTCGTGATTGGTGATGTTGCCGATAAAGCATTCTCGGCAATCAAAGAAAGACTAGCACGATTAATACGACAAAAACCACAGCCACCAGTGAAACTGGCCAGCACCGAAGTTATGCCTGCAAATGTCAGTAAAATAATAAATCAAGCTGCAAATCAAAAGCTAGCAGAGCTGCTGGTGTGCCACTATCAGAAAAAAGAAAAAGAAAAATATAACTGCAAATCTGATAGCAGGAAGTGGTCTTCGTGTTAGACGAAAGCAATTATAATAAAATGTTCAAATCTGACCCAGCACTTGACATGGACGTACCAATTCTCATTGATGAGTCTGAGCGTGATTATCAGCATTATTCTTATGAAGCACGTGTACCTAACGCACGTGGAAGAATCGAATTATAAGTTCAGGATACAAGTAGATATTTTTTGCCCGCTGAGGCATTTATCGAGGTCGAAGGCAGAATTTTAAAAGCAGTTGATACAGCATACGGACTAGGAGATCGTGTTGGTTTTGTTAAAAATGACATTATGGTGTTATTTAACAGTGCTATATACATGATTGACGGAAAAAATTGAAACCTGTGTCTAAAACGTCGACGTTGCTACGACGACACTTGGCCTTGCGTGATACAGTGACGATTTTACAAGATCGGCCGGTCCAACAATGATGTTTTCTAAAGACATAACTGATCATCCAGAAAACAGAAACGTAACAATGAAGGCAGCTGGAACTGAAGTTGCATCAATTAATGAAAATTACAACTTAGGATTTGCCGCACGTCGATCAATGTTGAACGGTGATGAAGAGTTTTCATGCGCAATTCCACTATCTCATATTTTTGGATTTTGCAGAAATGTTAGAAAGGCTATACTTGGCGCTAAACACACCGTGGTACTTGTTAGAAAATCCACTGACAATGATACAATATGGCCTGATGCTGCCGTTGGTGTTGGTAAAGTAACGCTAACAAAACTGTCGCTGTGGATAAAAATAATAACTCCATCGATTGCTGAAGAACAAAAATTATTTTCTTTTATGAACTCAGGTGGTAAATCATTGTTATCATGGTTGACAATGATCACAGACAGTATTTAAGATAATGCTGCTGGCTTATTCACATGGCAGATAGCATTACAGCAGGGAGTGTCGGCACCATGACATATATTGATCGCATTTCAGGAAAATGCCAGATTAGATTCTCAGGAACAAAATCCAATGGTATTTGACTCACATGGAGTTTCTGAAGTTTCTTTGAGGATAAACAGACATCAAGAACATTCTGAAGAAGTGTTGCTGAACTTTGAACACAATCATGTAGCACGTGCATATCATCGGTTGATGACATTCATGGGGCGTGATCAAAATGTTGACACTGGTTTGCAGAAATCTCAGCGGGATTTTACAACGCTGTATCCGATCTATTACATTTCCTTGGAACAATTAGATTTATTCAGGCAATCTGTCGTTGATATACACTTCCGAACTCGTGGAGCTCGACGACCAGCTGGTGGATATAGAGCAATCGCTGTTATACTTAGTGACAAATCAATGTCACTTGAAGGTGTTGGTGGAAGAATGAGTTATTGACTCTCCATTGGAAAATATGTAATAGTTCTGAACATGTAATTAAATCACTCACGATATTTATAATGTCATATCAAACAGTTAGTGTCAGTCTGACTCCTGGTCAGATTAAAAAGCTTCAATCAAATTCAGCAAAGAACTGTGAAATGAAAATATCACTAAAGCGAGATCAGATCACAGGTGGTGAGAATAAATTATCACTGACTCAACGTCAATTCAAGCATTTTAATAACGCCAAACAATCAAAAACCGGTGTTAAACTCAATCTTCCTGCGGGTGCCATTAAAGACTCAATTAAAAAAGGCGGTATATTTCCACTTCTTGCTTCTTGCGGCGATACGGGCTTAATAACCTCTGCAGCTTCAGCAGTTGCAAAAGCAGCCGCGTTAGGTGCTGTTGCAATCGCTGCTGAAATGGCATTAAAAAAGGCAACAGGACAACGAATAAAACAGAGGGAAAGGTCTACGATTACCAGGAACTCCTTATCGATACGAAAAACGTCTGAAACTTAAGGAAACTTTTCGTTAGTCTTTCCGACGTCAAAGTTTGATTTTCTTGATGCTGTTAAAGAATTAAACATAACAAATTTTTGAGGCGTTTTTATCCGCGATGAGTAACCTTTTAAACCAAACAATATTAAAACAGGCATTATCAATCTTGACAAAGGTACCGGCGTTGTCACTCATTGGGTGGCATACGCGATTGATCCACGTGGAATTGTTTATTTTGTCTCCACCAAAAGAATTTATGAATTACGTGAAATCAATAAAAACTCCAGTGTGGCATTCAACATTGCCAACATAGATAATAACCGATCCGCCAATATGCGGCCGTGAAGTAATTGCTATACTCGATGCTATATCAAAATCAACATTACCACCTCATAAAATCGTGCACGATTATACAAGAAACGATTTAAATAGATCTTAAAGTATAATGGTAGATATTTACGGAAGATCCTCTTCGTTCAAAGACAATAAAAAAATTCAGCGACGTAGATTTGTCAAATTACGCGACTAAAGATGAACTTGCCGATATTATGAATCTCTCTGGAGTTGACCGAGATGAAGTTGTTGTTTTTCAGGATAAATACGGTGTTTTAAAGACGAGTAATATCAAATGGAATGACATAGTTAGTAGAGTACTCGGTGTTACCACGAATAATATTCCAGTATTTACTGACAGTGGTAGAATCAGAGACTCAAATATATCAACTGCAACTGTTAGAAACCTTAGAAACGAAGTTTCAAAACGTTTCGCCGGTCGTTTACGATCTACCGGTGATACAATGACATGTGAACTCAGCATGAATGGAAACAAAATAGTTGTTTTAAGAGATCCAACACCTCATGAAGATGCCGCAACAAAAAAGTATGTAGACAATAACTATAATACAGTAGATACTAAAATAGCCACGATGCCAGTTGAGTAAGACGCTCACGTAAGTATGTTTACAAATCTCTGTAGAAATTTTCGAAAACTTAATGAAATCCCAGATGATTTCGTTGTAGGTCCGTTTGCTGCTGACGTGAAACCCTCTGATATTAACACAAAACTCGGTGACATTAAGACAGCTATGCCAGATATTGAAACGATTAGAAGAAAAAAGCTAGATGTTCCAAGTTGAATTCCTGATATCACAGCAAAATAACACTATTAAACACACCGCAGAAGTCACTGACGTGTATAGGCTCTGTGTTCAACAGTGCAAAATTTAGTATATTTACTACATATCCTTGGCGTCATTCAACCGAGAGTTTTTCTGGACCACGTCTATTGTGTTATATAGCGGAGACGAATAAACATTTATACTGGAATCATCTGATAAAAAAATTAACCGCAGAGTCTTCTGGTTTTGTCTGGAATTTGTCGCTGAAACACCTCAACTGATTACTAAATAAAATATAATGCGCCTTCCAAAGGTGCAGAATTTTAGGCACAATCATGTGCGTGAATGGCAAACAAAACTAACAAATATCGTTGACGAGTATGCAGTAAAAATAAAAATATATCTTAGACGTGTAGTTGTTGTTGACGTAATTGTGTATTTGGCGTCTGCTGTTATTGATGAAACCGGTGTAATCTTATCAGCGTAATCGCCATTGTTGGCAGTTGTGATAATTTGTGTTTCAGCCACAACAACAATTGCTGGTTTATTTAATATCATCGCGAAAAAAAATATCTACGTGCACGAAGGCAAAATTACGCAATTATGTAGTAAAATTACATGCAGCAACCTTAGCATACTCTAAATTATCATCGTTGGTATCGTCAAGCCTTAACGATGGAGCGATAACAGATTCTGAGTTCACGGCGATGATTTAAATCTACAAAGAAGCAATGACTGCGATTGATTTAGATAATCGGGATTTAAATAACAATGACCGAACTACTTCAACAAATCTCCACGAATACTGCGCCGTTGCAAACCATGATGATATCAGTAAGCTCAACCAACCCTAAATTGAGCGTTGTTTTTCCAACTGCAATTAAAGTGAAAGAAATAGCTCTTGCACAATAACGAGTGTATTACAGCTGTCCCACTGTTAGATCAAAATCATTTGGCGGATTGCCAGCAAATAATTTTCTTCTATTTCCAAATAGAATTCTCTACGATGGAACTCCTGACTGGCAGGTTGTAAATATACCGACAGGTATTTTTTAAACCGAACAAATCAATGATGAATTTCAGCGCAGAATAAAATCTAGAAGAAAAAGAGAATCAAAATAGCTATAACGGTTCACGAACCGACGTTATCAGCCGCGATATAAATAAATTCACCAGATTACGTCGTTCATATTTATTCTTCATTATACCGAAGCGTATTAGGATGGCCTGAAATAGCACCGTCAGCGCCCACAGCAATACCTCAGCCAACACGGTCTGATTTTACTTAGGATAAACGCTCGTACTAGAGAATTACTACAGAATATGAAATTGTTATTCCAGTGTGGAGATCCATAAGAGCAAATCCAAACATGGGTTATTTAGTTGACCGTCTCGATGATATGGCGTGTAAATATGATGAAATGAAAATTGTAGCAGGAATAGCTAGGAATGAAGATGTTAAACTAATATTTGATTACATTAATCGTGAACAAGAACAACAACGAAAACAAATTCCGTCAGTGCTTCACCAAGTATCTTCTTGACTTGACGTCTACAAGCGGGATATCATTAAACAGATAGAAATATTAAATCAAATTGCATTTGATTTTGAGCTTGCTCGCGAAAGGGTTATGCAAATAGTAGCCAGGTCGAAAAACAGATCCAAGAAATTATTTTTCAATAAATACTCAATAACAGAAGCAGATCTAGCAACATTTAATTTTCCTGGATATATTAACATGGCTGTGCTAAAGAAATAAGTCAACGATATCATCCATGAATATTTACCAAATTTCGTCGAGGAGTGGAAAAAAATAAATCCAAGAGCAAATATTCTCCGACATAACAACTTCAACAATTGCCGTCAATCTTGTATGTGATGCAATCAAATCAAGTTCAGCAAGGATATATTATGTATACTTTTACACCTCAAGTCTCTTGGATATCATGCAAGAACCGATCAATCCGGTCTATCTACGATGCCATAATCCGCTATTATCAAGGATAAATTTCAAACTAACTGACCAGACCGGACACTTGCTTGATTTAAGGAATGAAATTCTGAGTATATATTTATATGTAAGATGATAACGAGTTTTAATCGTGTAGAGTGTTTTACAATTAAATATTTAATCAAGATGTATTATTTGATGTACTAACATGTGAGAGTTTTCATACACGATAAAGACGTTGTTGAGAATGCCATCAGAACAATAATGACACCGCCCCAAGTCAATACAGAACAATTTAGCGTTAATATAATTATTGCCGAATACGGTAGTAAAAAGCTTTTGCTGAAGCAGGAACAATTAAATGAACTGCAGCGAGAGCATATTACTAAGATTACGTGTGATAGAGACCAGATTCAGAATTATGCATATTCTTGTATTGAATTAGATCGGCTTAATTTTGTCTAATTTTGAATAATAATTCTTGACAAAGTAGAATCAAATAAGTATTTTATAGCAGAATTTATTTTTTAAACTGATTTTTCGTTAATTTGATGGGTCAAACTTCACGCAATTTTCATGAGAATTTGACTCTTCGAAAATCTGCAATTTCATTGACAAATCGACTAAAATCAGTGCAAAACTGATGAACTTTGACTAAATTTCACTGAAATCTCGTTTTATATATTATTAATATTACTACTGTTAATTTCTGTGAATATACTCAAAACACAATTAATATTACTACTGTTAATTTCTGTGAATATACTCAAAACACAGTTGAACACAAACATTAAGCCAGTAAGAAGTCTGACACCTCAATCTGCTTGTCACTCAATACAGTTGTACGCTCACTGGATTTGGTATTGCTGCAATTTGCTCATTTCAAGCAAATATCATCTCTCTCAAGACTGTACTATTCAACATGTACAGTGTCAACAATTTAATATTTGTATGATGCCTGATTTATATGCCATATTTTGCCTATAACAGTTTTGTATTATACTAAAAAAAAGATATATGTAAGCTGAACTACCACATAAAATTAGCTGAACTAAAACAAGCATAATAATATTATTAATAAACAATACTGACATATATACAAACGTAAATACGTATTATTTATGGATCCCATACCTGTTCTGTGTGTAACAAAGCAGGAATCGGGTCAGGATGCTGGTCTGATCTCATGGACAAAATGTTTGCTACAATTGTAGGTGCAATGTTTTATTTTATGCATGTTAAAATCTTCAGCTGACCTTCCACATGGCTTGATCCATTTTTCACAGATCTCCCTCCATGTTATGGGCTTTGGAAACGGGATGATAAACACACCTTTCATTTCATCTTGGTGTGTTTACATGGAGTCGCTGTTACATGTCCCAAAACAACGATTAGCTCCTGATTTGTTTTTACGTTCATGGAATCAATTACATTTTAAAATCACTTCTTGCAACATGCATCATCCTCATACTAAACGGCAGATTACAATACGGCTTGAATGACATCCAGGGATTTGAACAATAACGTCATTCTAAAAATACATTTTGGGTTTATAAATGGCTCAGTTGATCTTTGCTATTGTGAAGTTATGAGGTCAGTGGTCTAGTATTAATTATAGTAAAATTATTATAGAATGGACATGTTGGACCTTCTAGTTTACAACAGTAGTTGTATGGAAGTCTTTGGAATTAGGAGAAACTTATGATTTCCAGTGGAATTACGCCAGGATTTGACACCACTCGGTCAAGTAAAACCCATGGATTGCTACAATATTGTCACAAATCTTAGAAAGATGAAGTTCAGGTTTCTCAATTTCTTTGTTAAGCAATGTTTTATTCATAATTTTAAATTGATGGTGAGTTAACTTTCACACCTCTTCACTTAACTTTAAGTTGCATATATTTGGCACAGATTATGATATATTTGTTGAACTTTTGAATTCGTGAGTATAGATGGCTTAGGGTTAGTAGCAAAGGGCGACGAGAAGGCATTAGACAAAGTTGAGGAGGTTGAAGCTATGATCTTCAACCACATAACCGTAGCCACCTTCTGCCACTAAATGGGTCAAATCAACTGAAAAATTTAGATTTATCAGAATCTAAGATATTCACTGCACTGTTTGTACTGTACATCATGACTACTTCGCCAATAAAAATGGAATAACAGAAGCAAACAAACTGCAATTAAAAATTAGCACAGTAGATGGAACCCACAGGGAATTAACTGGTAAAACATGACTGAAAAGAAATTGGATAACTTGGATTCAAATCAAAGCAAGAAAGCATACAATTATTTTAAAATGCAAGATCAGCTAAAATACCAAAGCCATTGACTGATACAACATTAAAAGGAATTTCGGTTTTTTATGATTCAATTTCTTCCAATTGATAATTTAAACAATTTAATCAAAGAGCTATAAGAAGATTGCATAGCAAGAAATGGCCTTGGATACTAAGGAACAGGTTTAAGAACAAAACATGACCTAGTTGCATTAAAAAGTCTGTAATAGTAAACACTATTTAAGATATGTATAAATATAAATTGAAGGTATCATGAAAATAATTCGACTGTAACTTGAATACCTATTTAGAAAAAAAATTAATTTAAAAAAAATAAATGAAAGTTGGCAAAAGTAAATCTAAAGAAAATGTTAAGGTTTCTAAATCGCAACCTTCAGAAAAGATAACATATACAAATAATAAAGCTAATCTTGGAAAACGAATTGGAACACGTTCATATAAATTTTAAAAAGAGAAAAATAATAAAATATTTGGGAAACTGTTCCCAAATTTGCATGCAGGCATAACTTAGAGTAATTTAATATTGGCTGGAACATCTATTAAATTGATACTCGATGTATTTATTGCCATTGGAATATGTGTTATATATAAACTATAAAAAAAACACATCTTAAACAAATCAGGGACAGCATACTAGGACTGGGCTTCATGATGTAGGCTTCTCATGCCTGCTAATATATCCTGCAAACAGTCAAATAAGGTAAATCATCCACATAGGGCCTAAGCCAGTACATGCAGCTTGAAGACATGCAATGTCAGGCACTCAGCTGAGGACAAAACTGCTATTCCAATAGAGATTTGTAACTTAACTAAATACTTGCCTGGGCAGCCTCAGGGTTCTTAAGTGATTAAGGTTGTCCCAGTACCCGCTTGAGGGAACAGGTCATTGTGTGGTAAGCTTCCTCATCTGCATCACTACATATATCTTATGAAACAGATGGGAAGATGTTGCATGGTGCAAGGACGTGGTCTGGTACATATCCATAGGATAAGCAAGAAACTGTGATCCAGTCACTTGATCTAAGGGATGGGCAAATGACTGAAACTGTGATCCAGTCACTTGATCTAAGGGATGGGCAAATGACTGAGCATGGATCACTGAGGAATCCAGCAATTTGTTTTTAAATAAGTGTAGGTGAGTGAAGAGAGCATGAGTGAATTAGTAACTGATAATTGACACTAGCACCAAAGCTCAACACTTTCCTCCATTGGTATTAGTGACATTACTGATGGTCTCAGCATCCTCTGAACACCCAGTTTAGCCCATATGCCCTCGGACCAATTTGAGCACACATTACGTGTATGACCCAAGCTTCACCATACAACTTTTACATGTTGACTATTTTTTTTCAGTCAGCTTAAAAAGCCTGCAACACACACACACACACACACTAAATCCTATGCATAGTATTTATAATTATGGACAGCAGAAAATGGCATACACAAGTGAAATCAGTTAAGTGTCACATTTAAGGAAAAGCTTTGTAAAAGAAATAAAGAAAAATGCCAAATGAAAGTACTGGAATTATCTTACACATGATGAAAGATCAATTATTTGATGGAACTCAAAAACAGGCCTGTGATATCTTTGTCTTAAATGCAATTTATCCGCAAAATGTAAGGCAAAAGACACAGAATTCAAAATTTTCACGGAAACCATTTCATTTCTTTTAGTCTGTGACCCTTGCCTTAGACCTATTGATCCCAAAATCAATAGGTGCCTTTCTTGTCTGAAATGTAAGCCATCCACAAAGTCTGGTCTTTAGTTACTAGTTTTTTGTAAACCTTTCTTTGTTGAAGTCTTTTTTGCCTTGAACTTTGAATGATTAACCCCCAAATCAATTGGTAGTCTTCCTCATTTCAAATGCAAGTCATCTACATGGTCTAGTCAAGACACATGAGGGGCCCTGAGTGGCCGAGTGGATTCAGCCAATGTGGGTAATGTGAGAAAGTTTGCCAGTAGCTTCTCATGGGTCAGTGGTTCTTTCTGGGGTTTTCCTGGGTTCTTCCTCCACCATTAATACTGGCCACCATGTATAGCCTATCGAGTGCTGAAAATGGCATTAAAATCTACAACAACAACAACTTTGACTTTTGAATGTTGGGCCCCCAAATCAAGAAATGTCTTTGCAACTAATGGACTGCCATCTCTGCCCGTCTGTCAGTCAAATGTTAAGAGAATGCAATTAACAATGACCCACTGCTATAGCTGACAAAGTGTAAACATTATGCAATCTGAACGAAGCTTGCTTGACTATGACACTTCAATGTTTTCCATCTTATTCCAGTACAACTTCAATAAAGGTCACAACTTCAAATTTTGAATTCAATGTTCATGAAATTTTCAGTATAAACTGTTAACTTATTTTTTACTTTCAACTAAATTCCCATCATAAAGAAGACTTTGATTTTTTGTTAAATTTCTAAACAATTAAGAAAGCAGAGCTACCTCTGCTTTGGCGATCTAGCTATTGACTATTAAGCAGCGATTTATGTCTACCTGTCTACACAAGAAATCTGAATGAATCATGGAGCAGTACTGTATGTGTATGCAATTCAATATACAGTTTGATAAAGTGCAAAGTTTACCTAAGTATGCAATGACACATTTAGTACAAAGTCTACCTAACTTTGGGAAGTAATTGTGTACATTATACAACCAAATTGCTATTTTCACAAGTTTACACATTGTCAAATTTTCACGACAATTAATTTTACTAAGGTCTCAAATATTTTACCAAAAATATTGCATTTTTCAAAACAGAAAACATATGTATGTATGTATGTTTGTTTATGTATGTATGTATGTATGTGTATGTATGTATGCATGCAGTGTATGTATGTATGTATCTATGTATGTATGTATGCATGTGCATGTGTGTTTGTATATGTATTTATGCATGTATGTATGTATGCCTGTATGTATACATGTCTGTATACATGTATGTATATATCTGTATGTATGCAATGCATGTATGTATATATGTATGTATGTATGCATGAAATATATGTAATGTGTATGTATGTATGTATGCATGCATGTAGGTATATATGTATGTATGTATGTATGCATGCATGCATGTATGTATGTATATATGTATGTATGTTCGTATGTAGATGGATGGATGGATCTACGGGTCTATGGGTGTGTGGATGGAAGTATGTATGTATGTATGTGTGTTTGTGTATGTGTGTAAGCTAAGGTCAGTATGGTTAGAATCGAGTAGGTGTGGTTAGCTCAACTTTGATAAGTCAGTCAGACAGATCAAAGTTTTTCATGCATGAAAAATAAGCACGAAGCAATTTATTAAGTGACGGAAATGCTGAAGATTTCTTATCAACAGCATTCAATAAGAATTAAATCCTATAGCAAGAGAGAATGTATTACACAAAAGGCTTTGATTTTAAGTTTTATTTGATGTTGTTGTTGTAGGGTTTAACGACATTTTTCAGCACACGATAGGCTATACATGGCAGCCAATATTAATGATGGAGGAAGAACCTGGGAAACCTCCGGAAAGAACCACCTACCCATGAGAAGCTACTGGCAAGCTTTCTCACATATCCACATTAGCTGAATCCAAGACTTGAACCCAAGCAGACAGAGGTGAGATGGCAGTGATCCGTAACACAGAGCACTTTAGACCACTCGGGGCCCCCCGGTTTTATTTGTAAACAGTCCTAGCTGTATGTATGTATGTGTGTTTGAATATATATATATATATATATATATATATATATATATATATATATATATATATATATATATATATATATATATATATATATATATATATATATATATATATATATATATATATATGCATGTATGCATGGATGTATGTATGTATGCACACATGTAATTATATATTTCTGAATGCATGTATGTATATATGTATGCATGCATGCAATTTATGCATGTATTTCTGTATGTATTTATGCATGTATGTATGTATGTATTTAATTATGCAATTCATGTATGTATATATGTATGTAGGCATGCAATGTATGTATGCATGTATGTATTTATGTATGTATATATGTATTTATGCATGTATGTATGTATGTATTTATGCATGTATGTATGTGTTTGTATATGTATGTATGTATGCAATGCATGTATTTATATATGTATGCATGCATGCAATGTATGTATGTATGTATGTGTTTGTATATGTATGTATGTATGTCTATGTATGCAATTCATGTATTTATGTATGTATGCATGCAATGTATATATGTATGTATGTATGTATGTATGTATGTATGTATGTATGTATGTATGTATGTATGCATGCATGCATGTATATAGATGGATGGATGGATGGATCTATGGATGTATGGATGCATCTATGGATGTATGGATGGATGGAAGTATGCATTTATGTATGTGTGTGTGTGTGTGTGCATGTAAGCTAAGGTCAGTATTGTTAGAAGCGAGCAGGTATGATTAACTCAACTTTGATAAGTCAATCAGACATCTCAAAGTTTTTCATGCATGAAAAATAAGCATGAAGCAATTTATTAAGTGACAGAAATGCTTAAGATTTCTTATCAACAGCATTCAAAAAGAATTAAATCCTATAGCAAGAGAGAATATATTACACAAAAAGCTTTGATTTTAAGTTTTATTTGTAAACAGTCCTAGCTATAAACAATATACAGTACTGGACGCATAAAAAAGTATAAACTTTTTTTAAAATTTTGATAGGTTGTATGAAGTTAACAGATTATTATATGAATACAAGTGCCAAGATTAAAAAGAAAATGTCTATAAAAAGAATAGGAGTATTATCTTATACAACAAATGAATGTCTGGAAAATATAGTCTCAGTGAGTGCCATATTGGTGAAAATAACATTTCTCCAAGTGATAGCCTTTTTAAAACTGAATTAGACTTCAAAACATTTTATCCTGTATTTTTCAATCATGTATAAATTTGATCTAATTTATGTACTAATGGAATCATTTTGTAAATTTATAAGTTTAATCCAACTAATTAACATAAACTAGATTTTAGTTATTAATATAGTTACCAAAAATGTAACATTTCAATACAAAAAACATTCAAAAAATCTAATTAGCACTTTTAATTCCAATTAAAATAAAAGCAAATTCATTTGTGGCAAGCAATTAGTTTTTAAAAATTAAAAATAAAATAAAATAAAATGAACTCATACACATTATATAAATATACCAAAAATGAAATATGGCACACAATTAAATTAAATAAATTTGTGTTGCAAGAACCTGTAATGTCTTCTGGAACCATTTTAAATGTACCATTTCCTTACTGATTTTGATTATTTCAATTACCTACTTAACATGTTGCACTATTTTTCATTATTGCAATACAGTTGTGAACCATTTTATACCTTTCTAGTATAGTTTCATTATAAAAAAAACTACTCATAAGACTGGGTTATCATATCATTTCATCGTGTCTACACAACCTTCATAATGTATTTTTTATGTTTACATCATCCAATCTTCATAAATTTTCAAGCCTTATCTGTACTGATTGCATATTTTTATATCTTTATACTGTTTTCAGTGTTGCAAAAGACATTCCAAATGCTGTAAGCTCCAAATGGACATCAGACAAAACTTTAAATGAATGAAAATATAACAAGATCTGTCAGTGAGCTAATATAACTAGATCTGTCAGTAAGCTTATATAACTAGATCTGTCAGTAACCTAATATAACAAGCTCTGTCAGTAAGCTAAAATAACTAGATCTGTCAGTAACCTAATATAACAAGATTTGTCAGTAAGCTAATATAACTAGATCTGTCAATATGCTTATAAAACTAGATCTGTCAATAAGCTAATATAACTAGATCTGTTAATAAGCTACATAACAAGATTTGTCAGTAAGCTAATAAAATTAGATCTGTCAGTAAGCTAATATAACTAGATCTGTCAGTGAGATAACATAACTAGATATGTCAGAATGTGTGTGTGTGTGTGATTTGGATTTTTAACGTAGCTTTAACAACTTTTCAGTCATATAGCTATGATGTCTGCAGTGTGGCAGTTTATAGTGATGTCTAGGACTGGGGAATCATGCTGTAGACATGTAACTTACTGACTGGTCAGCCTTGTGTCAGGATAATGTGACTGGGTGGGACAGCATGCTACACGTCAGCGTCGTGATGCCCCAGTGCTAGACATCACTTTAAATTGTCACACTGCAGACATCATAGTGATATGACTAAAACAAATTTTAAGTTACATCAAAAATCCAGATCACACACACACACATACAGGAAACAATGCATACCCAGTTTATGAAGTTATCTCTGTGGTTTCTGGAGATATTTAATAAACAAAAGTGTGACAGACAGACAGTTGGACAGACAAGAGTACTCCAGTATACCCCTCTGACAATTTTCTTTGCAGGGGACATAACTAGGATGCACTAAATATATAACATACAACAGTTAACATTAAATTACAGAAAAATAAATATGTTACACCAATCACATGTCATATATTTCAGCATGATGTATGAGTAAAAATTTAAAAAATACATAAAAATACAAAAAGTAACTTGATGACATCAACTACTATTAGTATAATCTGTCAAAAGCATATATGTATATTTGTATATTTACATCTGATTATATATCACAAATGTTTATCCATATTTTGCTGTATCATGTTTTTTGTAAACAGACAGGAAACTTTAAATTCCAGCATAATGCTCATTTGCAAAGTGATGTATTCAACATTCCAAATTCAGACACCACTATTTATTTGTTGGGGGCAATAGAATAATACAAACTTGTCTTCAGTTATTAAACATGTGAATACATTTTTGGAACTTGATATTCAAGTAAAACTTCACATTGGGAAATAATACCAAGCTTATTAAAATAAAACTCTAATGATGTGCATGTAAGACATGGAGTATACCACCTTGTAGCAAAAATGCTACAGACCAAAAGTTGGTAAAATTAAGTATCATCTGATTTTAATAGGACTAAAGACAGCATCATTATCAGGAAAATCGGGTCCTCACTAATTTTCAAGATGATTAAAAAGTATGAAGTCTCTATGTATTTTAAACTAATCTATATATGAAACATTTATAACAATTTTCAAAGTTGCAAGAAACGATACCCTGTAAGACAAGAACTGAATCAAAACCAAAGACTGCGAGTGAGAAGACATTGCTCACTTTACAAAAGTGTTGAGTGACTACTTCCATCGTATAATACTCCGATGTTATACAAAATAAATTACACGTAAATTAAAAACCAACAGTTAAATATGCATACATACTGGCATAATCTTATAAAACAAATTTTGACACTAATGAAGCAAACATGAAACAAGAGTCCCTTGAAGTGACTGATGCTCTACTGGGGCAAATCAAATTTCCAGGAATTCAAGACCATTTCTCCCTTTTAACTGCAAAGTGATGATATCTCAGTCTGATATATTTCAGAAATGGCAAGATTTTCAAATAGCTGCTGTGATGTATGTACTGGATATCTGATTAGCACCATTTTCATTTAGGACCTAGAAGACATCATTAGAAGTCCTTCTAGTTAAAACCCCATGTCAGTATGATCATCCTTTTAGGACAGCCTTATTCGATATCAGATCAGAACCATTTTAGTTTAGAACCAAAATGTAACAAGACATATTCTGATGAAAGCCAGTGTTAATATGACATTCCATTTTGTATGAGTAACAATAAGATTTGATAGATGGTTGCCATTGTGGCTATGCTGGATATCAGATTTACACCATTTCCATTTAGGATTAACTAGGCATCATAAAAAGTCTTGTAGTGAAAACACAATCTTGATATAACCAGCCATGGGAGGCAAGTAGCCCTAACAAGATATTTAAGTTGGCCATTTTGTGGCCATATTGTAGGTTGACTGACACAATTTTCATTTTACAACAAACTGTAAATCAAAAGATGTCTTTCCATGAAAATCCCATACTGATATGACCATTCATTTCGAGATTTTCTAGATGGTCACTTTGGCAACCATACAGGATGTCAGGGCAGCACCATTTGTATTTGGGACCAATTAGTCATCATAAAACTCATTTTAGTAAAAACACCATGTTGATACAACCGTCCATTCCAATAAAAAGATTCTCAAGATGTCCACTCTAGCAGCCATATTAGATGTGTATGCAGCATCATTTTTGTTTAGGATATTAAGTAAGCATCATATGACGTATTCTGGTGAAGACACCATGTGACTTTCTGTTACAGATTAGTAGCGATTACAAGATTTTCAAGATGTCTGTCACAGCTGATATACACTTAGTATTATTTTCATTTAGGAAAAAACTAGACCAAGAGATAAAAGTTTGTGTGTAAAGTTTCATGGCAATCCTTCAAGTAGATTAGGAGAAGAAACAATATGAAACTTGAGATGGATGGACAGATGGACATTGGCCATTGGCCAACAGATGATATACTATCCCATAAGCCCTTTTTGACTATGACCTGACCAGTACAGCTAAAAATCATTTATTCCTCAAATACAAAACAATAAATGCAACTAAAAATAAAATCAACAAAAATATAACAAAAAATCTAATTTTCGAAATTTAGGTACATTTATGGAAAATCATATTATAGTTTGCAACTCTGGTCTACCTTTCCCTGAGGCTTCTGAACAATCACGAGCAAAATGTGGCATTTCTGCCAAAATCCATCTCTGACATATTACATACTTTGATAGAGTGATGCAACACAAAGAAGGGGCAACTGTTGTTAAATTTAGAAAACGGCTATACGTTCAAAAATGTCAGGCAAAAAAAACAACTGATTTCATATGCATTATATTTTTTGGGCTGTTCCATTTAACCAAACATGGTCCCTTGGGAAGGCAGTTGCGAAAAAATATATCCCAGGGTACTTTGATTTCACAGAGCTCATATTCAAATGATAAGAAAATTTGAAATTGCATCCATAGGTGAGTACCCCATGTTAAAAGTGCCTTCTCTGGGTCTCTTTAGTGAGTTCATGCTTGAAAAAAGAAACCTGGGAATCTGGTAATGTATCTACCAAGAAAAAGTCATTTCTGTCTAGTCACCAATAATGGGGTGATGTGCAAAGCATCGTTTGGTGTGTGTGCATGTGTGTTATTCTAGCATTTCCAATATGTTTTTCCGATCAATGTTGGAAAGTCCTGAGTGTTCCGATTAGCTCTTTGCTCTAGAAGAATATCTGTAATACTGGCTCAAAGACAGTATGTGAAGTCTCCGAAGAAATTAAGTGATTTCTTCTTCAAACTAACTTTCTTATGGCTGTTCCTGTAAAATATACTTGGGACCCAGGTGCAATTTCGAAGTTTGAATTATTTTCAGATAAATTCTTTGAATAATCAGAATACCCTTGAATATATTTTGTAAAATCTGCCATTCCTGGATACCATGTGTGTTTAAATGGAACAGCACTCAATTATTATTATTATTATTAAGGAATCCTTTAAACATTTTGATCACAATTTTGTATATAAAACAATGAAATTTTAAAAATGAAACAAAACTTGCATCTAAAATCTCACTTGGACATATTAACATTTCTTTTTGCAATAAATACATACCATGACAATACTGTACATCGACAAAGGTATAGTAACTTGGTATTCTTTGTTGTTTTAATACCTTGGTATTCTTTGTTGTTGTTGTTGTTTTAGTATCTTGGTATTCTTTGTTGTTGTTGTTGTTTTAGTACCTTGGTATTCTTTCTAATATTCTATTCTCTAAATATTTTATTTTTTAATATTCTTCATCTTGAATTTTTTTTAAACGAATTTTTCAGGATGAGAATGAAAAGCAAATCATTGATGTTTTTAATTGTTAAGAGCAGAAATATCAAATCATAATACTCTGGTCCCTCAATGTAAAGCACTTCAATGTAGTGCCATCTAATACAACATCAGTATGGTCATGGATTCCATTTTGGAGGATGAATTTAGTAATGATACTAAATCCATCTAAATACAAGGCAGCCTTGATTATAAGAAAGTACACTTGTATGGATTCCATTTTGGAGGATGAATTTAATAATGATAATATATCCATCTAAATACAAGGCAGCCTTGCTTATAAGAAAGTACACTTGTATGGATCCCATTCTGGAGGATGAATTTAGTACTTATAATTATCTCATTTTACAGCAGTTTTGCTTATTACATGGTACTTCTGTATGGATCCATTTAACAGCAAATAGAGAGGAATCACTGAAAGGTATTCATGTACCAGTACACAGTAAAACCCGTTGAATACATTCAGTTGGTGAAATGTACTAGATATATATCTATTACCCTAAAAACATACCCATTAATCCCTCAATACAATGCTTATCTAGGCAACCATAAAAGTGTAATGTTATACATGAGGTTGCCTTATATGGCATTCCCTCATTATAATGCCATCCATGAGACCCATGAAGTATACTATCTTATAGTGAGACTACCTTATAATGAGGTATATTATACATCTCATTTTAGTATTAAATAATATTTTACAGATCATTTCTTTTTTTCTGGCAGGGAAATCTAGCTTTCATTGCTTAGTTCAACATTGTCTGTCATGCACTTGTTACAAAAATATTAAACATGGGACTCAAAATACTCAACATTGCCTGTCATGTACACATTATAAAGATATTAAACATGCGACACAAAATACTCCACTCATCATTCTCATAGTAATCAGTCTAAAAAAGTGAAGTTGTTCAAAGGGTAGGTACTATATGGCCTAATTTTTGGCCAGAAAATTTACAAAATTTCAAAACAAGTAGTTGATTAAATACTATGACAAAAAAATTAACTTTAAGGAACTTGATCTTTAAAAATTATTTACATATAACATTAAATGCACATACTCATGATGTCATAGTTGGTAAAAAAAATAGCTATTTTGGGTTATAATTTGAGCTATTTTACATAATTTCACTTTGTCCACATGCAACAACCAATTTGACATTTTTACTGATTATAAATATGTGTATTAAGAACCTATTACTAAAATATCGTTTTGGTTGTTGCATGTGGACCATGTGAAAAACATGAAAGTGTTGATTTATCGAAGTTAATTGATACCTTGCATAATGATTTCAAGTGTTAACTTCATCTAAATAGGCATTTCTTCCTAAATGAACATGTACTATGATTTTTACATAAAACAGAGACATTCTTGTGAAATAACTAGCATTATAAATAAAAAATTTGATACTGACAAAATATTTCCCCGACATGTTTAAGGACTGCATCTAGACAATGTTCAGTTGTTATATTATTTTGGCTATGTCATCAAGATATAATGGCCAATGTTGGATTAGGACTGATTTTGTCCCCCTGCCCCTCATTAGCAATAAATTTAAGTGATTATAATGGCTTTAGTTATGGTTCTAACACAACGACTATATGCCCACTGTAACATAAATACATATGGGCATATAGTTCTAACACAATGACTATATGCCCACTGTAATATAAATACATATGGGCATAAGCTTGTCAAAGAGCTCATATTTTGCAGTATTTCTGAACCTTCAAAAACCTTAAAAAAGATACTAGCACAATCAAGAACAAGTTTAATTTTCGACAGAAACAAGTAACATATATACAAATTTCGTATGTTTCCATCTATGCTACTCTTTAACGACAACAAAACAAAGACAAACTGTGTTCTTTGATCACACCTTATGTCTGTCTCTGTATCAACTAGAGTATCACAAAGAGTCATTTTCCCTCAGCTACTTTTCTTTTAATATAACTGACGTTTAATCTCACCTGTAAATTGCATTCTTTTGTCTTGTGTTCAGATCACATATTAGGAATCTTTGTGTAAGTCTGAATATTTGGATGATGGGAGCTTTATACAGAAGAACTGCATGAAAAGGAAATTTTACCACCAACGACGACGACAACAACAAACAGCTTATGGTATTAATTTACTAAATGGGTCTGAAAGTTGATAAGGAATAATGGCAGAAATAATGATACCATGTACCTTGATCATTTTAAATAGTGTCTGATTTAATTTGTTTGGGGACTATATTTTACCTTTTTATGAATTCACAACCAAAAAAACCGACAAATATCATCAGAATATGACAAAAACAATGTGAATCATACATAAAAACTATGAAATGACTGAAATCAGCATTGAATAAATTTAAGATGCAATATGTTTAGCATCATTATTCATTTGTTTCCCATTTGATGAATTACTTTAGTACTAACTGTGGCTCAATGTAGCTAACTACCATATAACAAAGAACTAAAACTGACTGCAGTAGTTCTAGATAAAGCATTTCTCAAAGAAAGGAACTATATTGTACAGTTATCAATTTTACCCTATTTGTAACACAAAGACATGTAGAAAGTAATTTGTTTTTCCTGAAGGCCAGATTAACATTACTTGAAGGAAACTCACAAGGCAACATGAGTTCTATATATGCTAACTTTTCTACAGTACCAAGCATGAATTTCAATGTGTAATTGTAAAACGTTTGCTAGGAAACCACCTCATAATAAAACACCAGCTGTTTGAACCTCCCAGGGGTCCTTGTTATTTTGGACATTGAAATTTCATATAAAAAACTTTTCTTTAATTTTTTCGATCTGTAATTTATGCTTGTCCTCTTGCACTATTTCTTTGCTTCTGTCTTTCTTTCTCCTGTCATAATTTCTTCTGAATAAATGAAACCATTATCTATCCAAGATTTGAAATTGACCAAGAAAGCAATTTATCTTTAAAAACTATTTCAACTGGTTGCTTATGTGTGTCATTAACCAGCTCATTATTGTGTATCATTCCACTGTTTGCTAAAGCTGATTAGTAAACTCTTTTGACTATTCATGTATGTGTGTGACTGACAGACAGACAGACATACAGCCAGAAGCTATAAGAAAGCCAAGAAAACTGGAGGTGACAGGCTTTTCGGAATCTATCCTTCACATCCTTGCCAGTGTTCAGTTGATGGATTTTTAATATCATATTTTCTTTTATCTTTAATCTTAAAATGTAGATATGTGTGTTGTATATGTCCAACATGGGAGATGGTCAGTGGAGATGGTCAACCATAGCTACTCCATTTTTTCAAATCAACTTATAAAAGAGCTGTTTAATTGCTAGACTCATCTCTAGTACAGAAATCTCTTGATCCTCGAGTAAGCATCCTCTTTTAAAATGACATTATGTCCCTAGACATGTGTTTGTGTGTGTGTATGTATGTGTGTGTGAATGTGTTTGTGTGTGTGTGTATATGTTTGTGTGTGTGTGTATGTGTGTGTGAACCTGCTCAGGCATGTATATGCATATGTGAATGTATATAAATTCTTGTTATGTATCAACTCCATATTAATGCAGCTGTAAAACACACAAGGCATGCAAATACATATTTTAGGATATATATTTTGGCAATATGCATAACATAAGCTTTTTCTCAGACATATCTATATTCCACGAATATAGGTGCCATAATGGAGAGGAAAATCATTGGTTAATGGTTGCTTTCCTTTATTAAAGTGGTCCTGGATAAAATGAAATATATACTTAAGGAAGAAAGATGTGCATCGTTTATCCATAAAAGTTTCTTCTGAATCTGATTAAGGGCCAAAATTGATCCTTACAGTACCTACCTCCTAAATTTATATCATTGTTAAGTAGGTTTGGGCAAAACTGAAGGACTTTTCACTGCTGTATGAACCCTGCATTAAATGAAAACAATCTTATGGAAGCAACCCTTCCTGTTCCATAGTCTACTGGATAACAAACTGGGAGGGATCTAACAAACATGCCATCTGCAAAGCTTCCACTGTAGCTGGACCATCTGAAAAAGTGCCAAAGGAAAATTTGATCAGATGAAAAGTTCCTCATTCAATTGCATCCAGGCAAAACTGATACAATGACCACTGTTTTAATTGTCTGTGTGGAGTAATGAGCACGAGGTAACGTCTGTGTGGAGTAATGTAAACATGAGGTTGTTGTTGTTGTTGTTGTTGTTCTAATGTTTAATGCCATTTTTCAGCACAAGATGGGCTATACATGGCGGCCAGTATAACTGGTGGAGGAAGAACCCTGGAAAACCCAGGGAAGAACCACCGACCCATGAGAAGCTACTGGCAGGCTTTCCCACATACCCACACTAGCCAAGCCTTGGACTAAACATGAGGTAATGTCTGTGTGGAGTCCTGTAAGCATGAAGTAATGTCAATGTGGTGTAATGTAAGCATGATGTAATGTCTGTGTGGTGTAATGTAAGCATGAGGTAATGTTTGTGTAGCATGAGGTAATGTCTATGTGGTGTAATGTAAGCATGAGGTAATGTCTATGTGGTGTAATGTTAGCATGAGGTAATGTCTGTGGTGTAATGTTAGCATGAGGTAATGTCTATGTGGTGTAATGTAAGCATGAGGTAATGTCTATGTGGTGTAATGTAAGCATGAGGTAATGTCTGTGTGGTGTAATGTAAGCATGAGGTAATGTCTGTGTGGTGTAATGTAAGCATGAGGTAATGTCTGTGTGGTGTAATGTAAGCATGAGGTAATGTCTGTGTGGTGTAATGTAAGCATGAGGTAATGTCTGTGTGGTGTAATGTAAGCATGAGGTAATGTCTGTGTGGTGTAATGTAAGCATGAGGTAATGTTTGTGTGGTGTAATGTAAGCATAATGTAATGTCTATGTGGTGTAATGTAAGCATGAGGTAATGTCTGTGTGGTGTAATGTAAGCATGAGGTAATGTCTGTGTGGTGTAATGTAAGCATGAGGTAATGTCTGTGTGGTGTAATGTAAGCATGAGGTAATGTTTGTGTGGTGTAATGTAAGCATAATGTAATGTCTATGTGGTGTAATGTAAGCATGAGGTAATGTCTGTGTGGTGTAATGTAAGCATGAGGTAATGTTTGTGTGGTGTAATGTAAGCATAATGTAATGTCTATGTGGTGTAATGTAAGCATAATGTAATGTCTATGTGGTGTAATGTAAGCATGAGGTAATGTCTGTGTGGTGTAATGTAAGCATGAGGTAATGTCTGTGTGGTGTAATGTAAGCATAATGTAATGTCTGTGTGGTGTAATGTAAGCATGAGGTAATGTCTGTGTGGTGTAATGTAAGCATGAGGTAATGTCTGTGTGGTGTAATGTAAGCATGAGGTAATGTCTGTGTGGTGTAATGTAAGCATGAGGTAATGTCTATGTGGTGTAATGTAAGCATGAGGTAATGTCTGTGTGGTGTAATGTAAGCATGAGGTAATGTTTGTGTGGTGTAATGTAAGCATAATGTAATGTCTATGTGGTGTAATGTAAGCATGAGGTAATGTCTGTGTGGTGTAATGTAAGCATGAGGTAATGTCTGTGTGGTGTAATGTAAGTATGAGGTAATGTTTGTGTGGTGTAATGTAAGCATAATGTAATGTCTATGTGGTGTAATGTAAGCATAATGTAATGTCTATGTGGTGTAATGTAAGCATGAGGTAATGTCTGTGTGGTGTAATGTAAGCATGAGGTAATGTTTGTGTGGTGTAATGTAAGCATGAGGTAATGTCTATGTGGTGTAATGTAAGCATGAGGTAATGTCTGTGTGGTGTAATGTAAGCATGAGGTAATGTCTGTGTGGTGTAATGTAAGCATGAGGTAATGTCTGTGTGGTGTAATGTAAGCATGAGGTAATGTCTGTGTGGTGTAATGTAAGCATGAGGTAATGTCTGTGTGGTGTAATGTAAGCATGAGGTAATGTCTGTGTTGTGTAATGTAAGCATGAGGTAATGTCTGTGTTGTGTAATGTAAGCATGAGGTAATGTTTGTGTGGTGTAATGTAAGCATGAGGTAATGTCTGTGTGGTGTAATGTAAGCATGAGGTAATGTCTGTGTGGTGTAATGTAAGCATGAGGTAATGTCTATGTGGTGTAATGTAAGCATGAGGTAATGTCTGTGTGGTGTAATGTAAGCACGATGTAATGTATGTGTGGTGTTAAAGCATGAGGTAATGCCTGTGTAGGATAATGACTGTGTTATAATGCTGGGTAATGTATTGTAATGTATGCTTTGTTGTTGTTATAGGGTTTAACGCCATTTTTCAGCACAAGATAGGCTATACATGGCGGCCAGTAAAATTGGTGGAAGAAGAACCCTGGAAAACCCAGGGAAGAACCAGCAACCCACGAGAGGCTACTGGCAGGCTTTCCCATGTACCCACGCTAGCTGAGCCTTCGACTCGAACCCACGCAGACAGAGGTGAGATAGCAGTGATCCAGAACAGTGAGCGCTTTAAACCACTCGGCCACTCAGGGCCCCTGTAATGTATGCAGTGGGTAATATGTGTAGTAATTTGTTTGGGGTAATGTCTGAATGTGGTATAGCTGGGTACCACAAAAAATTGTGTACGGTGCTATTTCTCAACATACTGTAATACATCCCACAGTATACTGCAATTATATTATGGATCTACAATTCTTGAGCAGCGACCTGACACATTTTTGTTTAATTTCCATCTGTCAATACCTGGAAAAAATATCTTGCTCTGATTTAAAGGAAAATAACACACAGTTATATCCATTTTACTATTTGGAAAAATATGAATTATCCTGAGATAAAAAAAGCAAAAAATTTCAGCTCAAAAGAAAATTCCCCAAAAATTAAATGGTCAGTACCTTAGAGATGATGAATTTGCTTTGTGTATGTTAACTGCTTTTCAGGTTGCAATCTAAAACTGTCACTGAAGTGGGATGATTAAGCTTCCACTATGGCTGATATTGTGAAAGACACTGAGCCATCTGATAAAAATTAAAGTGTTGATACTGAAGCCTACAAAATAATATGCAAGGAAACTTTGAGCGGGATGCCAACACCCAGGCAAGATATTTATCAGAGAGAGCCAGTAAACATAAAATACTTACTTAACAAAAGATATATTTAGTGGTCTTCTGAAATTACTTGATGACCACCTTTTGTTTGCTGCACAGATGGTAACTGGTTCTTACCTGTGAAACCTGGTTGTGTTATTAGAACTAAAGAACCATCTGATCTGAAGTGGAGATAGTTTGGATCCACTGAAAAGGCATTTAACTCACTAACCCTGCATGCAAAGACTTGTGGTTTCAGAAAGCATGTCTGTAAGATATCAGCTTAAAAGAAGTTCTGGTTAAGAGTTTGAGATTCTCTGAATTGAGCTATGTCAAAACCAATGAAAAATTCGACTTTGGAAAACATGCAAGTGACTTGAGCCTCTTTGAGTCCAAGCTAGCCTGCAGGTCAGACAGATCCTTGTTGCAAAGTAAACCTTTAAGCCAGAAGAGTTTTCCTTTCAAAATGTGAGCTGGTTCCTGTCACTCATTCATATCTTTTAATTACTAAATCATTATTTATGTTATTCTGGAACAAAAAAATTTCTATTTTTTTTCACACCTTGCTTTAAATATAGTATATTTAAGGTACAGACTTAATGTGATCATGTGAATGTGAACAGACTTGTACAAGCATGACACTTTAATTACTAATTCAACACAAACAAGCCTTAAACATATGATTAGTAGTAATTAGGAAAGGATTAAAGATGTTAATGGATTGTTGGGTTTAACTCCATTTTTCAGCACATGATAGGCTATACATGGTGGACAGCATATTTGGTGAAGGAAGAACTTAGGTAGACCCCAGGAAGAACCACTGACCCAAAGGAAGCTAGTGGAAATCTTCTTTAGATATATACGATGGTCAAGCTGAGTCTCGAACTGATGTGGACAGGGGTGAGATGTGTGCAATCTGTAACGATTAACACCTTAGACCACTTGGCCATCTGGGGTTATGAAGGCAATTTTTGAGAACTTCCAAAATGAAGCCTTGTTAGCAGCAATTTTGAGCAGTTCTGGCAGGCAGTGAGCAAACTGAATCTACCCACAGACAGGAATCAATTTAAACTTCTTGGTGGACTCAAGTAAGTTGTATAATACTACCACATTCCAATGCAGGCACTGAAAGAACATTTTCTCTTTATGAAAATTCAGGGTTACTCCAGAGGAAACCTGGATCCAAACATGATGATACATCATTTCTATGTGTTGAGATCAACAGTGCAGTCTGCGACAAATACAATCCAGGAATGCTAAAAATTTGGCTGATGAAATTCCTCCTGATTTGAAGTAAAATCTCCTGATCAAATTTAGCAAATCTCATAATCTGTCCTAAGCTAACCTCTTTCTTCTGTCACATGTGTGTTGTCATGGCCTGTTTGCTTTACAATAATGCCTGAATGTGTCAGACATTATCAGGCAATATATACTTAAGAGCCAGATAAAAATGTTAGCCATCTGAAAGATGTGGGTTTCCATAGGGACAATGTTATTCCTGAATATTAGCCAATTTCCTCTGTAGCCTTTAAATGTGGAGGGCCTTCTTGCTTGTGAGATTCACTCCACAACTGAAGGTTCAAGCTCTTTTCTATGCTAGGTTCTTCTTACTCATCTTACAAGATCGAGGTGTAAAGAAGATGTAGGAGATGATGTATCTGAGTGACTTTGTAAGTCTCATCCATGATTTTCTGAATGACTCTTGTTATCAGAACAGTTGCAGCAAAGACGTAGACTGAAATCCCTTGCGCTTGCAAACTCTCTCCACCACACATATGGAAAGCAACAATGTGACTGGGTAGGAGCTGTTGGAATCTCTATCATTGAAGGGGGCCATGAAAGAAGAGAGGGCCAGACAAACTAAATCTGAAGCCCCTTTGAAACTAATCTGATCACCCATCACCCATTCATTGTTAGAGAAATGCTGATCAAGCAAGACAGAAAGGAGCAGACTAGTAGATACCCTGTAGGCAATGAGATTACCGGCTCATTGGCAATTGTTGGGATTCTTGGTGAAAGAGAAACTTCATTTCCTTCCTCCATATTAAATTACCTCCTAATCTGTGCTGTTTGAAGCCTTGTCATATTGGAGTTTGCTCTTGATGAGATGAATACTGCTACCTATATCTCAGCATCTACTTTTCAGAAGAAACTGTCGGAGATGAAAAGGTGGGAGAGTAGGTAAGACAAGCTGGAAGGGTACCTCATTTTGTCCAAAAGACAGCCAAAAATCTTGCCAATTTTGCTGACTGCACAAGAAGATAAAATGATTGACATTCTCATCCTTAACATCTACTCAAGCATGAACTTTGTATTTGCGGCTTTAGATGGAGGAGATGGGCAATGAAACAGAGTTAAGATTTTATGTATTTCTTCCACCACAGCCTTCAAATTAAATTCCAAAATCTCCATGGTAAAATCATCATGAATCATCAGAGCAGGGTTTTCGCTGTCATCACTGCATGTGTTGACCTCTCATTGCATGTGTTGACTTCTCACTGCATGCATTGATCTCATCTGGAAAAGCTTTCATATCTGTGTACAACATTCCAAGTAGCATGGAAGTAGTCATCACATTGTGTGTCCTTCGAAGTAGGATAATATTCCCTAGCAGATGAGTCAATAAAGTTGGACCTGCCATCTGTACTGGAGGCTGGGCATGTTTTGCCTTTCGTCAAAATTGCTCAAATTCTGTGGTTTTGGAGAGAAGTTGTTAAAGTAATGGTGGCCATATCTGATAGTGGATCAACAACATTTGTATTAATCTCACTGCCATATTTTGTCTAATTCTGTTGAATGGTTTTTGATAAGTTTTCCTTTCAAGATTTTGTCAGTCTCTAGTAATGGCTGCTACTGGTATATCTAATAGTGTTTTTTGAGATGATGTTTTTATATTTGTAGTAATGGTATCCACACAAGATGATGAATTGGCACCCAATGAACAAATCTTAATGGCTTTGATATCACCATGTTTTCTGTAAAATCATGTGCAAATTGGTCAAGAGGATTTCAAGAAAAATTTGAAAATAACAATTATGACTGGACTGTGGACAAAACTTGACACATGACCATACCATAAGCTGAAAATACGAGATGAGCTATATAAAAATAATCACTAAAACACAGAAAATAACTACTGTGTTATCTACATTAATATACCAATGCTGCACACACACACACACACATATATATATATATATATATATATATATATATATATATATATATATATATAAAACTGGGGTAACATCTTATCACCTCATAACAATGTCATGAAATCATGCAAAGGGAAGGCCATCTTCGCTAGACAAGGTTCCGATATGTAGTCCTTGCCAGATCGATCAGATATTTCTATGCTTCAGGTCTGTGAATTTGACTGGATGTGCATGCAAACCACTATATCCAATCAAAATAAAATTCTTCAAATATGAACACTAATCCTAGATGATCTAGATAAAGTAAACACACAAATGGAATGGACTCATAAATAAGCAACTTTCCACTGACAATCCGTGTTTATACAAATACATCCATTCCCTCAAATATGCCTGTAATGGCTTCTCTCTGGTACGTAGCCATACTTTTGATGTTCAACTTACAAGGTATCCTTTTGAAGTTAACTGCCTCCACCATTTTCGGATGATGTACAATGCACTGCTGTTACAAGTTATTGGTTAGCCAACACTGCATGCTAAGGGAGGTAACTCATGAAATCCAACATGTTGCTAAGACAAAGCACTGAAATATCTGATCAATCAGGCAAGGTGTAGATAGGGTTAACATACAGGAACCTTAGCTAGCAAAGATGAGTGAAGGCATAAAGATTGAGGAATCTGAATGTATTTCAAAGTCATTTCACTACAGTTAATTTGCAGTCTGGTCAATAAAATCAGCATTTTTCATGCAATAAACAGAATCTTAGGGCTGTTCCAGTAAAACATATACCCCCCAGAGGGAAGGCACTTTCAAATTCAACCAACCCACAACAGAAGCAATTTAAAAAAATTATGATCCACCGTCAGATGTGTTTTAATCGAGAAACACTGCCCCCTACAGAAGTACATTTTAAACATAATTTCTGGCTATGGGTTAGTGGGCAGTAGAAGCGATTTTAATATTGGGTTGGGGACAGAAGCGATTTAAATGACAGCTGGCTGGAGGTAATCTACTGAATTCATATACATCATATAAACTACTGCATATTTTTATTTATATTCATTCATTATAATCAGTCTTTTGTCCTTTTGTTTGTTTTTCTGTCAGCCAAGTATGTCTCTGATACTGTGAAATCACAGATTTTCATGGTGGCTTATTATTTGTAGATGTCATTGATCAGTTCCTTAATACCTACTAATTTAACATCCATGAATACAGATTTTATAATAGATATTTCCATTCTAATACAGAAATCATGAATTTGTATCCTTACTAAACTCTGTGTTTCCTAAAGTGATATATATGTCTTGCTATTTTTCTTTGTTCTCAGGCATGCTGCTTTTGATTAGAATAATAGTTAAATCTTGTATTGCTTTAAATGTGTGGTCAGATTCTATGATTCATTGTTATTATTTTTTCCAATATATGTTTTGGTAAACTTTTATGATTTGTCAGAGAAGAAATAACAATGATACCTGTGGAAGTGATGTTGCATCATTTGTCTACTTTTACACTATATCATTTCTTGTAAGAACATCTTTTTCAGTTACTGATGTCTTATTTTTACGCCTTGTTGCAAGACTAAAATAAAGTTATAACAAAATATAGCAAGTCAAACATTTTTATATCATAGATTTTAAAAAAATGGATGTAAGTCAAGGAATCATTTTTCCCAGAGCACTCATAAAATCAATGTCATTGCAATTAACTGCATTGTCAACAGCAGCATCATCACTGATTGCCTAGCAGTAACATTATGCACTTTCAATCCAGTTGTCACAGGTTCCATCTCCCACTTCTAGTCTTTCATATGAGACTTATACCTATGGCCTGAGGGGCTTTCATGGCAGAGTGGTATAAGATGCTTGTCTTGTGATACAGATCTGAGGGGCTTCCATGGCAGTGGTACAAGATGCTTGTCATGTGATTACTTGCCTCCAATGTGCTAATGAGAATGTTGCCAGTTACTTGTGGAAGGTCAGTGGTTCTACATAAGTGGTGTTTGGTGTCTCAAAAGGACTTGGATTTTCTTCAGCAGTAAAACTGGCTGCCATATATAGATTCTCTTCATCTGAAAATGGTGTAAGGCCATAGTGATCTACTGAAACCCCGAGAGCTCATGTCTAAATGGCTTCAGCTGTTGGAGATAAACATCAAATCAACAGAGGCTCCATGTGCCCAAGTGTACTAAGGTGCCTGCTTTTACATCACTTAAACATCTCACAGAGTGAGTTTGTGTCACAGATCAACCAATTTAGGTTGGTGGTCTTTCGGGGTCCTTCCTCCACTTTATATATTGTTAAAAAATCACCAAAAAACCCAAAATCAAACCACACTGAATCAACCAACTAATCAACTGTAGCAACAGCAGCAAAGGTACTAGTCAATCATTTTTGCCACAGCTGTACGAGTTTACAACTTTTGACTCAAGTAATTTTTGTAGACCATAGAATATCATCAATTATGCCTTTCTGACAGTTACCTAAAAGTCATCATCAGTTGGTGCAAACGGATTTTTCATGGTGAGCATATGAGATGGAAAAGTCTTGAGCAATCCTGCATCACACACTGCTGAAAAGTTTACATTTTAGCTCACTTAAATTTTCTCTTAACAATGTTCATTGTTCCAACTAGAACTGTTATAACTTATTCAAGCTACATTCACCAATATCTGATGATATGCATCTGTAATAAATATTTGGAACAAAGTATGAGAATGCATCAATGTTTTTCAATGATGCATTTGAATTGAGCAACAACTACAATCAAAAAACCAAGAAATAAAATTATTCACATCTCTCAGGCAGAAGTAGGGTATAATCATAATCTGCCAAAAGATTTTTAATTTTTTAAATTTGCCAAATATTTTTTCCAACCATACTGATTTAGTGGACATATCACCAGAATGGACAGAAACAGACCAGAAGGTTAAAATCAATTTGATACAGCTTTTAAGTAACTAAATTCATATTGGTTTAGTTAACTGTACACCCTTTATTGTCTTCCTTTTGATGAAATTTCTTACTGAAGCTAAGAAAATAATGTTGCACACATAAAAAGGAGGCACACTTCTACTCATTATTGTTTTTATTATACTTCTCCATTCCAGCCTGTTCTAATGATCTTCTCCCCCCACATACTGTTTGTCTTGTTTATGATATGTATCTAAATTTCTCACTTACTTTTCCTACTACTATACAAGTGTTCTGTGAATATGCATATCAGTGTGAAACACAATGGGGAGACTAAATTCAAGATTAAAAACCTATACATTTCTAGATATATTCTGCTTGGATTCCATATTTCTGCACAAAACTCAAGAGTTCAGGACTCTGCACTAATTCAGTTCCCACTGTAAATTTGTGCAAACACCACGATATTAAAATTTAGTAACTTAAAATTTTGAGTGCTCATGATTAAATTTATATCAGTATAGACACATCTATGGCGACAGCTTTAGTGAAGAAAACAACCCATAACAGCCGCACCATTTTCTGGATCTATACAAATTTGAAATGTGTGCTTTCAATACTGCACCAAAGAGTCAGCTGCTGATTTCAGTAATGAGTCGTCCAAACTCAGGTCTGTAAAGGGATGGAAATTATGTTAATAAAACAATGTCCCTCACTTTTTTCGGTTACAAGTAGGACAAGCTCTCAAAAGATTGTTTTTACTAAAATCTTACTTTCATTATCAACCAATCAGGGACAGTCAAACAGATATATACTCTATTTTATCTTCACTGATTTATAGTATGGTTCTCGTTCTTTCACATCTATAGTAATGGGAGTCCTTGAATAACTCAATGGTTGTAAGCCTTTTTCGACCATGCTGAATGGACACACTGTAAGATAATGTTCAAGTAACAGAAATACCATGGGATAACCAGAGACCAATAAAATTGAATAATCAAGTTATCTCCTCTGCAGGGATGCTGCCAGGATTTCAGGATGTACTCTTAAGTTTTGTGTGTGTGTGATCTCCAATGAGGAAGTGGTGGTGGTGGGAATAGCCATTGTTAAATATCTCCATAACACTTAAATATCTGTCACTCTTTCTTACTGTTCCACTCTGTTACAGCTCTAATGAAATCAAAATTCTCGAAGAGATGTCATCTCTAGTTGTATAGCGATTATTACTGTGAGGTCATTGGGCATGGTCACGTGGTTGTGGTGGGGTCATGGTTGGGATGGCATAAAGACTATAGGCTTACTCCATATTTGACAGCTAATTATGATGTTGTCAAAAGAATTTAAAAATTTCTAGCAATTCAGTTGGACTCGGATACTTGATTCATAATCAATGAACAGGTTCTAAAATTGATGTGTTTATTTTGGAGCTATGTTCCTCCATCACATTCAAGATTTGGATATACCAAAGGTGAAATTGGTACAGTTGCATCCTAAACTACTATCGTGGCTACTTCAAATATTATTTAATGTGAGACTTTAATGCAAGAACTCGTAGCTTCAGTGATTTTTGGGTTTAAAAAAATTAATTTCTTCTCAAACAACTAAATTTGGTGCAGATTACATTGTTTTTTAATGATACGGTGAGAAGTCTTGATGTGTAAAAATTGCACAAGAAATGAACATCAGATCAGAAAATTACTACCACTGGGAAAATACTGATAGGAATATACAGAAATAATGATATAATTATTTAAGTAGAATATGTGGTGACAATACGAGTGCTAGTTCTACAACTTTGTGCAAAATACATCTTGTACAACTATTCTGTTGTTTCTAACAGCACTGTAATATGGCAATAACTTCTGTCCACTTTTTGGGGGCACCGAGTGGCCGAGTGGTCTAAAGTGCTCTTCGTTACGGATCACTGCCATCTCACCTCTGCCTGTGTCAGTTCGAGTCTAAGATTCAGCCAATGTGGGTATGTGAGAAAGCTTGCCAGTAGCTTCTCGTGGGTCGGTGGTTCTTTCCGTGGTTTTCCCGGGTTCTTCCTCCACCATTAATACTGGCCGCCATATATAGTCTATTGTGTGCTGTAAAATGGCGTTAAACCCCACAACAACAACAACAAAATCTGTCCACTTTTTACTTTAATCCATTGCAAATTAATAGTTTTAGATTTTACAGCACTAAGCACATTTTACCTTTTGACAATAACACATCATTATAAATATTTAGATTGCAAGAAAATAGAAGTTACAATTTTATTAAAAGCTGGTACCAGTAAAACTAAAGGATTTGATTAAAAAAAAAAGAATCAGGATGAACAGATTAGTAGTGTAGTAAAAAATCCATATATCAGAATGACATCAAGTATTTTTTCATCAATTTCATCATCAGTTAATGATACTGTTTAAAAATGTATTATACTAGATAATATACTTTTTTAGTTATCCATTTTGCAAATACAAATACCAGATGATGGCTTGGAACTAAGTGCCAAACGGTCTGCAGAAAATACCACCATAATCTATATATATGGAAGAACCAAACATAAACAGGTCAAATTTTATCCATCTTGCTTTGAGTTTACACAGATCAGTCAGTCTCTTATGTTTAATGTCATTTAATTTTTGCACATAGAGAGCATGTACTTTATTATTCATACATATGCATATGATCCAAAAGTTTGTCTTTTTATTCTTTTGTTGCTCAGTGGTTCTGCCAGCTTGAGATCTACACACACTTAATTATGTTGTATGGGGATTCTCTGATGTTCCCTACGAGCATAAACTTGTTAATTGTTTCTGAATTTAATATGATCCTCGTCTTTGGTGTAAAAATATTATTCTGTGCTGTGAACTCCTTTCATTGCCTGCTGTCTGAAACGCATATGCATAACTAGCTTGGACAGGTTAGTATTTTATTGTTGTGCAATTTTCAACATCTCACATGTATGGCCCCATGGGCATTCTCTCTTGGATATCTCTGTCCCAGAAAGAAAAGTTTTGAACCAGAGGTCTCATTAGGATTTTAAAACTAAGTGTCCATGGCTCCCATTTTGATAAAAATATGAGTCCCATCAGGAAAAGTTGCAGTCCCCTCTCAGAAGACTATGCCAATTATAGTAACTATTGGTTGCCATAGAGTTTAATTTCTTCATTCTTTATAACACTGCCATATTTATAACACTGACATAGCTCTTGCTTGTCCATCAGAGTGAGTCTGAATTTTTTCAATCCAAGGAAGGTCTTATTCAAAGCACTAAGCTAGGCATCACACACTTTCATACACTTGGCTAATGTCCCTTTCAAATTATCAGTTCTAGCAACTGTAGCCCTCTCCTGAATCTCACAATCTTCCTCAGTTTGCCGTTGAACCCCAAAATACTCATTCAAGTCTATGTCTCAACATGTCATGATTCCGAGGTCACGTGCACTGCTTATTCCGTTACACTCGGAAATGAACACAAGAATGAAAGCTAAAGTTGTTTATTTGATGTACTGTTATAAATGACCACATGTACATCTCTGAGTATTTCTGCCTCTAAATTCAAGCACTGTAAATATCAGTAGATTTGTCACACCCAGCTGCCAGTCAAAGACTTTGATCTTGCCGCTTAGCTATTGCAGCATGTTCTTTTGATGCACTCTTATAATGGTGACGAGGGGGGGGCTTTCAACCACTAAATTCTGTCATTGTAAATATCATCACAGCTAACTGATCAACACATTTTTCCACTATGCAGGAGACCAAAGCAGGACTGGCAAGTATTTGAATTTTACCGCCCGCCTAAATAAAAAAAAATTGGCATCCAAATACGCGTGATTTTAAGCATTTCTGAGACCTCTGTCAGTTTTCACTAACATGAACCCTGCCAAAGATTCACTTCCTTGAATCAGTGTTTTGCTGCCTCTTATGCCAGATTTTTCACTTCCATAATGCTGTATTAGGGTTTTAAGTCCAACATTCCCATAGTCTGCTTGTTTAGACATGGGTATATTTAATAAATATAACTGGCGTATTGTCCATCCAACATGTACATCGGACTCGCACTCAACATCAATTTTGGGCTCAAAATCACACACTGGTATTTCCAGTGACATTTTTCCAATGTCCAACAGATCGATATACATGAAATTCATTGTCATCATAGCTATCACCAGCCAGTATTTGCCGACTGAAAAACATCGTCTGAAGACAAACCGTGTTGTGATTCAACCATTTTGGTTTCCTGTATGGCCCTTATTGGAAACACGCCTTTGTAAAACTTCCACGATGAAAGTAAGGCTAAAACTCCATAAAATGCCTGTTCCAGGGCCAATGAATGAATCAAATTTCGTTTAACAGCCATTCATGTTGAACCGAAGTATCCAGATATCTGGATGTCGCATGAAGCGTTGTGGGACAGCTGCGGCAGCGCGAATTACGTCGTGAAATGCACTTTTAAAGTTAAAGTTAAAAGTTTAATAAAAATTGCATACTGTGCAAAGAACATTTTTTATATCCGCGGCGTTGACGTAATTTGCCGAACGCGTATCACTGCTTTAAAAGTACGCGAATTTGTACAAAGTACGTGCACTCGCGTGTACTGGCATCATTTTCTGACCCAATGTTTTATTCACGTTAGACGGCTAGGAGGGGGGTAGATGCGAGTTTAAATATATATTCGGGGTTTTTTTTTCTTTCTTCTTTCTGACAAACCCAAAAGCGATTTCTCATTTTGTTAGCACAACCCACAACAGAAGTGATTTTCCTAACCAACCTTCCACTGTCAGAATTAAAATAGTTCGAAACACAACCTCCTATAGAAGTTTTTTTGATGTGCCGTCCCCGGGGGGGATATATGTTTTACTGGAACAGCCCTTACATCTGTGTTTATTTCAAACAAAATTTACCAAATTCATAACATAATTTCTTCAATCTCTTGCAAAGGCTTGTAAAATTATTGGACTGATTTTATGTGAGGTCCATTATATATGGAATGATTAGGTTATAACCTACTCAGTTCAAAGTATTCGTCCTGCCCAATCTCCTTTCTGGCAGCTTCTATAGCATGTTTCAGGGCAAACACTGCCGAACAGCTCATACAGAGTGGAGGTTCCCCACATGCTAAAAATAAAACAATAAACTAACTTTCAATTTTGCTACTGCAAATTATAAGTTTCACAAATTTGGTTACAAATATATATTACTGAGATATTATTTATGTTGATGGCAAAGTAGTAAAGTGTAAATGAACAAATCATGAAATCATATATCTTGTGCTTTGCAGAAGAAAAATATTGAATTTGTGTGAAATTTTAATACAATAAATTTATGTTACTGCTAAAAAATAATGGTCCTTAGTAACAGTGGAAACAAAACTGAACTTCACTGAAATCTGTCAACTTAATGCATGTAAATTGAAATGAAATAGCCATCTGATTTTACCCTGCAATATTCGTTAAAAAATAAACATATTTAACAGTGTATCATGGTGCACCCACCTTTTGCTCTAAGAACTCCAAGAGGATTTGGTGCATTCGTAAGTAGGTGAACCCTGAAGTCTATTGGTATGTCTTTGTGTAGAGGTAGCTTGTATTCCTGAAAACAAGTGGAACTTGGAAGGAAACATTTGTGATAATCTAACATAAATTTTAAGTTTGTAGGGTTAAATGCCATTTTGTAACACATGACATACATGGTGGCCAATATACTGCTTCAGGAAAACCTGGAAAGATACAGAAAAGTACCACCAGCACATAGAAAGCTACTGAAAAGCTTTCTAACATACCTACACTGATTGAGCCAAGACCAAATAGATGTATGAGTAATCTGTAAAAAGTTTAGATGCCTTGAACTACTCAGTTATCTAGAGCCCCACCAATTATAAGTACAGCAAATGGATTAAAATAAAAACTATAAACAGATTTAAGATTAAATAATAGACTCTCTTTTTGTTGACTGCCTTTTACTTAACTACAAAGTCAAAGCAAAAAAACTTCAGCATGAAGCTTTTACTCTAAAAAACATTGAGATTGATCATAATGTTGATGGCAATCCTGTTTGTATTGAATTTAGTAGCATGTCAGCACAATCCTGGTTATGCTGTGTGGATGGCGAACATGTTTGTATTGAATTTAGTAGCATGTCAGCACAATCCTGGTTATGCTGTGTGGATGGCGAACATGTTTGTATTGAATTTAGTAGCATGTCAGCACAGCCCTGGTTATGCTGTGCTGACAACAAGTTTGGTAAACAAATACAATGGGAAAAAACTGCACAAACATTTAGGAACAGAGATATGCAAATATGAAATCTTTCAAGACAAAAAGCAAAGATATTATAATGTTTGAAATTTGATAAAATTGTTAGGAAGATAAATACTTCCAAATAAAAAAGTACATATTTTCTCTGACATCATAAAAGATGCAAGACATAAGATGATAATGCCGTTTTAAAAATTTATGAGATAAACACAGGGTTTAAAGGGTGTGGACAGAAGATTGTGTGAATCATTGGATGCATGTAAAGGTGGCCTGACAAAAAGTTAACATCTGTCCAACATAACTTAAGGCATGAAATTAAACATACTATCATCTAAAATTCGGTACATCAGTGTCAACATACTTGCTCTGCACCTATACGGTCACGAGTTAGATCCTGGTTTTAACACATGCAAAGGTTATGTAGCTGACCAGTCAAGGTTGTTGGTTTTTTACAATTCTAAAATTTTCTCTTAAAGAACACCTTAAATTTAAGCCGTTGAGACCTTTTCCACAAGATATGAAAAATACAAAGTTCTAAATTTCAAAAATCAAGTGTGGAGCTTTATTTATTCCATTTCCAGACCATCTGTAGAAAATTATGTTCTGATATCTTTTGGAAAGATACAAGAAAATGTGTCACAAAAATTAACAGCAACAGCAAGATACGAATATTCTGAAAAATCTGATTTTTTTTAACAATTTAAATTTTTTGAACAATCTGATTATATACAATTATATTCTATTGGCAAGATTTTTTCATGAAATAATACCACACAACCCCACTACAGCACCGTTTATTATAATACGTTTTCTGCTATAAGATGACTGACCCCATTTATTTTACGTGACATTAAAATTACATGCATCATGTGCTTCATAATAAGGTAGTCTTACCGCAAGATGGTATACTCTACGACTAACATGGACAGTGTTATAATTCAGCCAATTCTCCATTTTATTTAAAAAAAGGTGGGGGAGATTTTCCAAATATGCAGAGATTAAATATGGACATAAAGGTAGCGATTGAATATATGATGTTTGATTTTAGTGCACACTGTTGAATTTTCGGCACACTTGAATGAATTTTCATTTTTGAATTTTCGCACACTTGAATGAATTTTCACTGTTGAATTTTCAGCACACTTGAATAAAGTTTCATTGTTTAATTTTCAGCACAAATTTTGAGAAATTACATTAAAACGCACAATTGCATATAAAAAATGAGACCATATGAGGAAGTGCCGTAATAATAATGAGGAAGTGCCGTATTAATAACAAATCTTAGGGTGTTGCCTGTATTTTGGCTCATGTGGAGTTAATTAAGTGTTGTTAATCAAATATTTTGGCATTATTAAATTGTAGTTCAGCATCCAAGTGATGTAAAATAATGTCCAACTATTAACTGACAAAAATATATATTCCTGATCACCATTACCTAATGCAAGCTGATATATACACGGGTGCGACCATTTTACTCTGACGTGGAATTATTGAACTGCACATAACACAAATCACTGCCCAATCTTGAAGATACCACCCAAAAGTCCAATCTTGAAGAGTCCAAAAGTCCAATCTTAAAGTGTCCAAAAGTCCAATCTTAAAGTGTCCAAAAGTACACTTCTTCAATAGTAAAATGATTGTTATTTACATCTATTCAGGTTGCACACTTTCAGAACTATTGGTCCTGGCAGATTTCGGTGTTCCAATCTTACATATATTTTGTCATGTAAATTTAGTGAGCATTAAATGTTACTGAAAATTAGTCTGCGGACTATATTCACTATGCTGACTATATTCACTAAAATATTATGCTAACTATATATTCACTAAAATATTATGCTGACTATATTCACTAAAATATTATGCTGACTATATATTCACTAAAATATTATGCCGACTATATTCTCTAAAATATTATGCTGACTATATTCACTAAAATATTATGCTGACTATATATTCACTAAAATATTATGCTGACTATATATTCACTAAAATATCATGCTGACTATATTCACTAAAATATTATGCTGACTATATATTCACTAAAATATCATGCTGACTATATTCACTAAAATATTATGCTGACTATATATTCACTAAAATATTATGCTGACTATATTCACTAAAATATTATGCTGACTATATTCACTAAAATATTATGCCGACTATATTCACTAAAATATTATACTCACTAAAACTGATTCAGATTACTCCCTATTCTAGACACATACACAAAATTTTGTTTCTCTACAGTATTAAGCAGTTTACCATGTATAAAACTAGATACATGTTATTATGACCATGCCTCAAACACCCACATTTGGTGACAAGATGCTGTACTCACCAAGGTACATTCACACACAAACTATACGCAGAATTCTGAAGTTAACTATACTCTAGAAAATGACCTAATGAAGAACTGAACCAATTAATAAGGGGTATGCATAAGTCGGAGTGACCTAATATGGTTGCTGTTAATGGGCTGAATGCCATTTTTCAGCACAGGATATATATGGTGACCAGTATAACTGGTGAAGGAGGAACACAGGAAAACCCCAGGAAGAACCATCAACCCAGGAAGAATCCATTTTGTAAAGCTGTGCTATATTCACAAAGACCTAAAGTTAAATGACTCTGCAGCCAACAACACTGGAGAAACTTACCTACATGCTATAATATACCAAATTCAAAATGGCATCAAATAAAGGTCATAGTGACTTGATTTTTGGTAAGTTCGTGTGTTATACATACAAACTCCCTCTTTGGTCATTAAATCCAGACATATTTTTTCTTTTATGATTTATAGCACAGCAACATGCTAAAGATAACATTTTGCTGATGTAATTAGAGTAAAGTGACTTCCCCAAGGACAAACCTCAGTAGCTGATCTGATTGTGGGAATCAAACCCATTCCATTTTGATCACAAACCCAATGTCTTAACCACTGCTACTGGGGCTTCCAATAAACTAACCAAAACATAACTTGTAGCAAAAGGGTGTGTGTGTATCTGTCTATATGTATGCATGAATATATTCACGTGTGTGTTATGGATTATGTGCCGAGTTAACGAATGTTCCAGCATTTTACTGGCTCAGTGAGATTTGACTTTCAGAATAGGATTGTTTGTTGTTAATGACCATGCTCTTGTGAAAGGGAATAATGTGATTCAAATTATTTTATAAATTATTGTGAATCAAAAATTGTGTATCTGAAAAGTGAATGGGCACTATATAATGACCATACACACCATTAATTTGTTTCTGTTGAATTATGCTAATGTTTGTAAGAGTCACTGAGAGGAAAACAGTGATTTACAATTATACATTCATTGGTTGAGTTATGCTAATGTTTGTAAGAGTCACTGAGAGGAAAACAGTGATTTACAATTATACATTCATTGGTTGAATTATGCTAATGTTTGTAAGAGTCACTGAGAGGAAAACAGTGATTTACAATTATACATTCATTGGTTGAGTTATGCTAATGTTTGTAAGAGTCACTGAGAGGAAAACAGTGATTTACAATTATACATTCATTAGATATAGCTGAGTGGATAATCATTGATTTAAAGAGTCAGTACTTTGGGATTATGTGATTATATTCAAAGATTTGAATATTTTAAAGAATTACATCGGACTATGGGAAACATTCAAGGACTTCAGTGATGTTCTTCATTCACCAGATTAGACTGAAGTAAAAATATTTGGATTAATAATTGTGTTCAATTCAGTGGTGTTATTATGGTAAGATATAAGCAGCATAGAAGCTTTGTGCAAAATACTTTTAAACAGTTTCCATATTAGTGAGAAATTGATAGTATAATTAAAATTATTAGGAATACATACTAGGATTTCATACACTGTAAGTTATTTTTAATTCTATCACTTTGTTTGATTTTATATTTATTTAAATAGATAAATATTTTGGAAACTTGAATTCTTGTTGTGGGTTTTACTTGATCTTGTTATTCAAGTTTAAACCTCTAGATGTAACACATGCATTCTTGTAATGTATGGGGGCAAGGGTCACACTATATGATCCTCTACATTCATGGCAGGCAATTAAAATTAAAACACTATTTTCTGTTTCCTAAATTAAACTTTTTTATCAGCATAGTGATGACTGACAAAGTCGACGTTATCCCAGTTTGTATGACCTGCAGTGAGAGGCAAAAATGCAGATGTCTACAAATGACAAAGGATATGAATGAATAATCAGAAATAAGATACCTTGTTCCAAGTCACAATTAGGTCCCATGTTATACAAAATTGAAACATTTTAATTTAAACAACTGGATGAAGCTACCTTTTTCACATTGCACACAAACAGAACCTGGGCCAAAATACTGGGGCAATAGTCATCATTCTAACTTACCCATGTGTCATTGGTCAGCAGCTGTCCACTCTTAGGGTCATATTTACACTCCTCTGTCAGCCAGTAGCCCAGCCCCATCACAAATGCACCCTCCACCTGACCTATGTCCAGTCCAGGGTTCATGCTGGTCAAAATATTTGTATACTATATTACTGATACATTCAACCGGTCCATTCGTTTCCCATAAACAGTTCATGACTTATCACAATCAACAGGTGCCCTACATGTCAGGCAGAACTGATGCAAGTAGTTTATACTGACATGTGCTAGCAGCACTGGTTTTGTCATGAACTCTAATTTCATTTCATAAAAGTTATGTAGAGATAGTATAAACATAGGAATGAAATGTGTGACTTTATCCAATTACATATTTATTCAATTTAATACCTAATTTGTCAGTATTTATGATGATATTTAGACAGAACGTGGGCCCAGCTTCTCACAGTGAGTGATGACAAGATGCTTGGAGAGAGGGACCACTTTTTATCTAGCATCTCTCACCATCATGAAATTATGTCATGCCCATGCCACCCTTTCTTGATGTTCCAGTGGGAAGAAGCCTTCAACATTTTACCATGGAATGGGAGAGATTCTGCCTAAATAACATATAGCTCTCTCTAAAAAGACATGTTCTCCAAAAGTGCCATTGAGTTGAACTGAGCAGCTGAGCAGTCAAGCTCTAACACAACTGTACTAGGATCTTTCTTCTGACATTTTCATGATCTAAGCTCTCTCAGCCAACATTTTTGGGTAGCCAAGTTAAGCATGGAAGCCCCAAGATCAGTCTCCAACACTGTTAAGCATGGAAGCCCCAAGATCAGTCTCCAACGATGCTTGGTATGATGAACTTGCCATCCTTAAAGTGGACAAGGTAAGTAACCTTAAGTAGCAAGACATAATATCCCTTGTTTTGCTGTTGCTTCGTCCTGAACTTCTGGTGAACAAGCAAACCCAGTGAACTTTTTTGCTCTCATTGTCACAGAAGCTCACAATAATTAGATACAACTGTGACCTTAAGTCAGAGCTGTAAAGTTACACTGCAGAACAGAAAAGTAATTTAACTTCATGGCCTATTTCAACAGAGAAAAAGAACATAAATGTTTAAATTAATTGACCATAAGATCATAGGCTTCTTCCTCATCCAAAATATAAGTAATACACTAAGTTTGGCCAGGTTATCTAGTACTAATGATATTGAGCAGAAACAATATGTCTCCTTTCAGTTACAGTGACCCTGACCTCCAACCTTTTGAACACAAAAATTAAAGAGGTTTTTCCTTACCACAATTGCTAGCCACCACAAAGTATGGTAAATGTGGATAGTGCATAGCTCAAGTTATTGTGTGGACATGATTTAACAGACGGACGGACAGACACACAACATCATTAAGACAGTTATATAAAAGCAATATTTTCATTCAAACTGTCATCCTTGATCTGCTATGTTCTCTGCTACAAGAAAATAACCCAAGACCAACCAAATTTCTTACACAAATCCACTCATGATGTTAGGGCAATCTTTCCTAGAATGGCATTCAAATGCTATCAGTCCCTGAGTGAATACATTCCTACTGTGGTATGGGGATCATAGATGACAAAATCAAACTTCTATCTCAGCGACCTTCATCCCAGAGGCCTCTGTTTGACCTGGTGGGGCTATTATCAACAGCGACCTTTATCCCAGAGGCCTCTGTTTGACCTGGTGGGGCTATTATCAACAGCGACCTTCATCCCAGAGGCCTCTGTTTGACCTGGTGGGAACTATATCACCAGCACAAATGATTTCTTGTCCAGCTTCTCAACAGCTTCCTTCTGACAAGGATTACTTTATTTCTACTGGACTATTTTTGTCTATAAACCAATTTTTTCTCAAAAGCACATCCATACATTTTGCACATGCTAACTTGTATCTCACAAAGATGCTGCACACATGTTAGGAGATCAAAGTCAGGGACAACTTCTGAGTACACTGAGTAACTCCCTGTCTCACCAGCCCTTCTAAGGGGAGACCAATCTCATCTGATTTTCCATATCAGCAAACAGATAATTTATTCTCCTAATGTATTATAATCACGTAATGTATTGGAACAGGAAACAAAGTTCTGAGCAAAATATGTTTCTTCAACATGTACCCGATCATAGCATGTGTACATCCTCCCAAGCCCTCTTCATGGTTACATCCTTGGAAGAGTGTTCATATCTGCTTCTATAGTCACTAATTATCAATGGGACTTGACACCAGTCCTTCAAAGGGGAGACCAATCTCATCTGATTTTCCATATCAGCAAACAGACAACTGTTACAAACTTTTGTTGCTAAAACAAGCCAAGTAACAAAGTGATTGTCTATTTAGCTTGCGCAGACTGGCTCTGTACAGCAGAAAATGTCCTCTTAATGCACAAAGCAAAAATTGTTTTTCAGACCAAAACTGAGACTATTTACTGCGAGAATCGCATTATATAACTCTCATTTTTAAAATGTCATTATTCCCAAAAAGTGATTCTAAACTATTTAAATAAATATTAATTTCAGAAAATTAAAATGTTAGCATAAGAAAAATATTTTGCTATAAAAATTAAAGGGCTTACTCTATTTTAACAATTAAATCTATACATCATTTCTCTAAAGAGCTTAACTTCTTTTATAACCCAAACTTTAATACCTCTGTATGAGAGAAGAAAAAAAACTGAAAAAAAAATGGCTGAATGAGAGCACTGTGCATTAATTCATTTCTTGCATATCAATTTCAATAATCCCCCCCCCCCAATGATATTCTCTTCTGTAATCTATGGATATCTTCCCAAAACAAAAAATTTGGCTTGTATCAATCATTAAATCAACAAAAATCCTCAGTATACACTGCACTAAAATTATAATCTTTTTAAAGAAGAGTTTGGAGAGTTATGTCCACCTTCCGATAGATTTACTTTTTTGGATCTTTAAATGAAAGTGAGAGGGCTGGTTGGCAGAGCTATCAAATTATAAAATGTTTTCTAAAGCCACTTACCTTTCTCCACAGTCATAGAGCAAGTCCACTCTCGTTATCTGGTGATCTCCTGTCAGGACATCAAATTCTACTTCTGTGCATACTGTACCGTATGTGTTATATTGGAAAATATGTGGGGAGTCTGGCTTAAACCAAGCATGGGCTGAAAGGTCTATGCCCTCATTAAAACATTCCTGGACAACCTTTAACCAGGTAGGTTTATCCATCTTGGCTTTAACTGGAGCCATTCTGTCTTTGATCTCTTGGCAACCACTTATTACAGCCTTGAATAAAAAGTGAAAGAAATGGTTACAGACCCATTTCTCATCAACTAACGCTTTCTATATCCAACTAGTTTTTGGTTTCCAAACTAATATCGTTACAGTGTGACCCCACAATAGCATGCTCCATTATAACACAAGTTGGGATATAACATGATCGTGGCATGGCTCCTAAAGTTTCATATACATTTTTCTTGTATACAAACAAAATTTCTTCTTAAATATATCAATAATATCAGGTAAAAGTTTATTCAAGGATTGCATTTGGCTTCACCAATGTCACAAACTGTAACAAAATGTACCATCTCATGATTTTTTGGGAGCAGCATTGTTGGGTGTTTAAACTGGTATATACAGTCTTGGATTTGGAAAGGAGAAATTCCAAGGCACCATGAAAGGAAGCCACAAACTTGGATATAAAATGCACTCGAATCAATCTATTGTTACATTAATAAATCTAGCCTTGCTAGGCACTCAGCATTAAGAGGTTAGTGTTATGACCATTTAGCCTGGTGTCAGGATAATGTGACTGGGTGGGACATCATACTACATATGTCTGCGGCATGATGCCCCAGTGCTAGACATCACTCTAAACTGCCATACTGCAGACATCATAGCGAGATGACTGAAAAATTGTTAAAGCTAAGTTAATAATCCAAAACACACATACATAGACATATAAACAAATCCTTTGTTCATTTTGACACCCCATCTTAACAGTGCATTCCTAATCCGCTTATGTAGATATCTGTTCTGAGTACTGTATGCTGTGATACATTCAAATAGCCTGAGTACTGTATGTGTACTGTGATACATTCAAATAGCCTGAGTACTCTATGTGTACTATGATACATTCAAATAGCCTGAGTACTGTATGTGTGCTGTGATACATTCAAATAACCTGAGTACTTTATGTGTACTATGATACATTCAAATAGCCTGAGTACTTTATGTGTACTGTGATACATTCCAATAGCCTGAGTACTGTATGTGTATTGTGATACATTCAAATAGTCATGCTCCTAGATTAGCTGCAATCAACCAACCTCTGACGGCAGGAACAGAAATTGCTACAATTGACCAAATGATGGCTAATTCCTTCTTTTTTTAAAATGTACCCAGAAAAATGTTTTGCTTAAACTTCAAAGAAAACTAATTACCTACAAATCACCAATCATTCTGTATAAATACTAAGCAAATGAAAAAAAATCCAGTCTCAATAAAAAAAAATGTTCTACAATTATTTGATGTTGCCACCACAATAACAAATGGGCATTTTAGAGGTGACTTCATTAACCCATGCACCCTTCATCAAGCAAGCCAACTACGATCTTCAATAAAATCAATGCTCCTTTCACCAACAGAAGTCACCACCAAACTAAAATAAAGCAATGGAATCTGATGGATTGTTGCCTTTTCCAAAGTGACTGCAACACATTTATTGTGCTGTGAAAGTTTCCTTTTTGTAGGAAAAGGTTCATGCTTATGATTGCTACCAATGCCAGCAGAAAATGATGAAATTTCCAAGCTTTTGAAACCATGGATATCTGGCCATCAAGTTAATTGAAGGTGGGCCATCTCTCAGTGATGTTTGTTGAACTTTTTAATTTGTTTATGTTTTCAATTCCTTATGATTAGCCTCATCCCTGGGTAGCCTTGGCAAGATGATGGCTGTCTGTAGCATACCAATCTATGCCAATTTAACTTGTTGTTGTTGTTGTTGTAGGGCTTAACGCCATTTTTCAGCACAAGATAGGCTATACATGGCAGTCAGTATAATTAGTGGAGGAAGAACCCTGGAAAACCCCAGGAAGAACCACCAACCCACGACAGGCTACTGGCAGGCTTTCTCACATACCAACGTTAGCCGAGCCTGAGACTCGAACTCACAAAAACAGAGGTGAGATGGCAGTGATCTGTAACGATGAGCGCTTTAGACCACTCGGCCACTTGGGGCCCCGCCAATTTAAGTACATGTAAATATAGCATGTAAACAACTATAGTTACAAGCTACTGTCAACAATGAATATTATAGTGCGTTGTTTAAAAACACATTTTTGTTGATGATGGGATACAGATCAAACAAGGACTACCATATTTTTTATATGTGATGTTTGTGAATTCTAATGGGGTGTGAATTCTAATGGTGTGTTAATTCTAACAGGGTGTGAATTCTAATGGGGTGTCAATTCTAACGGGGTGTCAATTCTAATGGGGTGTGAATTCTAATGGGGTGTGACTGATACATAACATCTGAGCTATGCTTGGATTCATGGATTTTTCATAAACATTGTACCACACAAATGTAAGTTCTTAATACACAAGTGTATTTCAGCTTAGTTTTGTCTTCATTTAATCAAAAGCATGTATTTTTGCATTGGCTTTAATCACACACACACACACACACACACACACACAGAGCATATTTGTTTGCACATGCATCATTTTCTTCAGTTAACTGACTTGGCTGGATCTAACATAGTTCAGTACATTATAAGGTCAGGTTCTATAGACCCCAACCATTGTTTTAAAGCAGAATCACACTGTATATATTTACATCCCTTTAAAAGCCGCTTCCCCTTTCAATCAGAAATTATATTCTGTATGCAGCCAAGGTGGCAGCCACTGTACCTAAATTAAACATTACAGATGGAATAGGTGGAGGAGAAAATGTACCAGACATTATAAAATTTGTGATCTAAAAATAATGATATACATACCTTGTTTCTGACATGCTAGCAAATGTACAAGTATTAACAAGCAAAATTGCAATTGTTCATGTTCTTGTCATTTATCAAGAAATTGCTGACAAATTGTATTGCACGAAATATGTTCTATTATTATGCAAATCATGATTAAACATGTTTGCTCCATTTTATACTTACCAATTACTCAATTAATATAATACTTGAGTCCAATTAAATATGTAGTTGGGGGGGAAACTAGTTCCCAGTCCAAGGTAAAAACTCCCTCCTACAAATAATAATTGTAGGAACAGAAGAAAAATAAACACATTCCTAGTCTGATGGCTTTGTCACTCCTGTCAATTTTTGAAAATCACCCTACTAGAACTAAAGATCACCATGGAGGAAGGAATTATGTAATAACAGCAGGTATGAATTACATAAATAAAATTAGTTTTATTACTTAAAAACTATATTTTAACACTGTTGCGGGATTAACGTTATGGCAAACTGGATGACATGCAGACAATTTGCTGGGATGACACAATGGCAAGGAATGTAAAATGGAGTGAGATGGCCTAAAGATGCCATCATAAAATCATCCAGAGAAGAATGGTTAATAAAGATCCAAGACGCTGCAATATCCTGAACCTCATGGGCTTTGATTCTCATGAACTGAAGACCACTCTCAGTGAAAGACTGATATATTCTTTTAAAAATTAATCTAAACCACTCTGAAATGGCAGCTGCAGAAATATCTGAGGTACCTCTGAGTGGAAGAGAGATGTTTCTGACCATTTCTTTTCCCTTTGATTATGTCAAAAAATATATATGGGTGTGTTTAACATGCACAAATATACAACCAAATTTTCAATTCAGAATCAGGTGAAAAACTCAGTAATGACATATAATGTGTATGTGATAAAATACATTTACATAAAATCTATATAATTTCACTCTATTTTCATAATGCAACAATAGTCAGCCATCTTTGTATAGTGCACTGATCATTTCTTACATGACCTTTGAATTGTTCACAATGAAACAGTGCTTGAATGTTTCTCTAGTGTATCCTTGCTGTACATGGCACCCAATGATGACCAATAATTTATTCAAAGATATAATACAAGAAAAAATGAAGAAAAGTGGCAATATTGAAAAAATATCTGTATGATTTTAAGGCTGGCCTTTAAAAATGTCATTTTGTGGTTTGCCTTGTTGATGGGGTTAGTCTGTTACATCCAATTCCTCTTTGTCATTGTCACTCTTGAAAAGTCGCTGTATGGCCTCATCTATGATTCTTCTCCAATCCCAAACAGAAAACACTCTTAAACTTGACTCATTCACGGTGACTCTGATACTACATGTTTCTGCATAGGCAATGATAGCTATCTTGTTTTTCACAGTGTATGAATTTTTTTACAGCCCATGTTGATACTCTGACTATATTTGATCAGATTCAAGAAGGAACACAAAGGTCCAGTATTTATACTTATTTGGATTATCATGACTATTTTACCAAGACAATGCATCATAAGTTTGCTTTGTACGTTAGACGTTACTGATTATCTTAAAAATGCCAATTAAATACTGATCACCGTATTGGAATTAAGAAGCATTAAATAATGCAATTTAAGGTGAGGAAAAATAGCAGGGAACCAATGTTATTTTCTTGAGAAAAGTAAATAAACTTAGTATTTTATTCTTGTATAATAAGAGCACCTGAAAATAAGAAAATTGGGTCAAAAAAGTGCCTTATACACACCAAATATATAGGGGAAAAGCAAACCTCCTACAGGAATCTGAATTGATGCTGAGGCTACCAAAGTTGGCTGATTCTCAGCCAGAAAGCTGGGTTGACAAAGGAGAAAGACTGAATCACAGTTGCAACTGAATCTGCAGCAACTCTCTTCCACCAATAATACAGGGGCCCTGAGTAGCCGAATGGTCTAAAGCACTTAGTGTTCCGGATAACTGCCATCTCACCTGTCTGCATGGGTTTGAGTTCAAGGCTCAGCTAGCGTGGGTACGTGGGAAAGCCTGCCAGTAGCTTCTCGCGAGTCGTGAGATGGTGGTTCTTCCCTGGGTTTTCCAGGGTTCTTCCTCCACCAGTTATACTGACCGCCATGTATAGCTTATACTGTGCTAAAAAATGGCGTTAAACCCTAGAACAACAACAACCACCAATAATACATTAATTTCACTCCTTGCAGCTGATACTAAAGAAAGAAGGATGACTATCTTTAAGATTCTGCAAAAGAAATGTTATTCAGACATTCATAAAGAAATTTTGATAATGACCAAGAACTCATGAAAGGTTCCACCTAGACATTACAGCTGAGAGACTGGTCAGTGTAGCTCAGAGTGCCCAACAAGCTCTGTCCATCCCTATGGTGGAACCCATCAAGAACTTAAAGATAATTTACAGGCTGCTTTACAATGGAAATTTAGTAATATTTCATTTCAAAAAGAAAGTGAAGAAAATCTACAACTGCAGTCAAAGAGATGCAAATCTGATCATTACACTTCCAACTCCACCATTTACAGAATATTCCCCACTTAGTGTCATAGACCTTGGCAGTCAATGACACCAATTACAGAATTCTCTTCACCTGGTGTCATAAACCCTGACAATCATATGCACCAATTTTAGAATACTCCCCATTTGGTGTCATAACCCTTGGAAGGCAATGACACAAATTACAGAATACTCCCCACTTGGTGTTATAAGCCTTGGCAGTCAACTACACCAATTACAGAATTCTCCATACCAGGTATTGTAAACCTTGGCAATCAACTACCTTTTAGCCTGAGTAATGCAATCTAATACCCTGTTTAAAAATTGATCTTGGTGGATAGATCATTTGATCCGGGCATGAAGGCAGAACTTGGTTGTCCAATGACTTCACAGGATAAGGGCTCTTTTTTTGCTCATTTACTAGGCCTGGGCCTGTGGCTAACAACTTGTGTTGCTGGTCCCTTAGATCTTAAGAGGACACTATGGAGATTAAGCTGCCAAATGAGGACTCAGTCATCTGTGTCACCCTCAACAGATCTTTTCTGTGATCCAGAAAGATGTTAGGAGTATTCAAGGTGACATCCCTACACAGGTAGAACAGCTCAGGCAACAGCGTGAGCTAGTGTCTTGCTATCCTGGTTACATCCTACTTCCTCCCAACGAATCTGTAAGGCAGCTGCTGACATAAACTCCTTCCTCCAGACTCCACTGAGATTCTTATCCGAGATGGTCCTGAATCCAGACTATTGGCCAAGCAAATGAAGCTCCCCACACATAATTTGTGTGTTTCTCGTCAGCTAACAGTACAGTTTTTTGTAACCAACCCCAGCATCTCCCCCCAACTGGTAAAAAACCCAAAACAAACCTACCTACCCTAATTTTAAAACCAGTGCAATAGGAAACATGCATATTCTTTTGTGGTATAACTACCAGTTGAACCTGTGGCCATAGGGTGGAAAAGGAAACTGACCAACTCGTCTGCAGTCTCGCAAAATATTAGCCTTGTGATGGCTGCTGTGCTATGCGCCTTACCAAGACTGAGTGGAAAAGCAAAAGAATATTGGATCTTTTTCTGCATCTCCAAAAGTGTCTTCCGACTGGTGAGAATCCTCGAGTATGATGATCCCAAAGTCTTTGTGGAAAAAAAAGATCTGGAGGCAGAAGAATGGACACATTTCTTCACCTTCCATCACCTGCCTGGCATGGGACAGAGTTGGGAACACCAGATGAGAAGAAATTTATTGATGCAATTGTAGCTACCTCCACTAGAAATTATAGTTCACTGTCTGGTCCCTAGCAACAAAAATTGCAGAGTAGTTCCTATCCTGAAAACTTAAACTGATCAATCATCTTGACCCATTGATGAGAGGAGAATAAGACCACACCTTCCTTAAGCCAAAAGATAGAACTGGCTTCTTCCTTAAACAGCCATTGATCCTTTCTTGAGATCGGCAAGTTGGCAACTCTCTTGCAGTGAAAAATGATAATGATCCCTCCAGGAATAGGTTTGTTCATGACTTCCTTATTTGGACCCTCGCTAGATCAGTCTGACAGTGACTTCCTTGCACTGGTATGTACCTCTGATCCCTCCTGATGTAAGCTGGCAGCTTCCTTACACCAGGAAGTGCCATTTATCACTCATGGGATCAGTGAGTTGGGAACTTACTTATTCAAGAAAGTACCAATGATCACTCTTGGGATCAGCTTGCTGCCAACTTCTTTGTACTCGGAAGTGCCTCTGATCCCAAATAGGATTGACACGTTGATGATTACTGGTCCCTTCCATGAAGTGGAGAGCATCCACCAGAAAAGTGGAGATGGTTTCCTTCTCTCCAATGGCTCCCATATCTTAACTCACCATAATGCACAGAAAGGACATCTGTCCACGCAAGAACATTTAAAACATGCCAACTAAGAGGGGTGAGTATCCCAACAAGACTTTTTATAGCTGTGCTTATCAACTTCTTGTGATATGCTTAAGAGCTGAAAGAAAATTACAAATACAAAGAAATGGAAATGATAATAACTAATCTAACACCATTCTCACAAGAAATAAAAACCTAACACCACTACCACAATGAAATAGCTAAACTAACACCAGTACCAACATGAAATAGCTAACCTAATGCCAGCACCAAGTTATATGAAATAGCTAACCCAGCACCAGTACCAACATGAAATAGCTAACCCAACAAAAGTACCAACAAAAAATAACTAATCTAACACCAGTACCAACAAGAAATAGCTAACCTAACACCAGTATCAATATGAAATAGCTAACCTAATGCCAGTACCAACATGAAATAGCCAACCTAATGTCAGTATCAACAAGAAATATCTAACCTAATGCCATTACCAACAAGAAATAGCTAAATTAACACCAGTACCAACAAGAAATAGCAAACCTAATGCCAGTACCAATAAGAAATAGCTAACCTAACACCAGTACCAACGAGAAATAGCTAACCTAATGCCAGAACAAACAAACAATAAATAGCTAACCTAACACCAGTCTAACATGAAATAGCTAACCTAACAAAAGTACCAACAAAAAATAACCTAACACAAGTACCAACAAGAAATAGCTAACCTAATGCCAGTAACAACATGAAATAGCTAACCTAATGCCAGTACCAACATGAAATAGCCAACCTAATGTTAGTATCAACAAGAAATATCTAACCTAAAGCAATTACCAACAAGAAATAGCTAACCTAACACCAGTACCAACAAGAAATAGCTAACCTAATGCCAGTACCAACAAAAAATAGCTAACCTAACACCAGTACCAACAAGAAATAGCTAACCTAATGCCAGTACAAACAATAAATAGCTAACCTAGCACCAGTCTAACATGAAATAGCTAACCTAACACCAGTACCAACAAAAAATAACTAACCTAACACCAGTACCAACAAGAAATAGCTAACCTAATGCTTGTATCAACAAGAAATAGTTAACATGATGACTTTACCAAAAAAATAGCTAACCTAACACCAGTACCAACAAGAAATAGCTTACCTAATGCCAGTAACAACATGAAATAGCCAACCTAATGTTGGTATCAACAAGAAATAGTTAACCTAATGTCATTACCAACAATAAATAGCTAACCTAACACCAGTACCTGTAAAAAATAGCTAACCCAATACAATACCAACAAGAAATAGCTAACCTAATGCCAGTACCAACAAGAAATAGCTAATCTAACACCAGTACCAACAAAAAATAACTAACCTAACACCAGTACCAACAAGAAATAGCTAACCTAATGCTAGTATCAACAAGAAATAGCTAACGTAATGACTTTACCAAAAAAAATAGCTAACCTAACACCAGTACCAACAAGAAATAGCTAACCTAATGCCAGTACCAACAAAAAATAGCTAACCTAACACCAGTACCAACAAGAAATAGCTAACCTAATGCCAGTACATGCAAAAGATAGCTAACCTAACACCAGCACCAACACGAAAAAGCTAACCCAACACCAGTCCAACAAGAAAAAGCTAACCTAATGCAAGTACCAACAAGATATAGCTAACGTAACATCAGTACCAATAAGAAATATAAATTATGGAAACACCACTTAACTAGCATGTATGCAAAATATTCAGTAAAATGACACATGGAAAATGATAATTTAAAATAAATGCAAGGAGAATGTTCGAAAGGTCAAATGAATAAAACTGATTTTATGCAAAAAAACACTTGAATTGGTAAATATCTTGAGCATCCAATGATAAAGTGACATGCTGCACAATGTCCAAGGAAAAGAAGAACAACATTCTATACAATAACAGGGGCTTAAGACACTGGACTGAGACTGTGTCTATTTTTGTCCTAGACGCCCAATTTCTAACTGGAAAAGGGAATTTCACCTTGGACTGGGGACTAGTACCAGGTAAGATGAAAGCAATGTAATAATAGCAGGAAATATATTACTGCTATTAAAATTTCAGATTAACTAATACCAAAATTTAATGTTAATGTAGGTAGTACTCAGACTGTCAATACAGTAATGTATGGCCTACTTTTACTTTAAATTACTGAACTTGAATGTTTAACAAGGCCTTTGGAAATTTCTTACAAGTCATCAAGGAATACCTAATTCAGTCATTTATGTGTAATACTGATGCACAAATGATCAAATATGCAAGAAATATTAACATTTGGTGACATCATTAACATTCACCCATTAACAAGGGATTTTGAAATTTCTTACAAATTGCCAAGGAATGGCTAATTTTGGAATTTATGGGCAATATCAATGCACAAATGATCAAATACGCAAGAAATATTCCAATTTGGTGACATCATCAAAATACACTCATCAACTTATTAACCCTTGTAGACATTTGTCGTTTTCACCTGAAACAGGGGGAGAAAATGCATTTTGGGGGTTATTTATGAATATATACAAATACATCTGATTCCAAGAGATTTTCATTTTGCCAGATGCCTAGTTGTTTTAGAAAATCATTTTTCATTGGCTATTTCAGTTGCACATGTGCAGAGGGGTAAAATTTGAAGTGCTTTATTTCTTTTTTTTTTTGGCTTCTTGGACTCATCATTTTTATGTCCTGGCCACATTTTACTCCTAATACCCAACATATCCTAAGTTTTTGCAAAGATTCACCTGTTTGTGTGCAGTTTAGACTGGTCTGCCTTAGATCTCAGGCCAACAAGTCTGAAATCTGGACACAAAATCCAGTTCTGACAATGGGTACATTTTTGGTATATAAAAAAATCATGTATCAAAAAATATATTTTTCCTTCTGTATTTTGCAATGCGAATAAAGTTCAGATTATTTGCTATTACTGTAGAGCTGTATTTTTCTCTAGTACCACCCACTTTGGTGTATCTTAAAAGACCTTCATGCTACTAAGCTTGGAAGTAGGGTACAACTCATGACGCATAAACATGGTGCCAGGAGTTATTGGGTTAACTTGAAATACCGTGTGGCTAGACACATAATTATGAGAAAAATTGAGAAATAAAAAAGGCATGGAATAATGAAAGAGATGCAAAAAGGTAAATATGCAGAGTGTATGTAGGCAGGTAGGTAGGTAAGTAGACAGACAGACATACAGACAGGTAGATAGACATGGATGGATGGATGGATGGACGGACGGACGGGCGAACGAACGGACAGACAGAAAGACAGATAGACAGATAGATAGATAGATAGACATATAGATAGATTAATTGATAGATAGATACCTGACAGCACAGTTCACTGGTAACGCTGGAACCTGTGAGACCACTGCCAGCAGAAATAAATGAAGTGGTCGGTTTGAGTTTCACCATGTCTACTGGGATTTCAAATTCATATGCAACTACCTGAGCCACCTATACACAGTAAGATAAAAAAAATATTGAAACACTGCTAGTAATATGCAGGGCTCTGGGAAACGTTTTCCAAGCACTCCTCCCTGTGACAAGTGAGCTGCAACAGATGTTTGTGTCAGTTGTCACTTTATCCAAAACCATACACTTTCTTCACTACTAATGAAAAAACACAATGCAAGCAAAGCAACCTTGATACTAAATGGGTCAAACAAATTAATATAGTATGCTTTTTGGAGTGAAGGCAGGAAGTTTAAAACCCTTTTAATACATGGCCCTTTACATAAATATATAATATTAGACAAGGTTGTAACTTGAGAACCTGCAGTTTTACACATGGCACTTGATTTCTTAATGGTTTTTGTGTTTACAATTACACTTTACAGAAATCTAGGTGTCATTTTAATGTGAGGAAGGTTTTCAAAAATCTATATAAAAAATCTACATAAGTTACACATGTGAAAAGTTAATAGCTGGAACGAGTCAAAATTGATATTTCATCAAGTTAGTGTTACGCTCACCCCAGGTTATGGGTAGTTTTATTGATACAGTGCCATAACAAAGTGAATACACCTGCGGATATTTAATTACTTTTCACATAAAAATATCACTAACTTACATCTGAACAAAGAACTCCATGAATCTTTGCAATTTTCACAAAGTTTTTAACTAAAGAATCCTTTTCAGTGAAAACTCCATTTCTAAAGAACTACTCAAGGGAGACAATCATTGGGAAGGTATTGGCCAAAACAACTGGTAGGTCATGACCTCAGTTAAATTACAACCATTCAGCATTTGTCCTGACATTATGTCCTTTATAAGCAGATAAGAAAGGTATGCAGAGACATTTAAATTTTAGCAACATTCTTCTAAAAACCAATTACATACTTAAAAAAATATCTGCTACCATCTTTGCTTTGGTGTGACAATGTAGCAATAAAGCAGAAGAGTGTTGGGGTGAGTATAACACCATTCAACCAGATGAAAAATTACAAATTTAGCTTGAAAAGATGAGTATAACTCACTGAAAAAGGAAAATATCTCAACATTAAAATGTTTACTAAATCATAGTAAAGTACAAATGCAAATGCCATTTTAAAAAATCATTGGTTAAGTAAGAAACTGTAATTTCTCTACTGAGAATACAAAACCTTTCTATCTATAATATATTTATGTAAGGGACCATGTGTATTAGAAGGGTTTTAATCCCCCAGTCTTCTATTTCAACATAAAATTTTCATGATCTGGACCCATTTTAGTATCAAGTTTGTACCTGTGTAAAATAACAATGTTAGCTTCTTCTGTCACATGGTCTGGACTGAAGGCAAAATAGGCAAAAGCAATCGATAATCAATGCATGCTTGATGCACCAATTATGGGTAGACAATGCAGATTTATTCTCTAGGTGCGAATCTGCATCTACTCAGTCGAGATATGAGTAAGTAGTGAAGTTTCTTCAGAACAGCCAATTTTTACCTGGCCATGACAAGTGGTTTTCCTGAGTCCTGATATGAGTAATATAGCACCTTAAAAGTCACACAACACTGTCAAGTTTTAGTTCTGCCTAACTCAAGAACATGTTGGAAGGAAACTAACCTAACTTTTTGGGATAAAGATAGTTTTTCCTGATACAGAATTCAATTTTTGTAAGTAATTAATAAATAATTTCAGTGAATCTTTTGAAAGTCAGACCTTCTCCAGTCTAGAATTCTATATAAACTTAAGATTTTGGCTTAGAATGGATTTTATCTCATAAATTCTTCCTTGCAAAAGCCTATACAAACCAGAACCTACCAAAAATTATGGATACCTGAGACATTCCCAAAACATCCTTAGAATTCCTAAGTTCTGACCTTTACATGGGTAATACTTATTTCATAATGGCCACACACACCTCATCTTTGCATCATTAATAAACAATACTACTTACCTTTGTATTGATTCCTTGTCCAACCTCCACACCACCATGAGACACTGCAACTGTCCCATCCTGACTATATACAGCAATCAGGACTCCATAGTTCTGGCCATTCCACGGAACTCCATACTTAATTGGAACAACAGACATACCCATTTTCTTCCACCTATTGGCCTAAATATTGAAAAGAAAACTTATTTGTATCACATTTACATTTAAAAAATTTCATTTCATAAAAAAAGATTTAAAAATTGCTAAACTTTTTTAAATGCAAGATTTGGTAATGGAATTCGAAATTCTTTTTTGTACATTCATCTCCAGCATATATATCCAAGGTTAAATCTGAAAACTCTGCAAAGATGCAAATAATTACTTTTATTAAAGTGAGGTTCCTTTGTTGCTATTTTTCTAGCAAATAACGACAAAAGACTTTCTTGAGTGGAGATGAGAACATATGATACTCAAACACTCTTTAATTATTATTATAAAATTAAAGTATAAAGAAATCTAGTCTACAAGTCTTTTTTAACCAAGATATTCTAATATTCAAATGTAAATATTATCATAAACGAGCCACATTGTCCAATAAAATAAAGCTGCATACATATGAACTGAGTGTCATTTCAAAGACAACAGCTGTGTACACCCAGAGACACAAAATGTACCAGTTTGGGTTTAAAAAGTTCCCATGTCAAATATGCAGAGAAAGGCTTCATACTGTAAGTCTTCATCTTCAAGTAAATTTTAAATGTTGAAATACTGAATGCAGCTAAGTCTATACACAGTTTGACTGTGATAATAATTGTATAACCATTTACATATCACTTATTAGTGGTAACTGGCTACAGAAACTGGTAACCAGTTAAATGACACCCACCTTGTCTTGTAATACCAAATGTATTTAATAAGCCGAGAAAATATTTTAAACAAGGCAAATTTAAAATGTGAATAAAATTTAACTCTTAGAGCCTATTCTCAAGAAACAAAACTTAAACATGAATTTAAGCATTGTAATACATCTGACCCAGATATAGCCCAACACAGTACATATACTGTATATCCTATTCTAAGATATGCTACAAAAATAATCCTAACACCATCTTTGCTCAGACTTCATGTAAACTAGCACACACATATGCATTCACAATCACACAAACTAGCACGCACATATGCATTTACAATCACATAAACTAGCACACACATATGTATTCACTATTACACAAACCCTATTTTCTTCCCTTGATTCTTCAGACATCTTGCAATTTATTTTATCCAAGTAATTCTGATGCTACAACAAACGAGTTCAAGCACTAAGTGTTGGAGTGACCCTAACAATCAGTCTGATTGGTACCAATTACTGCAGGAAATGGCAGAGAATATAACAACAGAACTGACATTAGAATATGTGCCTAAAACTTGTACAAAAACAAGTGGGAAATCTCTTTCCATCAACAAGTGTAACACATGTGCTATTTAATCTTAAAACTGCAATCTTTGATTACACTGTACTTCAGTTCATATATTATACACAATATGCTTCTAACTGGCATTATGGTAACTAGCAAAGGAATTTTGCTGTTTAAGCTCTAATCAATAGTGTTCCTTTACTACAATGCCCATCAAGATACCGCTGCCCCTTTTATAACACACATGATAATGGATCCCAATGAAGTGTTTGAATTTTTGGTATCATTGCCGCTTGAATTATTTAACTTAATCTTAATTCTTGGCTTATGAGGATCAATTATATTTCACATCATTAAATGTTTTTTCTAATGCATTATTGAAACAAAGCACTGATGGTATATCCCTCAGTATAAAATGCCTCTGCTATAAGGACCTGTTCCAGTGAGCAGTGTTATAAAGCTGGGGCACTGTATGAATATGACAAATGCCAAACTCAAGAATAATTTAACAACTAGGAAAATAAATTTGAGATTTTAAAATTAAGCAAGATTTAAGATCACTTACAGCATTGAATGTTTGTATTTGCTGCTGCCTAGTCTGAACTTCTGCCATCTGTTCGAGCTCTGACATTACACTGGCGATGCTACAGTAGGGCAGAGGCATACCTCCTGGGGTCACCTGTAATATTATGTTATTGACATATTATGGTTCTACCAAGAAAACAGATCAATTACAGTTTTCTGGTAATTGATAATATGGAAGAGCCTCCAGCTCAGCACAAAACAGCTGGAATAACTTTAATTGTTCTGATTTTTAAAATCTATTTAGGGCTGGTCATTAAGTGCTAGTTCTAAATCTTTATACATTCTGTGAAATGAACATTCAGCAGGTCATTTTTATTGCGAATTCTGTTAAGTAAGCATTATTCATTATACATGTACAGAAAAAAAGACCAGTTAGTTGTTCTTGTCTATTTTTTACAAACATTTTTGTGCACAGGCATACATGTAATTATCATCATTAATATTTCAAATAATAACAGGTCACCATAAAATGCAGGTCAGATAATGACCAACATTTTATATAAAGGAGGAAGCTTCCCCCTTGTCATGAAAATAAGGGGCATGTAGAAAAAAGGAGGGCGAGGAGGGAATAACCAGAGTTCAATATTTATCTAACACTTCAATATCCAACTCACTTTTTTCCTGCTCCACTGTGTTAGAGCTATATTAAAATCAAAATCTTTTAAATCTGTCACCTCTAGTTATTTAAGCATTAATCTATTCATTGTTTCTAAGCTTCATATGTGCCTTATATGATTGTGAATAATGTTCTGTGCTGAGATGCCCTTTCACTCTATTATCTGAAGGGGTACACACACGAACAGGTGACCCTGGACAATATACATTGTTACACTGAGGAGAATCAATAGATGAAAGAATTCTTGTGTTGAGATGTGATTCTTTACAAGGACTGAAGATGTAACTGAGATGATTTTCAAGGCAAGTTCCTGGGGGATCTGAACTCAAGTGGATTAAACACTGAGATGGGACAATATCGAATTTGTCCTTGTTCATGATGGAATCCAAGGTGAGAAGAAGTAAAAGAAGGAAATTCCTGTCTTGACATTGAATTTTATTCTTCTGGTATTTTTGTAGCATATCACATATTTCTTTGTTACGACCCAGGGACTGGTTTGGAGACCAAAAGGGAGTGCCCTGAACTGTTATACTGTATCCTTGAAATGGAATTTCCTGGAGGACATATGCACCAGAAAATGGAGATACCATACTGTGGAGTCTCCTTCCTGGAAAGGTATTTAAAAATCAGTCCATTCTGAAACATGGTGCCCTTATAAAAAGGTTGCATGAGCTCAGGTCTATGATTGGCCAAAGAGTGTCACTGGTCTGCCTCAAAAATCTCTACAGCCCTTCTTGTGCAAAGACGGTCTCTTTCCTGCTGCAGAATGACAACTATGAATGTTTCTTTTGGGATGTCTGAAGCAAAGAAACTCCTCAAAATGATCCAATACTCTCTACTTCATATCACTGATTTTTGAGGACTTAGTACTAAATGCTGATAGGGCCTCTAGGACTGTTTCCACACTGGGTGTGGCCTAGGGGGTCCTTTCTGTTTCTCTACTCCCTGTTTTGGAATGAGCACTGACGTCTATGATGTTGGGGTTGTGTGAGATTTTTCTCCTTAGAAGTTTGCTTGGGAATTTTGTCCACAGGACCAATGAAGAACATTGACAATAGCTGCAATCTTAGTATGGGCTTCTGGTGCTCTCTGGAGAAATGCAGAAGTGGAGAGCAATGCATCTCTTTCCATGAACTGCATTTTCACTGCTGCTGTTATGGCACTGGCAAGTGTGTGCTGTACCATCCTGTTCAAAATCTGCATCTGTGAAACAGATTCCCAGTGTGGCCAGGAGGCATGGCGACCGGTAAAGCTAGGCTATGTTTCACTTGCTAGAATAAAGCCATGAAATAGTGTCTATTGCACTGAATTCCTGCCAGATGCATGTCAATGAAGTGTTTCCAGTCAATCCATACTGCTATGTCAAGGATTTCGACAATCCCATTCTGACTACATCAAGGATTTTGACAATCTCATTTCTGGTATGTCAAGGATTTTGACAATCCCATTCCAGCTGTATCTCCATTGATGGCATGGATTTCTGTATAAACCAAAGGCAAGCATGTCTTATAGTATATTTTGTTAAAGTTGGATGGCAACTGCTGCAGTGAAAAGAAAGGTACCTGTTTGACCAATGGCTAGTCTTTTGTGCCAATGATGGGACATATTACACTGATGCTGATAAAGCATGAGGAGGCAGGCAAATTCAGACAGAAGCAAATGAAAAACTTCCTCAATTTAAAACTGGAAAGCTGAGTCTTCTTTAGTCCTTGTCAGAATGAGTACATATAATGGAGTTTTTGAGCATGATCTGTGATATGCTAAGGGGTGGGGAGATCAAGACGCATCCTGCAGTGCCTGTTACAGTGCTGCGAGTGAACTAATTAGAAATCCATCCAGACTGAGATACTGTAATTCTAAGACAATTTTAAACTGTATCATCCAAGATCCTAGTAAGGCACTGGGCATCTGGGACTGTAATGTCACCATAGCCCATATCATAGTGGCAAGTTGTGATGGGCCATCTGGGAGCTATTCAACACTGGCCAATGATTCATATTTGACAATGGTTTTAAACTTTTCAATCGCATACATAAACAATATAGAGAAAGCTAACCTGAAGCTTTCGTCTTCATGCTAAGGACTTCATCAGCACACTGATTTAATCTCTAATGAATGTTAACATCATCTGATGGAATGGTAAGTGATTTAACAGATTGTTCCTGATATGTGGCAGGTTGAGAACCAGCCTGCTTTGAGCAAGGGGTTGAAAGAATCAATCTACATCCACACAAACCAGCGCTGAACCGGGATGGGGGTCATACATGACTCACCTTCCATCAAGTGATGTTAACAGTCAGTAGAGATTAAATTAGTCTGCTGATAAAGTCCTTAATGTGAAGACAAAAGCTCAAGGTTAGCTTACTAGATATTGTTTGTGTTATGTATATTTAATTTAATTTATATTTGATTTAATTTAATTGTTTGTAAGTTTTAAAATCTTTTATTTTTAATTTCATCATATGTCAATGTAATGTAGTTTTGTTTACTAGGAATTTGATAATTTCCAGAAAATTCAGTTTGACCTGACCTTCTTATAAATACCTAATAATAGAAACAGTTTCTAATTTTGACTTAGTTTCCGACCTTGATTCAGAAATCACTGAGACAAGTAAACAACTTTCTATTTTTATTTTATTCTTGGAGTAAAATGATCGATTTTATCATGGTCATATTAGGAGGATGTGATTTTTTTTATATGTAATCAGCCTCTATTTCGCAATTATGGGTTTTCTGAAATTGGGCAGTAGTTAGTTTTAATAGTGATGCTTAAGAGATATTTCTCATTTGGGCTTTTACACTAGAGAGTGTTTGCTTGTGATCAGCTTGGAGTTACATTTTAATTTTTGTTCAAATGATTTGGATTTTAAAGGATTCTTTTTCCTGGAAATATTTGAGTGCTCATATAGAATTCTTGGACAAAGACATTTCTCTAAATTTTAGTCGGAAATTCAAACACTGGAATATTATTGTTTGTGAATCAGCAAATAACTGTAGCCACTTTGCACAATACTGACTACAATATACGTCATTGCCTTCTATTTTGGATTTTTCACTGGGACTTGAACACAAATTTCATTAGAACATTTCATTACTAGGACTTCTAAAATTTAATTTTTGGATTATTCTTGGATTATTTTTGGATCTGATTCTTAAAATCATAAGTTCTTATTTTTTCATTTTTACAGTGTTTTTCCAGGGAATTATTTGTTAACTTTTTCAAAGCTTGTTGTTTTCACTCTTTCTTTTGTTACTGTTTATTAGAGCATAAACATGTAACATAACATCTGTGCATGTTATTGAAAAGTTAACAATCATTGTCAAATATGAATAATAACACTACACAGTTAAGCTTTCACCAAAGTATACTGGGCAATGATGGTCCTGGATTCAGGTGGATCAATACAGGTACCAGGCTAACATGAATCTGTAATAGGTATGGACTGATTCATGGCTCCAACTTGAGTCTGCAATAGTAACTATGGGTCGATCGTGGCCTTATCCTGAATGGGTTCTTCAACACTGTTGCCAGTGTTCTTACCCAAAGGTGTGATATTATATCACCATAGCTGGCCCACACCCACATACAGGTAGGCTTCATTTGATTCATGTCAATACCAGTGTTCTTTTATCAAGATGGGATATGTAACTGGTCATCTTAGGTATATGCATAGACTTTATTAGATCTGGTACTGACCATAAATGATTTACATTTGATGTCATGTCTTGATGGAAAAGGGCCATCATTTCCATTCTTCTGGTACCAAGTTGTTGTTGTTGTTGTGGAGTTTAATGCCATTTTTCAGCACACAATAGGCTATACATGGCGGCCAGTATTAATGGTGGAGGAAGAACCTGGGAAAACCCCGGAAAGAACCACCGACCCACGAGAAGCTACTGGCAAGCTTTCTCACATACCCACATTGGCTGAATCCTAGACTCGAACCGCCGCAGACAGAGGTGAGATGGCAGTGATCCGTAACGAAGAGCGCTTTAGACCACTCGGCCACTCGGGACCCCTGGTACCAAGTAAATCACCATAACTGGTATCTGCCTGCATAACCATGCTGGAGCCTTTACTGACCACTCTCGATCTGCCTATTTTGTCAATGTAGGTCCATACACTATGTCTGTCCAAGGCTGTAGCCCACTGATTCTCTGTCTAACATAGGCAAATGTTGTATGAATTGTATGCCACACATTCCAGACATGCAGTATGTTTATCCTCAGCGAGTTTAAAGGGCTTGCACTCCAAGTTCTACACATTGTGTTGCCACCTATCAATACTAAGAAAGCAACAGCCTACACTGATGAAAGCAGTCAAACACCATGTAAACTAACTGAGAAGTGGATAAACAATACAAATTCTGATAAAAAATTACATCTGAAATATTCTGGTTTATATAAGACAGCACATCACAGAAACTGTAAAATAGGAAAAGTACACATTAATTGAATGAATGTACTAGCAACTGGGCTGGAGTCAAAATGGTGCCAACATATCACACAACTATGTTAGGTTCTAATGAAGCGAGAAACTTCATCTCCAATAGAAAAGAGCAAGAAATAGAAGTACAGAGTAAACTCCCCTTGGGCGAGAAAGCTCCTTCAACTTTCCCCAACATTAAAATGATCAAAGGTGTTTGCAAAGTCTCTATAACAGTTTGCTTCTTAGCAAAAGAGCAAGTAGTAATTGACACGTGGTTGGGATTTTGTGCCAACTGCAAGGGGAGATTACTCATATCTGACTTCAACTGATGTGCGCATACAACGTTTAGCTTTTTATAGCTAAGATTTAGCTTGGGAGGTCAAGATTTGTGATATAGCGTTTGTACTCCTAAGGTATTTGTGTGACAAAGAAAAGCACAGAAAAAAAATAAGTTTACACCAAGCTGGAACCAGATTTATGTGGCAACTGATGGTGAACTTTGTATTGTACTCAACAGCATCAGTGCTCTGAATTTTTGGATTCCTGCTTCTTGACCTTTTTTCCCCGGTCCTAAATTCTTGATTTTAAAGTTATTTGATATGGAAAATTCTCAATACTTGGAGACTCATATCCCTGGATCTTCACTGTCAAATACCTGAGAGATCTGAATGTTTCTCATTTGGACATCCTAGTCTGCTGTCCTCCAAGCAACCTATCAAAATCTCTGAAAGTTTTGCACAATTCAGGGAAAAGCCTTTGAATACTTGCCTATGCCAAATGATTGAGATCCTTTAAAATCATACTGGAAAAAACATGCCTACCTATCTACAACTTAAACTTAGGGAATGGAGGAGACCAACCCAAAATTTCTTTAAAAGACTCTTTGAATCAATTTCTCTCTGATTGTCAAATATCAGACATACCTGGCCTTTCTGGTAGAGGTTAAGGGTCTTGACCTGTGTGGGGTCAACTCCAAGCTCTTTAGCTATATGCTCCATTATAGTCTCCATCATAAAGATGCCAGGAGTAGATCCTGAAAGACAACAAGAAACTCATTAAAACAGGTATTAAAAAAAAGGAACTCAGCATAATGCAGTTCCTGATATAACCTATATAACATAGGTATTACAATAAATCAACTCAGTATAACAATTTCTGAATATAATATGGGTATTACAATAAATAAACTCAACATAACAGTTTCTGATATAACATGGGTATTACAACAAATCAACTCAATATAACACAGTTTCTGATATAACACAGGTATTACAATAAATCAACTCAGTATAACACAGTTTCTGGTACAAAATGGGTATCATCCTGAGTTCCAAGATATTGAAGTTTTTATTTTTATCATAATATACACCATGTTAGACAATGCTACATCCTCTATGGTACTCTGAATGGCTCCCCTCAACTTGTGTAAAGCAATGATTAAAATTAGTATAATATTTTACACTGGCTGGATGAAAAAACACCCACCATCATTGCCATTTTGTCTATAAAAATGACAACTTCAACCTATTAGTAAGTTTTTAACTATAAAGTGTTGCCATAACATCTGCATACATATTATAAAGTGAAACCCTTTGAAACTAAACCCTCAGTATCATGGAGTGAAACCCCTCAAAGCCAAACCCTCAGTATCGGAGTCCCAAATTTGTCCTTATTTAATATTTATTTTTGACCCAGTAAACCAAATACGCCTCAACTTTTAATACTGAAACCAATAAAAACTAAAACTCATTTCAAGCTTTAAAATGTATTTTAGCTCCCGGTAAACCCAAAAATTCTCAAAATCGAAAGAAATATTTGCTCCCAAGGGTTTTTGGATTTTGATGGGGTCACTGTATTCACTTAAAAGGGTGGCCATAGATAATAAACATTTAAAGTCAACGCAAAGTACATGTATATGGTATGTACACATTAAACATGTACTCTGGGTTAGAAGATAACAAGAAATTGGAATAATACACCAAACACTACCCATGGAGAATTTATTTGACTTACAAACAAAAGTATTTCATAATTCAGCAGAGATACAGAGATAGTGTGTGTATTTACAATAACGCATTACACATCTAAACAGTACAATGCCAATCATTGAACAATTTGGAAAATCCAACAACTGACTAGATTACAATGTTTTTATTCAAATTTGGTGCGGACCCCAATGGTGCATCATTTTTATTGAAACTGTAGCAGCTTGCTTTGATGAAAGATGCATAGTTTTTATTGAAACTGTAGCAGCTTGCTTTGATGAAAGATGCATAGTTTTTATTGAAACTGTAGCAGCTTGCTTTGATGAAAGATGCATTGTTTTTATTGAAACTGCAGCAGCTTGCTTTGATGAAGGGTGCATCGTTTTTATTGAAACTGTAGCAGCTGGCTTTGATGAAAGGTGCATGCATTACTGAAGTTACAACAAAAGGCCAACTTTGGAGGATCAAACAAATACCCGTTTGTTAATGCAACTGCAACATAAAAGCCTGGTGGCACCATCAAATAATTATAGAACAGAACTGGCACCTGGTTGACAAACAATTAGAAAACAAAGTATTTGTTCAAGTTGGGAACAAACGCTTCTGTCAATATGTACAACACAAGCAAGAAAAATTTTGGTGGTAATAATAGACCATGGACTTGGCATTTTCGTCAACACAGGCAGCTTGTCAACACAAGTGATGTTGATATAAGTGGGTAGAGTCTTAAATCTAAACTCCTATTTTCCACAATTCCATCACATTTCACATGTACGAAAGCATTAAATTCAAGCCTGAAAATGTTTAGAATCAGTTAAACATTAATTTTGTCTATTTAAATATTAACACGTTTGTGTCATTAAATACCATACTACTTGCAATTATACATTAAAAATTACCATACCTCAGCCACTGTACAACAAATTATCCTTACCTGGTGCTCTGCAGTAGGTATGGGATGGTGAATTGGTCTTCACTGCCACAGGTATCATGTGCCAGTTGGGGCAATAGTATGCTGAAAAGAGTGTTGCAGCTGATGATGATCATCATCATGGTGATGGTGGTAGTCACCATCATGGTGATAGTGGTAGTCATCATCTTGGTGATGGTGGTTGTCATCATCATGGTGATGGTGGTAGTCATCATCATGGTGATGGTGGTTGTCATCATCATGGTGATGATGGTAGTTATCATCATGGTGATAGTGGTTGTCATCATCATGGTAATGGTGGTAGTCATCACCATGGTGATAGTGGTTGTCATCATCATGATGATGGTGTTGTCATCATCATGGTGATGGTGTTGGTCATCATCATGGTGATGGTGGTTGTCATCATAATGGTGATGATGGTAGTCATCATCATGGTGATAGCAGTTGTCATCATCATGGTGATGGTGGTAGTCATCATCATGGTGATAGTGGTTGTCATCATCATGATGATGGTGTTGTCATCATCATGGTGATGATGTTGATCATCATCATGGTGATGGTGGTTGTCATCATCATGGTGATGGTGGTTGTCATCATCATGGTGATGATGGTAGTCATCATCATGGTGATAGTGGTTGTCATCATCATGGTGATGGTGGTAGTCATCATCATGGTGATAGTGGTTGTCATCATCATGATGATGGTGTTGTCATCATCATGGTGATGGTGGTTGTCATCATCATGGTGATGGTGGTAGTCATCATCATGGTGATGGTGTTTGTCATCATCATGGTGATGGTGGTGGTTATGATAACAATGATGTTCATCTTAATGGTGACATGTCAGTAGCTATGAGAACAATAAATACAATTATAATAATTAATAATGATGAAAAAAGGTATTATAAACATGACTAAAACGATTATATACCATATATATAAATTTCTGCACTTTTTAAATTACTCTGACCTGCACCCCTAACTGTCCCTGGGCTGGGCAAATACAATAGCCAAAAATCTAGAACATGTTAAAATCTCTTTTGGACTAGTAAAATTGTCCTGGACAAGTGAATTTCTTCCAAATATAAAACTTGTGCTAGTGTACATTTCCTGAATTGATCATTCATCTGAATGATATTCACACCTGCCATAACAAATACCAACAGGGTATCACTGTACTAAGCCATTTTTCCGCTTGACTCAGCTGAGTGAAACTAAATTATAACATGATGGTTGAGGTCAATATGAACTCCATTATAACATGATCGTCAAGGTCAATATAAACTCCATTATAACATGATCGTTGAGGTCAATATAAACTCCATTATAACATGATGGTTGAGGTCAATATAAACTCCATTATAACATGATGGTTGAGGTATTATAAACTCCATTATAACATGATGGTTGAGGTCAATATAAACTCCATTATAACATGATCGTCAAGGTCAATATAAATTCCATTATAACATGATCGTCAAGGTCAATATAAACTCCATTATAACATGATCGTCAAGGTCAATATAAACTCCATTATAACATGATCGTCAAGGTCAATATAAACTCCATTATAACATGATGGTTGAGGTCAATATAAACTCCATTATAACATGATGGTTGAGGTCAATATAAACTCCATTATAACATGATGGTTGAGGTCAATATAAACTCCATTATAACATGATGGTTGAGGTCAATATAAACTCCATTATAACATGATGGTTGAGGTATTATAAACTCCATTATAACATGATGGTCAAGGTCAATATAAACTCCATTATAACATGATTGTCATGGTCAATATAAACTCCATTATAACATGATGGTCAAGGTCAATATAAACTCCATTATAACATGATTGTCATGGTCAATATAAACTCCATTATAACATGATGGTCAAGGTCAATATAAACTCCATTATAACTTGATTGCCGAGGTCAATATAAACTCCATTATAACATGATGGTCAAGGTCAATATAAACTCCATTATAACATGATGGTCAAGGTCAATATAAACTCCATTATAACTTGATTGCCGAGGTCAATATGAACTCCATTATAACATGATGGTCAAGGTCAATATAAACTCCATTATAACATGATTGTCATGGTCAATATAAACTCCATTATAACATGATGGTCAAGGTCAATATAAACTCCATTATAACATGATGGTTGAGGTCAATATAAACTCCATTATAGCATGATGGTTGAGGTCAATATAAACTCCATTATAACATGATGGTCAAGGTCAATATAAACTCCATTATAGCATGATGGTTGAGGTCAATATAAACTCCATTATAACATGATGGTTGAGGTCAATATAAACTCCATTATAACATGATGGTTGAGGTCAATATAAACTCCATTATAACATGATGGTCATGGTCAATATAAACTCCATTATAACATGATGGTCAAGGTCAATATAAACTCCATTATAACACGATCGTTGAGGTCAATATAAACTCCATTATAACATGATGGTTGAGGTCAATATAAACTCCATTATAACATGATGGTCAAAGTCAATATAAACTCCATTATAACATGATGGTTGAGGTCAATATAAACTCCATTATAACATGATGGTCAAAGTCAATATAAACTCCATTATAACATGATGGTTGAGGTCAATATAAACTCCATTATAACATGATTGTCATGGTCAATATAAACTCCATTATAACATGATCGTCAAGGTCAATATAAACTCCATTATAACATCATGGTTGAAGTCAATATAAACTCCATTATAACATGATGGTTGAGGTCAATATCAATTCCATTATAGCATGATGGTTGAGGTCAATATAAACTCCATTATAACATGATTGTCAAGGTCAATATAAACTCCATTATAACTTGATGGTCAAAGTCAATATAAACTCCATTATAACATGATGGTTGAGGTCAATATAAACTCCATTATAACATGATGGTTGAGGTCAATATAAACTCCATTATAACTTGATTGTTGAGGTCAATATAAACTCCATTATAACATGATGGTTGAGGTCAATATAAACTCCATTATAACTTGATGGTCAAGGTCAATATAAACTCCATTATAACATGATGGTCAAGGTCAATATAAACTCCATTATAACATGATGGTCAAGGTCAATATAAACTCCATTATGACATGATGGTTGAGGTCAATATAAACTCCATTATAACATGATCAATGAGGTCAATATAAACTCCATTATAACATGATGGTCAAAGTCAATATAAACTCCATTATAACATGATGGTTGAGGTCAATATAAACTCCATTATAACATGATGGTCAAGGTCAATATAAACTCCATTATAACTTGATCGTTGAGGTCAATATAAACTCCATTATAACTTGATTGTTGAGGTCAATATAAACTCCATTATAACATGATGGTTGAGGTCAATATAAACTCCATTATAGCATGATGGTTGAGGTCAATATAAACTCCATTATAACTTGATGGTTGAGGTCAATATAAACTGCATTATAACATGATGGTTGAGGTCAATATAAACTCCATTATAGCATGATGGTTGAGGTCAATATAAACTCCATTATAACTTGATGGTTGAGGTCAATATAAACTGCATTATAACATGATGGTTGAGGTCAATATCAACTCCATTATAACATGATGGTTGAGGATAATATAAACTGCATTATAATATAATCATCGAGGTCTATATAACATCATCTATAGTGTAATGTATCATGCAATATCCAGACAGGTCAGTTGAATGAAAAAAAATATGTACATTCTCTAATCTATAAAAACTATGGCCTTCATTGACACAATTACTAAATGACTTAAATTGATGCATATTAAACATTTTATGATTAAATCCATGAATAATCATGATAGACCTGGGAAGATACCCTGTTGTGCCATGGCTATAGGACCCACCAAAGTCAGCTGGACTTTTTAGGATCAAAGATCTCTGAGATAAAAGCTGGAGAAGTGGACTTGATTCATAATCCCATGGCAAGGAAAATAACAGAACAGTTTTGCTCAATTGCTATGTTTGTGGTGACTGCCCTAACTCAACTCGGTTTACAATCCCATGGCAAGGAAAATAACAGAACAGTTTTGCTCAATTGCTATGTTTGTGGTGACTGCCCTAACTCAACTCGGTTTACAATCCCATGGCAAGGAAAATAACAGAATAGTTTTGCTCAGTTGCTATGTTTGTGGTGACTGCCCTAACTCAACTCGGTTTACAATCCCATGGCAAGGAAAATAACAGAACAGTTTTGCTCAACTGCTATGTTTGTGGTGACCGCCCTAACTTTGTGAGCCAAGATGTAAACTCGTTTGTTCTGGGTTATTTTCCTTTATGCATGATGAATATTTATCCAGGACTAAAGTGTCTGTGCTCTCCTTCTGTGAGGGGTATGATCTCTTTCGATGCAACAGCTTTGTCCTTCTTAAGTACCATTTCAGAGCTCTTTCGACGCAACAGCTTTGTCCTTAAGTACCATTTCAGAGCTCTTTCGACGCAACAGCTTTGTCCTTAAGTACCATTTCAGATCTCTTTCGATGCAACTGCTTTGTCCTTAAGTACCATTTCAGAGCTCTTTCGACGCAACAGTTTTGTCCTTCTTAAGTACCATTTCAGATCTCTTTCTACGCAACAGCTTTGTCCTTCTTAAGTACCATTTCAGAGCTCTTTCGACGCAACAGTTTTGTCCTTAAGTACCATTTCAGATCTCTTTCGACGCAACAGCTCTGTCCTTAAGTACCATTTCAGATCTCTTTCGACGCAACTGCTTTGTCCTTAAGTACCATTTCAGATCTCTTTCTACGCAACAGCTTTGTCCTTCTTAAGTACCATTTCAGAGCTCTTTCAACGCAACAGCTTTGTCCTTAAGTACCATTTCAGATCTCTTTCGACGCAACAGCTTTGTCCTTAAGTACCATTTCAGATCTCTTTTGACACAACAGCTTTGTCCTTAAGTACCATTTCAGAGCTCTTTCTATGCAACAGGTTTGTCCTTAAGTACCATTTCAGAGCTCTTTCTATGCAACAGCTTTGTTCTTAAGTACCATTTCAGATCTCTTTCGATGCAACAGCTTTGTCCTTAAGTACCATTTCAGATCTCTTTCTACGCAACAGCTTTGTCCTTAAGTACCATTTCAGATCTCTTTCTACACAACAGCTTTGTCCTTCTTAAGTACCATTTCAGAGCACTTTCGACGCAACAGCTTTGTCCTTAAGTACCATTTCAGAGCTCTTTCTACGCAACAGCTTTGTCCTTAAGTACCATTTCAGAGCTCTTTCGACGCAACAGCTTTGTCCTTAAGTACCATTTCAGAGCTCTTTCGACGCAACAGCTTTGTCCTTAAGTACCATTTCAGAGTTCTTTCTACGCAACAGCTTTGTCCTTAAGTACCATTTCAGAGCTCTTTCTATGCAACAGCTTTGTCCTTAAGTACCATTTCAGATCTCTTTCTATGCAACAGCTTTGTCCTTAAGTACCATTTCAGAGCTCTTTCGACGCAACAACTTTGTCCTTAAGTACCATTTCAGATCTCTTTCTACGCAACAGCTTTGTCCTTCTTAAGTACCATTTCAGAGCTCACACTGAGTCTTGTAGACCATCTTGAGATGAAGTGTCTAGAATAGGCACAAATTTCATCACAAATGTCCAATTTACCAGGAGCCTGTTCCAGGCAGCGAAAGCAGGGGCCATATAAAGTGATGCTGACAAATCTTGTCTGAACAACAGAGCATCTATTTAACATTCATGATGATGCAGAGTGCAAGTGATCATGGAACAGAAGCCTTTAATTGTGATTGGTGCTGTTTTCCCTCAAAAACCTATAGTAAGAAGTTAGCTATCTGTGGTATTGATGCCTACAGTGGCATAATGTGTTCTGGGGCACGCTAATGGGTGCAGATTTTTTTTTCCTTCATATGCCCTTAAAGTGATGGGGGGAGGCATCCTGCCTGAGCAATTTCTTTACCAATGGTTATCAGAACTGTTTGTTCCTGATGGCCTTTTTATTAAGATCCAGATGTCCAGGTTCAGTATATCTGGTGTTGATTGAACCATCTGCTATTGTGGTTGCTAGAGCAGATGAGGGAATATCTACATTTTCCTGGAGATTTCTGTTGTGAGATTGATGAGGTTGCTGATCCAGAATTGTCCCATTTGAGAGGAGCAATCAGGATCAGCTGAAACCATGATTCTATTCATTCTGTATCACCTCTGAAATCAGAGATGTGGGGGAGTAATGAAATCCAAGCTGTTCCAATCTAGAGAAAGAGCATGGACTGCCCTGGCCTTTGGATCCTAAACTGGTGAGATAAAAGTTGGGAGTTGGCATTCAACCATGCTGCGAATAGGTCCCCCATTGGTTGATCACATCAGGTGCTTATTGAGTGAAGACTGGGTGATGAAAAGACCAAATTAGTTGATTTTTCAAGGGCAAGTCAAGTAATACATTTAGATGGCCTGGAATATGACGAACATAGATGTGGCTTGATATCTAAACACACTACTTTAGAAACTAACAAACAAGAATACAAAGGTGTGGGGACTTTGTTCCACCTTGCCTTTGAGATAAGTCACTACAGTGGAGTTCTTGAACAGAATGAGAATCCCCTGCCATGTAAATTCTCCTGCCACCAAAGAAAATCTGTCAAAATGACCTTCATCATATGGAACTTCATACTGTACGGCTTGTGAGAAGATTGTCCAAGGGAGAAAGTCTCACCCTCAATTTTGGACTGCAGAACCATCTGTAACTGGTGCATGAAAAAGGCAACCTAGCCGCATTGATCAAACTCAGCAGATGAAATATTTTCTCTGGCATGTGGATAGTCCCATATAAGCATTGCATTGATTACAATACTTCTTTACTTAGGTGTAGAACCAAAACCTTCAGATGGTATCTGGTTTGATATGTCCTTGTTGACAAAAACAAAACAATGAGTTTGAGAAGAGTAACAAAAGGAATAATGCCCTGATATATGATATAACTTGCCTGCTGTTTTTGCAGAATGTAGACTTTGTGGGTGAATAGCAAGAAGTTTCTGGAAGCCATATCAATGCGGATGTGAAGCTACACATGGTACAAGTTCACAATAATTGTGTTGTTGTTGTTGTTGTTGTTGTTGTTGTAGGGTTTAACGCCATTTTTCAGCACACAATAGACTATACATGGCGGCCAGTATTAATGGTGGAGGAAGAACCCGGAAAAACCCCGGAAAGAACCACCGACCCACAAGAAGTTACTGGCAAGCTTTCTGACATACTCACATTGGCTGAATCTGAGACTCAAACCCACGCAGACAGAGGTGAGATGGCAGTGATCCGTAACAGAGAACGCTTTAGACCACTCAGCCACTCGAGGCCCCCCTGTAATTGTGTAGCCTTCCTTCTGGATGGCATTTAGAACCCATCATGGTGTTCCATCATGAACCCAGTTGCAGAAATGAGATGACTGAGTGCACTTAGGTCAATGACAGGACAAAGAGTGCCCTGTCTGTAGCTGAGGAAACCATGGACAGAGGAGGTACACTGAAATTGACATAGGTCATTGAAAGTGTTTCAGAGTCCCTAAGAACTCACTAAAAGAAGAATCTACTTTCAATTATTTCCGGTCTGGCTGCCTACATTACAAGTTCCAAGCATCAACTGACCACTTAAGAACCACTTGTCTGGGTCATGGAAAATCTTTTTGACAAAAAAGAATTGGCATGTTCTGTATATCTGGATCTGTGACATGGGTGGCATGAAGATATCTTTTTAGATGGGTAGGATCTCATGAAGATAAACCCTTGCAAAAACAATCACCCTTTCTCTGCCTCTTGTCAATTATTGTTCAGGAGAACCAGGCCAATGAAGAGAAACCCTTGCAAAAACCATCACACTTTCTCTGCCTCTTGTCAACTATTGTTCAGGAGAACCAGGCCAATCAGTCCTAACACTAACCTCTTAATGCTGAGCACCTAGTGAGGCAGCTGTTAGTACAATTTTTAGAAGTCTTTGGCATGACTTGGCCAGAGTTCAAACCCATGACCTTCCGCATCCAGGGAAGACACTCTAACCACTGGGCCACAGGAGCAGTCATGCCATTGTGATATATCAAGACTGTTGGCACTTCAGCACACTCAAAGCTACTGGTTCATCAGCACATTCAAGACCTGGAATTCATTCTGAACACATTATTCTTTGGATTTGTGATAGAACTTTAGGATTAATTTGGATTTAATTCACAATACTGTAAGTTCCTCTTAAATTTTCATTTTATAACTTAGAGAATTAAACTGTTCAGTTTTTCAGCTTGTTATGTTTGATTCTTTCTGTTACTTAGTTTAAGACCATCTATACAGAGCAATCCATTGTCATCCCAAGGAAAACTGGTGTGTGGGACTTACAAAACCACCCGCTAAAGTTTGAGGGAAGGCATCTGCCAAAGAAAGAGAGTCAGTTGATGCTTGGAACTTGTAATGTAGGCAGCCAGACTGGAAATAATTGAAAGTAGATTCTTCTTTTAGTGAGCAATCAACTAAAGCCAGAACTGTAGACCAGTCATTTGTTACAGGAGGAGGAAGAAGACAGAACTCTGATGCCAGTAGGTAGAAATATTAAATCAACTCCCTTAGTCTTCATGCATCATATTAAGATGTAATAAAAATGAGGGGACTTGACAGCAAGTTTTGTAGTATTTGGATAAAGGTGGTAAAGCCGATACTTCTTGTGCTGCATGCGATGTAGCTGGAGAAGAATGTACAGGATGTTGGCTCATTTTACTTGCAGCATGCCCCATATTAAATAAGTGAAGTCACATTTCTTAGATACTATGGCACCAAGCTGTCAGTATCTATATAAACTGGGTTCTTGCATACCGAGGCACCAAGCTGGGCATCTTACACAGGAAGTTCCTAGCAGCACTATGCAAGTTGTACTGATCCATCAGAGTGCCTACATAAACTGGGTTCTTGCACACTAAGGCACCAAGCGGGGCATCTTGCACAGGAAGTTCCTAGCAGCACTATGCAAGTTATACTGATCCATTAGAGTGCCTATATAAACTGGATTCTTGCATACCAAGGCACCAAGCTGGGGATCTTACACAGGAAGTTCCTAGCAACACTATGCAAGTTGTACTGATCCATCAGAGTGCCTATATAAACTGGGTTCTTGCATACTAAGGTGCCAAGCTGGGCATCTTACACAGGAAGTTCCTAGCAGCACTATGCAAGTTGTACTGATCCATCAGAGTGCCTATATAAATTGGGTTCTTGGATATCAGGGCATCAAGCTGAGCATCATATAAAGGAAGTGCCTAGTGGCACTATGTGACTTAGACTGATCCATGAGAGTGCCTTTGTGAAACTTGACCAAGGAAATTCTTCTGGTGGCTGATGCTGTATGATCAATTGTGGTTATAGCACATTGCAATAGTATAGTAAAGTCCGGTCTTGATGGAAGATGGCTGTCTCAGCTGGCAAGATGATGTCCAGTTCTTGTGTTTGTGATGGGATATGGGATTAGTGATCCATGCTGTCAATCCATAAAACTCAGATGCATTATGAGACTGTCCCCAGATATGGTGTCAAACACAAACTGATGACATCTTTGACCCTCAAGGTGCATGTCTGCATATTCCCCATTAGTACCAAAACTACTCCCTACCCCCATTGAATTCTGTCTGACATGCATTTGAAGACTGTATTAAGCTACACATATAGAAGGATTGTCAGTCTGGTCTTGCCCATGGTCTAGATTTGTACGACAAAATAGAACAGACAATATATACTGTTGTAATGTGGTTTGCATAGTGCTTTGTAAACAACAGATTGTATGTGCAAAGCTAAACAAAATATGATAATTACCTTTAAAAGGTTGAATATTGGAGCATTGTCACTAATAATTAGGAAGTGGACACTAAAATGTCAGTTGTATTAAAAGTTACCTGTCAAAAAGGCCAGTTGACTGCCTATACATGTAAATCACTGCAGCATCACTTGCAGCAACTACGAAGTGGATGATAAGATAAAACAATGTATAGAAACCTTACCTGTACTTACACGACCGCAATGGAAACTCTAAGGTAGGGGTGGGCAAACTATGGCCCGCCAAGGGTTTTCATGCAGCCTAGGAACAAGTCATCATTCGCACTGACTCTGTTTATGTTACTCTGTTTATCAAATAAATGTGCTTCTTTTGAAGTTTAAGTTTTCAAATATTAACAACATATTAACAACTGAAAATTAATTAGATGTTATTTAGAAAAACCTTTTGTTTTTGCTATTTCAAATATTAATTATTTTACTTAATGAACTATGCGGTCTGCGACAAGGTGTAAATTTGTGTATAAGGCACTTGCACTGGAAAGTTTGCCCACCTCTGCTATAAGGCAATGTAACGGAGTTTTCTATAGTTTACACCATACATGCACATAAAAATAAACTGAAGCATCATTAATGATACTTACAGAGCTTTAACAGCAATTGTAAGATAATGTTACCTGTTCAAAAGGCCAAATGAAAGCCTGTACAGGTTAAATCAGTAATGCATCATGTATATGACTATGAAGTGGTTGCTAAGACTAGATTAATATAGAAAACATAACTGTATGTATCTGACTCGAGCAGAAATGAAACGGCAATATTATACCAATTTTCTATTTATAGCAATATGCCAGCATGACCCATGCAGGTAGATACCAAGGGCACCCAAATGCATAATGAGGTCACAGTGATGTAGTAACTAAAGAATTCAGGGGATTTGGCATTGATCCCTGTATCATGCAGAGATCACTCGCCAATTGCTATATCATGCAGAGATCACTTGCTGATTGCTGTATCATGGGGAGATCACTCTGTCTAACTTCCACCTAAATGGACAGATAACTTTTAGCTTTTTAGCTAAAATGTTTTAACCAGGGAGTGCTAAATTTGTGAGGTATTAGTAGTTCACCCAAGGTATTATAGTTGGGTAACATATTTGAAGAAGAAATGCACAAATATAAAATAAAATCATAAACAATGCAAATGTTGTATACTGAATGTATATCAACCTTTTGACTTGCTATAAAATGGAAATAAATGTTAGATTGTCAAAATTGAATATAAATAATAAAATTGCAATATCAAGTGAAAGTTTAAACTGGTAACACAGTTGGCCACCCAGCAAGAATCAGGGGGGTTTTAATGTGCAAAAGTACATTCCTTCATTTATTTAATACATTGATAGAAAAAAAATATTTTAGGGAGGGCTGGATTCAATGGAGAATTTTAGAATTTTATTCATGTATTTCACTGGACAACAAATTTTTACAAAAGTCATGTTACTGAAATAAAATTAGTCAATTCTTATCAATTTTTATGTGCTGAACACGAATATGACAGTCAAATTGCAAAATTGGCTCTAGTTTTTTTGTAATCTGCAAGAAATTAATGTTTACATAACGAAATGCATTCCAATAGTAAAAGGTCAACTGTAATAGCCTACCTATAAAAAATCAAGTCATTGACTACATCTTAGATTTCTTCGCCTGTCTCTTGTACAGCTGTTCGGGAGCATCTCTGAGGAGTGTCCAGCAGTAGTCAGCCAGCATTGTAGTGGACCATTTTCCCTGGTATCTTTGTTCCATTGTTGCGATATCTTGATGAAAACGTTCGCCGTGTTCATCACTAACAATACCACAGTTGCTAGGAAAGAAATCCAAATGGGAATGAAGGAAGTGAATCTTTAGAGACATATTGCAGCCAAGTTTCTTATACTTCATCAACATGTCTTCTACTAGTTCCTTATAGTTTTCTGCCCTAACATTTCCAAGGAAGTTTGTAGAAACTAGGCGAAAAGCATTCCATGCTTGTTTCGCGTCACCTTCCAGCAAGTTGTTGAACCGGTCATCTTTGAAAAGCTCTCGAATCTGAGGACCCACAAAAACTCCCTCTTTAATCTTTGCTTCGCTGAGTCAAGGGAATTTTTCATGCAGGTATCGGAATGCTGGCAAAGTCCGGTCAATGGCTTTCACGAAGTTCTTCATCAAACCTAGTTTGTTGTGAAGGGGTGGTAGCAAGATTTTCTGAGCCTCAACCAGAGCTGGGTGTTGGATATTCTTCTCTCCAGTGGCTACATTCTGCCTGTGAGTCCATTCCTTCCTCATGTAGTGCATTTCCCTTGCTCGGCTATCCCACTCGCATAAGAAACACATGTATTTTATATATCCTTGCTGCAGTCCCATTAAAAGGGCAACTACCTTCAAATCACCACAGAGGTGCCAGCTGTACTTGTTATACTCAATGGAATTCAGTAGCTGCCTTAAGTTATCGTATGTCTCTTTCATGTGGACAGCATACGCTACTGGAATAGATGGAAGAATGTTTCCATTGTGCAAAAGCACAGCCTTGAGACTCAGTTTCGAAGAGTCCACAAATAGTCTCCATTCTTGTGGGTCATGAGTGATTTTTAAAGCATTCATGAGGCCCTCAATATCGGAACAGAATATCAGATTACTTTCCTTTCTGAAGAAAGGCTCCAATTGCTGGTGGCGCTTTCGATATGCAGTAATTGTGACATCTTCTTCTAGAAGATTCCATTGTTGGAGTCTTGATCCTAGCAATTCTGCCTTGTTCTTTGATAAGTCCAAATCACGAATCAGGTCATTTAGTTCTTCCTGTGTTATTCTGTGTGGGGTTGATGATGCACCACAGTGAAAATCTGGATCACTGCATGCTGATGGACCAGGAGAAGAACAGGTCGACTCACCTTTGTCTTCGTCAGATGAATCAAGAGAATATTCTGCTGGAGGTTCTGGAATAGGAAGTCCCTCACCATGTGGAACTGGTCTCAATGCAGACGGAATGTTTGGGTAGACTATTCTCGACTTCTTTCGCTTCGTTATTCCGCCGGAAAGAGGAGGAACCAAGCAGAAGTAACAGTCATTTAGGTGGTTGCTTGGCTCTCTCCACACCATTGGGACTGCAAACGGCATTGATGACCTTTTGCAATTCAACCACTGTGAAAGCTGTGTTGTACATGTAGCACAGCATATATGCGGAGCCCAAGGCTTGTCTTGGTCACCAACCTTGCATCCGAAGTAAAGATGATATGCCTTCTTCACTTGAGAATTGATACTTTTCTTCTGGTTGGCAAATGTCACTTCCCCACAAATATAGCAAAAATTGTCCGCGGTATTAACACACTTTCGAGGCATTACTGTTCTTTATTGTACGTAAATGGATAAAATAATAAGTTTTATGTAACAGTAGCTTGAACTGTCTCGCACAACGTCTAAAATATTTTAAATGCTGAACCTATCTGATTGGGCTTTATATAGTACACTGCTTACGTCAGCTTCAGCAGCCGCCTGGCATTAGTATAATAGACCTACACATGTATAGTACACTGCTGACGTCAACTTACTTCAGCAGCCGCATGGCATTAGTATTGCATTGCATCAGAAAATGATGCAATCAACTGTGGATGATGTGAGCATGATGGTATTATGCAATGTTACATCATTATTCCGGATGTTGCTGCAGTCCTACTGGAGAAATTTACACAGTGAAACATAGAAAATGAGGTATATGAATATCTTCAAAACGAGAGCCAATACAAATTTTTCACGGTTATATTCGTGTTCGGCACACCAAAATACTACAGATTAGGGCCTTTTCAAGTCAGTAATGATTTCACTGTTGACCAGTGTTTTAGAACGCTGAATTTCACAAAAAAATCATAATGATTCCACAAAATTAAGAATGGTTGTCATTTCTGTTATTTACAAGTATTGATACAATTACCTTCAGGTTAGTGTTAGGACTGGTTGGCCTGGTGTCAGGATAATGTGACTGGGTGGGACATCATGCTACATGTCTGTGGCATGATGTCCCAGTGCTAGACATCATTATAAACTGCCACACTGCAGACATTGAAGTGACATGACTGAATTTTTTTTTAAGCTGCGTTAAATATCCAAATCACACACACACACACACACACACACACCTTCATCAACTTAAAATATTATTTCATTCTTACTGTTATCTCCAAAATTAAGGATGGCACTCAGTGTGCAGTCATTGGGACTACATCCACAATCACAGTAGTAAGTGATCTTCACTCCATTAAGCTTTCCTGTTGTATCAAAACCGACCTGAATCACAAAGAAAACATATAAACTATAATGTTGTTTTATAAAACATTTTTTTTTGCAACAAAACATTTAAGACAGAATTTTTTTAAAACAGTACTTTTTTTATCTGACCAAGAAAAATGTAGATGGAAGAGGTAAAATTGGAACAGTTCAATTTCATACACAAGGTGTGAATGGCTTTTGTGAATGGCTTTTACCTAAGTAATCAGGTGATAAGGACAAGACCAAGTTTCAAAGGAAGTGATCTTTGTTTTTGCTGGTTTTAATGGCACTTTTAACACAGTACTGGCTACATCATGGTAGGAAACATGATCTATGTACCTTTGCCAAGGACACATCAAGGCAGTTGACCCAGAGGATGAGTTCAACCAAATGAACATCAGTATGGAAAGATAATATTACCAAGTTCAGTGCAACAGAATAGATATAAAAACTTTCAACCTGTAAATGAATGCTTAATGGCAATTAAACTTAAAATAAGTCAAAAAGACTTTAAATTTATAATTATGTATATAAATATATGACCTTGACCTAGCTTTTAAATTTATCAAAGCTAAGTAGGATTCCTTGATTTAACAGCAAAATTTTGTGGAAAAATATGGTTCACGCAGTGAGAAACCAAACTCAAATTAAAATCTGCTACAAAAGACTGACATTCCATCTTACTCATCTTAACATAATCATCAATCCCATCCCTAGGTGGTGGTCAAAATTCTTTGACACTGTGCATATCAGCCAGTCATCAACATCATGTCCTCAATCATAAAGTCTCTACCTCAACCAGTCATTAATATCATGTCCTCAATCATAAAGTCTCTACCTCAACCAGTCATCAACATCATGTCCTCAATCATAAAGTCTCTACCTCAACCAGTCATCAACATCATGTCCTCAATCATAAAGTCTCTACCTCAACCAGTCAACATCATGTCCTCAATCATAAAGTCTCTACCTCAACCAGTCATCAATATCATGTCCTCAATCATAAAGCCTCTACCTCAACCAGTCAACATCATGTCCTCAATCATAAAGTCTCTACCACAAATGTTGGCATGCATGCAGTAATATCATATCCACACTGAAAATTTGAAAAGTGAGGGAAGAGTAACGTCTTACAACAAATAAACTTAAATCTGGTTTGAAACAAGTTTATATTTTACCTGGTAGTCTGCAGCATAAGGAAAACGCTTGCCCATCATCTCTATGTTAGTGTGAAAATTCAGCAACAGTCTGACTGGTCTAAATAAAAGGATAGAAGGTATCAACTTACATGATTTAAGTAAACCTGCCAAGCCAAGCAATAGGCCATTTCATCAAAGTTTCATGTTGGAAAATACGCTGGAATACCAGGTGTGAAAACATGCATGTAATAAAGCTTACAGCCCTGATAAATAAACTGATGTTGAAAACTAAACATTTATAGCTGTAATGATGCACTGATCCAAAAGGCTAAAAGTTTACAGCTGTGATGATTGTACTAATATGGAAGACTAAATGTTTACAGCTGTTATGACTGTACTAATATGGAAGATTACATGTTTACAGCTGTGATGACTGTACTAATATGGAAGACTAAATGTTTATAGCTGTGATGACTGTACTAATATGGAAGACTAAATGTTTACAGCTGCAATGACTGTACTAATATGGAAGACTAAATGTTTACAGCTGTGATGACTGTACTAATATGGAAGACTAAATGTCTACGGTTGTGATGACTGTACTAATATGGATGACTAAATGTCTACAGCTGTAATGACTGTACTAATACGAAAGAGGAATAGTTTATAGATGATATTACTGTCCTTATATGGGAGACTTAAAGTCCACAGCTGTGAGATATATAGAATTTATGTTGGGGTTTGGACCAAGACAAGGAAATCTCAGTAAAGGGTTTATATTATTTGTCTCCATGAGGCTTGCCCGAGTGGGGAGATATATAATATAAACCCGCGACTGGGATTTCCTTGTCTCGGTCCAAACCCCAACGTAGATTATTGTTGTTGTTGTTGTATGGTTTAATGCCATTTTTCAGCACATGATAGGCTATACATGGTGGCCAGTATTAATGGTGGAGGAAGAACCCAAGAAAACCCCGGAAAGAACCACTGACCCACGAGAAGCTACTGGCAAGCTTTCTCACATACCCACATTGGCTGAATCCAAGACTCGAACCCATGCAGACAGAGGTGAGATGGCAGTGATCCGTAACGGAGAGCGCTTTAGACCACTCGGGGCCCCTCAACCTAGATTATTTTTCTCACCCAATATTTTCCTTTAAAGTGAAAAGAATTCTGCACTAGTGTTCACGTACAATGTTTACATGCGGCGCATGAATATAAATATGGTAATGAGGGCTGAGGTGTGACCGTTGCGTCCAAAGTACACAGTTTCTACGCATGAGCAAAGAAAAATAACAACATAAAACATCAAATACTAATGAGGTATTATCACATTTAATATATGAATGCTATATGAAATTGACAATAAAAAATTAATATTTATTACAAGAAACTGTTTTATTTTTATCAGTTCCAATTTTGAAAAGTTATATTGTAAATAATAAAATGATATTGGCTACTCAGAGTAGAGTTATACTTAGTACAAGCTGTAACGAAGAGTAACATCTTTCTTTAGATTAGTCATGGGTAATTAGAGATCTGTGTCACTATCATATATAACTATTCTTTTCTTTAGAGGAGGTGAAACTATGTGTGACATACTTGTGTTGTCCTTAATATTGATTGTAAAATTACCCCCGTGTATAAAAGACCCTCCAAAAATGGACTCCAGCAGATAAAAATGTGCTAAACTTTCAAGTTCACGGATTCTTTGAACATTTATTTTTCTGTCCTGGAAATATGGCAAGTGCTACAGTGAAATTTGCTTATGGCTTAATGTGTTGACAGATAAATGATTCCTTCTGGCTGGTAAGTGTATTATTTGTCATTAAATATTGTAGGTATATTTTTTATTCAACCGTAGCACAATGGAGATGCTTAACAAAATGAGTAAAAAGCATGTTTTATATAACACTTTTCTGGCTGTTACTAAGTTTTCCGTAGTTGTTAAGAGAGTTGGGAGGCTATGAAGTGTATAGGTCTATAGCCTATATGCATGGATCAGAGTTTCCTATTATACTGTTCATTTCACACAGCATTGAGAATTTTATCCTATCTGTAGCAAAGTCATTTTCAGGTCAGCATCATTAGATGTAGCTAACAGTATATAATTTGTTTCACATGAAGTATTTAAAACTAGTTAGGTAGCTTTAGCTACATTTAATGACGCTGATTTTAAAATGTACTGAGCTAGGCCTACATATAGGATAAAATTGACCAAGCTGTGTGGAACGAACAAGCGCAATACCAAAAAGCTCGACATCATATGCATTTGTCTTTGTCTCTCAAAAATTTTTGTATGGTGAGTTCTCAAAGATGGATTTAACTTAAGTTACTATGTTTTTGTTATATATTTGTTGCTGTTGTTGTTGTTTGATTTTAGTACAACTACGTCAGGCACAGCAGAAGACAACAAGGGTTTCTTTTTTTCAAAGTAGTTCTGAGCACGTGGACACCTTGACTGAGACGACTGGTCTGAGACGACTAGACTGAGACAGGAAAAGTAAGGTTAGCAAAACAAGTAGATTTCTCTGTCACATGGGTGAGAAATAGTGATTTGGGAAATATTTATAGCTGTGATGATTGTGCTGACCTGGAAGACTAAACATTTACAGTTGTGATAAATGTAGACTGAAATTACAACTGTGATGATTGTACTGACCTGGAAGACTACACATTTACAGTAATGTTGAATGTACAGATCTGAAAGACTAAAAGTGTACATCTGATGACTGTGCTGACCAGGAAGAATAAAATGGTGACACTAATAGAATGCTTCACATGCATCAGTGTATTATAGGAAAATTCTACCCAAGGGTCAGAATTTTGTGTTACCCATGAGGCTCTGCCATGTTTCTGATAAAATTTCTGATACCAGGGGAGAATTTTCCAATCCAGCACCAATTCATGATGAAGGATTCTTTTTCTTGCATTCGTAAACTAAAAAATATGGTCAAAATGAAAAGGGCAGATAATCAATACGCAACTTTAAAATGGCAAAACACCAAAGTTAGTTTTACAAATAAAAAGTTCAGCATAAACCTTAAATTACATTTTGATAATATTTGCAATGAAAGAACAGTGGTTTCAACTATTGTGGTGCAGACTCTGAAATGGGTCATGTTACCAGTGAAATGAAAATGAAATGCAAACATAATGTAAATCAGAACACAAATGAATAGAAAATGAATGCAATCAAAATACAAAATAAATATAAATGAAATTAAATGCAGAATAAATGCAAAATAAAATGTATTTTGAAGAAAATGAAAAGCCCAATTACAAAATGAAGACTGATGAAAGATAAGCACAAACAGAATGAAATTCAAATGTATTTCTTGAAGGATTTAAAACTCTGTTATTTTCAATCTTCCACTTTAAATCCTATGGCTGAAACCCAATTTGCATGATACTCCAATTATCAGATTCTTTAGACTGGTTGCATTTTAAATTTCTTATGAGCCATTATATTGTCATTGTCAAGGCAGATATAAAATACAACCACCACTGCTATGGTAACATCATCAAAACTGGCCATATCCGAGATGCTAAGGCTGTAGCTATCTCCCATAACACTCTAGTTATCTCCCCTAGAAAAACTTTACTTTGGTATATACATTCTCATTTCATTTCATACAGACAGATATGAAAGAAAAAGATGAATGAAAGCAATTAATGCAAAATCAGAATACATTCATGAAACAATAAACGAACAATTACATGATCACTGAATGCAAAGATGAATACAATCCAAGCATAAGGTAAACAAAATGTATACAAAATGGTAAAATTACCCATTTTAGGGTCTGTAATGGGAGCATATAACATATGACTTGTGTATTGATGATAGTTTGCATAATGATATAAGATTCAACAAACAGACAAAGATGATATATTTCTCAATTCAACATTGATCTAGATTTGATTTTTCTTTTGCACATAAGATTTTTTTTAAAAGTAACTTGAAGGGACTTTATGCTCCACTGTTTCAAAAGAATTTGCTGGAAATAGAAATAAAAACCAAATGAGTGCTGAAATCATTTTTCACATTCTTGATAATATGTGTGATTTATTATTATTTTTATTGTGTATCATCATTAGAAGACTGATAGTGAAAATCCATTCAAATACATTCATTACTGCAGTGTTATGATGGCAGTGATCCGTAACGGAGAGCGCTTTAGACCACTCGGCCACTCTGGGCCCCTCAACCAGTTGAGGGATAGAGGCATGCAGAGGGATGATGTAGTTGGTCACTCTCGAGATTTTCTCCACAATTGATGGTTTTAATTGTTTGACTTGCAAGGCTGTCCTGTTAAGAGCCAAGGTTGTAGAAAAAGAGGGGGGTCCAGGCAGGGAAAACCACCCATGACAGTGGATGCTGTAGAAGATTCGGGTTGGCCAGAATCTTATTGGGTGCACTATCGCTTGAAAGAGTAGATAGGTGACCCAGGGCTTATCATGTCAGGGCTTATCACGTCAGAAAGAGGCTATCAGAATAATCTTGCCATTCCAACCCACATAATTTCTGAGTTATTTTCAGTATCAGCACTGTGGGAGGGGAGACAAAGTCCCACAACTCCTCCTAAATGATCGACAGTGAATCCAAGGCCCAAGCTTTTGGGTATGAACTGGAGAGACGAAGGTGGGTAGCTTGCGATTCCTCCTCATCGCCAAGAGGACAATCATCGGATGCCCTCAAAGTGTGCAAATCAGCGTGAATACCGACTGGAACAGGGAGACAATGCAATCCAAAGTCTGAGTGAAAACTCAAGGGTTGATGTTGAGGCAAAATGGAGAAACTTGCAAGAGACGAGGTGGATGAGGATTTAAAGTATGCATCTTTCAGATCGAGACTGAAGGCATACTCGCCCCATCTGAAAGAGAGTTGGACTGACCTCACCGTCTCCATTTGGAATTGGGTGAGGCAAATCCAGTCAATGGTGGGCCTCAACCTGCTGTTTGCATTATGAAAAGGATACAGCCTGAGTAAAACACTGCAGATTATGGCCATTTCACAAGCTTCCGTGCTATTTTTAAGTTTTGATGTTGTAGAATAGCATCCATCTACTGACCTGATGGTGTATTCATGAAAAGTGTTGATGAACTAAACCCGAAGTTTCTCCAAATGATCTGGATCAGCCACCCACCCCCTTTTCTGGGGGCATAGGCAGGTACAGTGAGCACAAAAATTAGTCTCATATCGCCACTGTATGACTGCATCCAAGGGATTTATATTGGTGCACATGTGACTAGGAAGATTCCCTGTCTTGAGGATGGTAAACACCCCTTCACACTGACGGGTACTGAGTGGATGAGTGGTTCCAAATACCCATGCAAGTTGAGCAGCAAGGTGAAGGGGCAGTTCCTGAGCTGCCTGCCACTGACCTTCCTCTATTCTTCCTCCAGAGCAATGGAGATCTGAAGAGGATCGTCAGGAAAGGTAGGAGTTATGTGAATCGTACACAAGTGACATGGGGTATCAAGAGTAGACTGGTCAAACCTGTCGAGAGTTGGCTATGATGGTAAGCAGCTCTGGTCAATGACCCTAGCAATCATGGCCATCACCTTCCAAGCATGGCATTTGCTGGGTGTCTGCAGCGACATTCCTACCCAGCTCTGATGGGCAAGGAGCAGATTTGTCTGCCCTAAAAACAGATGGGCATATGAATGAACTTCAACTACATTTTTGTCAAAAGCCGGGAGATTGGTTCTTAAAGTGTCTGTTGATCTAAGTCCAATTTTTCCTCCTAAATGATATCTACAGATTCTTTAGAGCAGTGGTAAGTCTGAGGGCATTCTGAAGTAGCCAATACCCCCCCCAAAAAAATTCCTCGACAGCGGCATGAAAGTTAACTTCAGGCTATTCCATGGTGGATTTGAAGGAGTTCATTGCATGCACTGTGCATTGAGGTCTAAATGGGAATACATGCCAGGTGGTATGAAAACTCAGTTCCATCTTCAGTAAAACTACACTAGCACTCCTTTGTAGACAAGCAGTGAACCTATGGAAGTCTGGCACTACTGGCAATGCATGTTGGTCGGCCTGGAAGCTAGTGAGAAAGAAGACAGTCCAGCTATCACCGACACTGGCCGCTCCAAAAGCATGGCTGGACAGATTACTCACTGAAATTTCCATCACAGAAAGGGCATAGATCTGTCACTAAGATCACCATCAATCATAGTTGGCTGGACCACCTGTTGGAATGGTTAGATGGCTGGCAACGGGGTGGTTTTAATATGCATTAGATCCAATGGATCGGGTATGGACAGAATGTGGTACACAAACGGTCCAGCATGAACCCCATGCACCCAGCATTACAGGCCCAAGGGCCATGCTCAGACATGTGGGGGGGGGGGCTTGCGCCTTGTGGGCTGCCTAAAACTGGGGAATAATCCCCAATGAGTCGGTATCACCAACAACAAAGCATAGGTTGTCTTCCTCAATTTATTCCATCTTTCCTTTCTTTCAATGCTGAATGGATGATAACTGTGAATGTGCATGTCATGCGAATAGTAAACATTCCTCCTGAAACAACACAAGAAGAGAGAACAAAGCACAGATTAGCAAATTAGCATGTGACTAAATAGCTAATAGCATTAATTGCCAATAAGTAGAAGACTTATTACCTAAAAGTGAAGCCCAGACTTACACTGACTACGTTTTATAGACACTGCACATCAGAAACAGTGTATACATAGTATCAACAAAACAAGAGTCATGGTAGACTTCATAGCGATCATTCCCGTACAGAACTTTCTCATGGATTTTGTATGAATACTTCAGGAATCCGTATGGAAGAGATACGGACTGAAAAACTTATGGAATCGGACAATTTATTCCATATCAATTCCGTAAGCACTTCACAGCAAGTGAAATTTCCAAATGGAATAAAGTTGCAACTTTAATCCATAAGCACTTTTTTCCATATGGAAAGCAGGCTCATGTATTATAGCATCATGGAAAATACTCTCTGAAGAATTAATAACTTGATCTATCTGATTCAAATAGAAATATTGGTGGGAGTTAGAGTACATGTATATGTCAGTGTAGCTGATGTGGAGGATGAATATATACTAATATAAATTTGAAGAAAACACATGCATTTCAGTTTTCTTTAATTTATTTCCACAGATGTAAACATGATCAGAAAATTAATATCTGGTAGTATAAGCATATATGAATCTTTGGACTTAGAAAATTTGATGCAAGGAGGATTTTGGGCTTGATCTGATGTTTACTCTGAAAAATAATTAGTTTGGCTTGCTATTAATATATGCACTATAAAAATGTGAAAATGAAAATGTGACTGAAATTTCAGCAAAATTACAGTGAACATTTGTTGACATTCACTCAAATGTCCTTTTTCACTAAAAAATATGGTATTTTAGGAGATTTTACCAAAATTTCTGAAAATATCAGTACAATTTTGTAACTGAAATTTCACTTACTGCCAATATTTCTGAAAATATCAATGGGAACTTGCGATTGAAATTTCACTGAGAGTTTGTCAAAAATTCTGAAAATATAGTGATATTTTGTGATTGTAATATCAATGACATTTCAATAAAAAGTATCAATAAGATAAAATAAAATTTATTATTTGTTTCTGATACAATTTTAATTATTTTCAGCAGCATTTATATTTCATGTTTCTGATAGCTGTAATTTTATTGTTTATTTTGGGCACAATAATTTCTTTCCACATCTTTCCTTGTTATATTTCTTTTTCAAATCTTTTGTTGTTGTTGTATTTTTGTTTAACTTCAATTGGATTTAACTGCCCTCAAACAAGTTTTCTTGTTTTCCATTTTAAACAGAATTTCGAATTTCCCTTTTCTCCTGACCTGAATCTGATTTTCCTTGATATGGACCCTTTTTTAATATCGCCTCCAAAACTTTTTTTTAATAATGCTCTATCTGGTCCCATTCCACAACAAGCTTTCTAATACGTATTTGTTCTGTTTATTATTTAAAAGATGACTGCTGTAAAGAGCTTTCTGATTAGTCAAAATTTTGTACTTGCCCAATGGATTGCCACGTAATGGAAACTGATGAGAATGAGCATGCTGGCTAAACATGGCGATTCGAATTTGCGAGCGGGATCTGAGATTGAATAACCATTTTTAAAAAAGTGCAGCAATGAGAATAGCTTGAATGCAAAGTCGATGGGAATGTAATTGGTCAATCTGTATGAAAACTGAATGCCAGGACTAGCATTTTGCTTTTTGTGCCATAAAGAGCTTTACAGTAGCGGCTAATGTGCTAAATAGGACAAGGAATTGAATCAGGATGATTTCGAAGTTATATAAATCCAAAATGATTAACTTCCAGAAGAATTTAAGGAGGGACAACGTATAGATCACTGGTGGGAACTGTTGCCAGATACACATGTCTATCAAAGATAGTCATATCTTTGCAGAATTTTCTCGGCCCACAAGTAGAATCATCTTTCAATATTGTGAGGCATTATTGTTTATATTATCAAAAAATATTCTAGGTGTGTTAGAATTCAGTGTAAATAAGAGTAATTATATCATGATAAATGGTTGTCATGGCTACTTATGGAGCAAGGACTAATACAAGTGACCACAACAGCATCATAGTTTGTACATTAATCAAAAATCAGGTCTGCAGTACAAGTGACTTATGGCATACTGCTAGCATTTCTTGTTTTTATAATCAACGTCTCAAATGGATGCTTTTCTGTAATTTTGCATTTTTTTCACAGTTGAATTTTTCAATGCATATTAATATTTTATAAATGTTTATGTGTTCACAGATGCATGTGGATATGTTCCAGGCTTGATGCTTTGATTTTTAAGATCACTTAATTATTTAGTGTCAAGCCAGATTCTTCACATCATGTTGTATATACTGTATATATTGTACATAACAGATAGAAGGCCTCAAGGTAGATTAGTTCTGTAAATAATTGAGTTACCTTCTCTAAATAAAGTTGTTGTCATTATTATTATTATTATTATTATTATTATTATTATTTGTATTTACTCCCATATCTCTTGCCTTGGATGTCATATAATTACAACATCTGTATATTTTTTTCATGCACACTTAATATATTATTTTTTCATGCACACTTAATATCACCTTCTTTAATAAAGTCCTGTTTAATTCATATCCATTATTAATTTCAAACCTTCTGAAATGTCTGAAAAATTACTGAAACTTCAGTAAAATATTATATAATGATCAAAATTTTAGTGAAATCTCATGAAAGTTTGTCAAATTCTTTGTGAAACCTCACAAATATTTCATTGAAATTTTAGTGAGATCTCACCTCAATTTCATTGAAAGTTTTGCTTGAAATATTTGTGAAATCTCACCAGACTTTTCAGTGAAATGAAAAAGACTTAAGTGATGCCATCATGGATTAAGTTTTGTATGCAAGAAAGAAAACGAGGACAAGAAAACCTAAATCTTATTTGATAATGTCTGTCAAAATAAAATTTATGATCCATTTTAAAAATTATTGTGAATATTTATCATTGATTTTTAATAATGTCAAAGAATCATTAGACAGTTTAATAGAAATCTGAAGTAGATTTTTAATGGTTTAGGCAGAAAGAGCTCAAAAAAACGTTCTGAAACCTGCCTTAACCCTGTACCTCATAGAGCATAGTTACAAAGTGCAGCACACTATAAATAGAACACCTGTTACCTATTTGACTCCATATGCACAGGCCTGCCTGTTAACTGTTAAGCAATGTAGTGTATGTTACGTTAAACAGCAATTTTAACCATTTTACATTTTTGGTACACATCTATTATATGTGGAAAAATTTAAGAGTAAAGTCCGATTGTTATAGCTGTGTAATTATTTATCACGGAAGAATTTTGTATGTGCTTTAAAATCTTGAGAGAATTCATTCACTGTCAAGTCAGTGAGGCCGCGTGACCAACAGTAACTGCCATTTCTTGTACTCAAAATTTACAAGTTTTTCGTCTGTGTCTACATCACTAAATCATCTGAATTTGATAATTCATAAAAACTAATTGCTGCCTACATAAATATCAGAGCCTTTACCTTGGTTATTGAATCTTTCATAGCTGTGATTCTAAACATGAAAACTTCATAAGAACTGAATGAATACCGCGACTGCCATTTTGGAGAGTGGAGATTATGACCCAGTTACTTTAAATAGCAGATATTGACCAGTGCATAAACAGTGACCACGTGATCTGACATAATTGTCATTCGCAGAAATGAATGTAGTATCTAATAGGGGCTTTTCCCCAAAGGTGGCGCTACAAAAACCGGCTTAAAATGGCTGATGTTTACAGCCGACGTCAAAAGGAGCTTCCATGCGACTTGAGTAGAGGCGTCAAAAGGCGCTTCCATGCGAATGGTGAAGAGGTGTCCAAAGATGCTTGCATGAGGTAAAGGGTTAAGTAGGTCTAGAAAATTTTCTAATTTTGTACCGGATGGACTATTACCAAATTTCATATGAACTATTTACAAATTCCATATGGACCATTTACAAATTCCACATGGTATATTTCCCAATTCCATATGGACTATTCACAAATTCCATATGGACTATTGCCAAATTCCATGCGGATTATTGCCCAATTCCATATGGAATTTTAATTTTATTCCATATAGGCAACCTACATATCTCATGGACTAAATTGCATATTACATGGGATTTTCCATAAGGAATCCATAACATTTCCATATGGATACACTGAAATCCATAACAGTGGTTCAGCTATAGAATAGAAATGTCCATATGGGTATTTCTGTAAAAGTACATATGGATTCCATATCCAGTCCATATGGAAAATTTCTTACAGGTTTAAACTGATATTCTGCTAAAACGACACAAAAAAGACAAATGAAAGCAGACACTAGTAATGTGCTGAAATTACTAGGACACTAAAACACTGTCGTAACTTACAGATCAGTGAATGTGTCTTATCAGAAACATATGACCCTGTTATAAACTTATACACCATGCTTAGTTAATAATTAAACCATAATTCTATCAAAACGGCATAAAATATGAATAAACTAAGCATAATTATCAAGCCACACTTCAGAATTTTGCTAACAAGAGCTCCATAATGAACAGAGTAAGCAAATAAACTCAAAGGAAGCTAACTCATAATGACCTAGTACAAGGTCAACGATAACATGGTGGTATAGTGGTCTTACAAGTCAAAGTGACAAATCGCTCAGAAATTTTCTGAAATTGTAAAGTAAAGCATACAACCTGCAGTAGATAAATTCACAAAATAAATCTAAAATTAACGTTAGAAACACAAAAAGGGCTGGACTGTCAGAGGTATTGCACTATGTGTGCTCTGCACAGCAGTGAATCCATAAGGTGGCAGGCTAATATTCCAAAAGTTATGTGATTGGGGAGCGTATTCAAAGGAGAAAGTGTCCTTTATATTATACTTGTTTATATGAAGAAAGGGCTTCAATAACGTCACAAAAATGTATTGTGTACCAAGAAAGCTCAACTATGGGGATAGGGGTGGCACTGACTTGTGTACAGAGAGATGTCAACTAAGGTCAGGTTTTTCTCTCACTGCATCGTGTAAAAAGAGGTGTCTTCCAGAGTCTGGTTTTGTTTTGTCACTGCATTGTGTACATGTGACTGACCTTTTCATGACGTAGGCAGCCAAAGCACAGGCTGCAGACACTATGAAGTTCTTGGAGATTTTAGACCCAAATGCTCCTCCCAGCCTTCTAACTTCCACATCAATACTGCAAATAAACAAAACAACATAATTTGAAATGTGGAAGACCCAGCATAGTGCCTGACATCCAAGTTTAATTAGATGGACTGGATGAACATGCTTGAATTAACACTACATAAATTCGGAGGTAAAAAGTAAAGAAGAATGTCTTACCTGCAAACCGATAATCACACAAATTAATACATTACATGACAAGTGCCCATGTTACAAACCGATATAGCAGAATCACACAAATTAATACATTACGTGACAAGTGCCCATGTTACAAACCGATACAGCAGAATCACACAAATTAATACATTACGTGACAAGTGCCCATGTTACAAACCGATATAGCATAATCACACAAATTAATACATTACGTGACAAGTGCCCATGTTACAAACCGATATAGCATAATCACACAAATTAATACATTACGTGACAAGTGCCCATGTTACAAACCGATATAGCATAATCACACAAATTAATACATTACGTGACAAGTGCCCATGTTACAAACCGATATAGCATAATCACACAAATCAATACATTACGTGACAAGTGCCCATGTTACAAACCGATATAGCATAATCACACAAATTAATACATTACATGACAAGTGCCCATGTTACAAACCGATATAGCATACTCACACAAATTAATACATTACCTGACAAGTGCCCATGTTACAAACCGATATAGCATAATCACACAAATTAATACATTACGTGACAAGTGCCCATGTTACAAACCGATATAGCATAATCACACAAATTAATACATTACATGACAAGTGCCCATGTTACAAACCGATATAGCATAATCACACAAATTAATACATTACGTGACAAGTGCCCATGTTACAAACCGATATAGCAGAATCACACAAATTAATACATTACATGGCAAGTGCCCATGTTACAAACTGATATAGCATAATCACACAAATTAATACATTACGTGACAAGTGCCCATGTTACAAACCGATATAGCATAATCACACAAATTAATACATTACCTGACAAGTGCCCATGTTACAAACCAATATAGCATAATCACACAAATTAATACATTACGTGACAAGTGCCCATGTTACAAACCGATATAGCATAATCACACAAATTAATACATTACCTGACAAGTGCCCATGTTACAAACCGATATAGCATAATCACACAAATTAATACATTACGTGACAAGTGCCCATGTTACAAACCGATATAGCATAATCTCACAAATTAATACATTACGTGACAAGTGCCCATGTTACAAACCGATATAGCATAATCTCACAAATTAATACATTACGTGACAAGTGCCCATGTTACAAACCGATATAGCAGAATCACACAAATTAATACATTACATGACAAGTGCCCATGTTACAAACCGATATAGCATAATCACACAAATTAATACATTACATGACAAGTGCCCATGTTACAAACCGATATAGCATAATCACACAAATTAATACATTACATGACAAGTGCCCATGTTACAACTGGTTTACAACCAGAATTTTAAGTAAAGACAGTACATACTTCCTCTTTGACTCCAAGATGTTATACTTGGCAATGGTCATTACAGTGGACACTATTATCAGGTAAAGACATTAAATAATGTACTAACCCTATCACTGCCTTCCTCATTGCACAACATCCCACCAGACAAACACTTTAGGATAACACTATTGGAAAAAGGCAATAACTGAATCTGAATATTGATGCAACTACAACTCTGTACCTAAAACAGTGATATCTATAACTATCGCTTGTAACATCCACAATTAAGACCATCTTATTTGATTTGTTTATGAAGAACAGCTTTGGAGCAGAAATTGATGACTGTGTGGACAAGGAGAGGAAAGCTTATTGGATTCATTACTTACAGAGACAGTACAGAAGGTCCATGGTGTTGCTCAAGACACATCATCTTGACTTTTACAATGTTGCTGATCAAATTAATTCTTTCTTTCTACAGATGGACTCTACTGCCATTACAAAGGAATGAAACTAGCACCCAGTATAATGTTCTATGGTGCCTAACTGTTAACTATTTTATGATAGCAAAAGCTTTTGCTTGGACAGCAAAAATGGAATTTCCTAAAGTAACAGGAGGATATAGTAATATTACAACCAAGTTTCAGTTTAATTCAATGATACAAAGATGTGCAAGTTTTTAAAAAATCAGTAATATTTTATATGCTAGTAACAATACTTTGTTGCAGCATTGAAACTGATTATTCTCATTCCGATACTGTCAATCACTTTCAAACCAAGAATTAAATACCCATTGAGGTACTAATTTTGTGCCTTTTTTGTGGAGGCTTCAAACCAAGAATTAAATACCCAATGGGGTGCTAATTTTGTGCATGTTTTTTAGAGGCTTCAAACCAAGAATTAAATACCCAATGGGGTGCTAATTTTGTGCCATTTTTGTGGAGGCTTCAAACCAAGAATTAAATATCCAGTGGGGTGCTAATTTTGTGCATTTTTTGTGGAGGCTTCAAACCAAGAATTAAATATCCAATGATTACTAATTCTTCCATGGAAATAAAAGGTAACCTTTCTGAATCCCAAAAATTAAAAACCCATGAGAATTTATTTTTCACAAAACAAATTTCATACCCACCAAATTAAATGAATTTGAAGTGTATATGTAATCAGTGTGCTCATGTGAGAAATTGATGAGGGGTACATTTATCTCACAATTTCTATAAATGAATATCAGTTTTCAGTTGCAATTTTTTTTTAAATCCCAGAAAATGCATGTGACTGCAACTTTCAAAAGAGACACTGACATCTCCTTCCAAGTCATTATTTCAATTCTAACATATTTTAAAAAAGTATCATCTACCTGAGTGAACTCTCATCACCAACAGAAAAAATCATGCTGTGCACTCGTGTAAAATAAAGTGTCTTAATGTTGACAACATGTTCAACTAAACAGGTATCAAACATGCAGGATAGATATTTTTTTTCTCCATCTGCTGTAAATGGAAATAAAATGGGTTCACATTCAAATAAAGTTTAAGGACTCATGGAACACTCTGCATTGCCTGCAACCATGCTGTGATGCATGTTGTATGTATCACTCAAAAATAACTCTTGGGCAAAATCTCACCACTGAGGATAGCACTGTAATGGCTATACCAAATTTGGGTCCATAAATATACACATTCACTAGTGCACAAAATTATTTACCTTTAAAGACTACATTGAGATTTGCTAATCACTGTTAAATACACACACACATGAAAAAGACTGCCTGAAACAAAAGAAATTTTAAAATGACACTTCTACAATAAACACGATGCTGGAAAGCGGATACCCACGTCTCAATACGTGCCGAATAAGGCTGACGATAAAACAAGCTGCAAGATTGAAGGACTAATTACAGATGACCAGGCGATTAAAAAACAGCAGTACATGATAGTAAACATTCAGTTACCCTTCAATCTATTTTCTTTTTGCATTTGATATTTAAAAAGAAAAAATGTTAACCTGGCAGAGGGTAATCCTAGAACAAGAGCCACAGCTTTCTGACAGTAGTCTATCCATTGTGTGGTAGCATGCACTTTCATACCATCCTCTGTAGGAATGCAGATGCTGACCTAAAGCATTAAAAATGTGTACATCTATTAGACAGGCATATCAAGATTTGTCTACCCTGTGAACAATAAAAGTATGTTTGTTGCATGGTCATTTTTAACATAAATCTTTATCATTGTCTACAATTTTGATGACAAATATTATACTGTTACTATGTGTTATATATATTTAATATAATTCTTTGTTTGTTAGCTTTAATTTTTTTTAAATTTCATTACATGCTATTGTACTGTAACAATGTTATGCCTGACTTGACCTTGTCCTAAACTGAATTCATTTCTGCTTGACTGGATTGACTTTTTAAAAAAAAATTGGTTTCATTTTATGTCAACAACTAATATACAGCTAAGGGCTGTTCCATTTAAACATACATGGTACCCAGGGAGGGCAGTTTTTAAATAATATATGCCAGGGTACTTTGATTTCAGAGTTCATATCAAAATGATAAGAAAATTCTAAATTGCATCTATGAGTGAGTAACCCACTTCAAAAGTGCCTTCCCAGGGTCCCATGTATGTTTTAATAGAACAGCCCTAAATTATTCTCCATGTTTATGGGCTTAATATCAGGATCTTTATTAATTGAAGAAGTAAATACATTGATTTGAGTCAGGGTTTTGGACTTTCCTAAATGAATTTTACTGGTTATGATTTTGTAAACATCAGGACCATTCTAGAAGGTTATTTTCCATTAGGTAATGTTTATTTATAGAAAATGCTAATTGTGACTGAGGTCAAGTAGAGAACTATATAATCTTGTGATTGTGAGGTTTTGGTCATTCATGCTGTAACATCTAGCACCTTCAAGTTGTATTTTCTGTTGTGACCAGTATTTTTATTTATTTTGAGCTGTTATCCTTTTGGTTCAAATTAGTGAATTTAAGTGATTATTTTCTCTAGAAATATGTAAGTGCTCTGATAAAATTCTTGGATAAAGACATTCACTGGAATTTATACTGAATTAAAACCTGGAATTATATTTCTGTGATTCAAAAAAAGACTGCTGACACATCAACACTTCAATAGCTACCACAGACATGTCATCGACTTTAATTTTGGGTTATTTTCTGGACTTTTCCCGAATTTTATTCAGGACTTTAAATTACTAGGACTCGTGTCTGTAATTCTTGGATTATTTTGGGATTTAATTCACCATACCGTAAGTTGTTTTTTCTCATTTTCATGCTGTAGTCTAGGGAAAAAAATATATTTGTTAAATTTTACAAAGCTTGTTGTTTTTCACTCTTTTTTGTTACTTAATTTAAGAGCATAGACTCATAACATATGCATTACTAATTACTGCTGTTATTATGTACTACTAATTGCTACTATTACTACTATGTATGACTAATTGCTACTATTACTACAGTATAAACGCTTTGTTATGAGCGACCACCTGCTGAACACAACTAGCGAACATGTCGTCTTGGCAAAAAATGCATTTCGACATTGCTATGAACAACCGCATTGCAAAAAACAAGGATAAATTCCACTGACCTTTAGTTAATCCCAGTAAAAACAACCGCTCATACTGTTCTAAATTTTAAAATTATTTTTATAAATAGGCTGGTTACCGATGTCTGAATGTTTTTAGCTATGCCTATAGTGTTTTATAGTTTCTGTCATAAACCAGACTAAAGTATATGTAGATTATTTCCTAGTCTGGTTCCCTGCTTTTTATGCTCCCTGCATTGTTCTCCGCTATTTGTATAGGGGTGAGCAACACAGGGAGCATAAAAAGCAGGGAACCAGACTAATTATTCCCACGCTTATCCTGCTTCCCAGCCTTATCATAACAAAAATAAAAGGAATATTAAAAAAAAGAATTGTTGTTACCAGTGACAGATACTATAGTCTGTAAACCAGGCTAATGTGCATGTCACGGATTGCCGTTGTAGTGCCAAAGTTGATGTAGTGGTCACGTTTATTGTTTGTCTACAGAGTTAATCCATATTGCCAATGGTGAATAAGGTTATTGTCTATTAAACCAGCAAGAGAGAATCGTTTGCAAGATTCAATTGATAGTGTTCAAGACCTGTGATGTTTGTTGTATTTCCCCCTGATGTTCTTCAAATGTAAATGTGATTTCATGTTTAATGTAGAAGTATATCTTTATTACTACGTGTATATAATTTTGTTTTTAGACGAATGCATACAATATTTTTAGCAAAAACTATTAATAAAGAATAGAATATATGTACAGTGATTGTGGTTATTTTTCTTGAAATTCTTCTGAAACTGGACCTTGGAAACTGGTCTTTTTGTACAAATCTGCTATTAGTGACCACCTGTTTTTAAAAAAAAGCTTTTTGTTGGCAGAAGGGGCGGTATATCATAACAGATTTTACTGTACTATGTAGTTCTAATTGCTACTGTTACTATGTATTACTAACTGCTACTAATACTATGTATTACTAATTACTACTGTTACTATGTATTACTAATGGCTACTAATACTACTATGTATTACTAATGGCTACTAATACTACTATGTATTACTAATTGCTACTAATACTACTATGTATTACTAACTGCTACTGTTACTATGTATTACTAATTGCTACTGTTAAAATGTATTACTAATTACTACTATTACTATTATGTATTACAAATTGCTCTTACTGCAAAGTATTTCTAATTACTACTGTTATTATGTATTACTAATTGCTAGTGTTACTATGTATTACAAATTGCTACTATTACTACTGTGTATTACCAATTGCTATTATTACAAAGTATTACTAATTACTACTGTTACTATGTATTACTAATTACTACTGTTACTATGTATTACCAGTTGCTAGTATTACTATGTATTACTAATTATTACTGTTATTATTTATTACTAATTGCTACTATTACTACAAAGTATTACTAATTACAGGGGCCCTGAGTGGCCAAGTGGACTAAAGCACTCTCTGTTACTGCCATCTTAAATAGCTATTTAACAAAATCTGCTAAAATTTCAAATGAAAAATACGAAGAAAAAATTATTTAGTAATTTCTGTATCATAATTTTGGGGGATCTACATTAAGGCTTTTATGGCATTATATGGGAAATAATTTTAAGATGCAATCTATTAGCCATTACAAAACATAAAGCAGGCAGACAATCAGCAGCGTATGCCAACTCTGCAAACCAGATTTATGCTGTTCGAAAGAAATTCTATAAACAAAATGGCTGCACTATAAAATGGAAATGGTTTTCTTTCCCCTATGCTCAGTTTGAATAAACTGCCACTGGCTAAAAATACTCCTTTATAACTACCTGACAGTGACGGACAGGTGAAACTGGACTCCTAACTGAATAGTTATTACGTTATTACTTGTGCACTTCAAATCAGCATTTGGATAGATTACTACATGCTAACAGCAGCTCCGATGTAACAAAATAGAACTTCCCTTTTTAGCCTAAGCAGATGGCTTTGAAACTCAACCTTTAACATACTCCCTAGGCTTTGACAAATCAAATTATGAAAACAAACATCATAATCCACTGCATTACAACATTTATACCTCTAATATTAATAATTATACATAATTGTTTAAAGGAAATTCAGTGAAATTACTTTTTTAAATGAATACACCTCACTCTGAGCTACTCCAGACAGTGAAGTGGGTGTAGGGTCTGAGGGCACATACTTTGATTTAACATGAGTGGAAGACCAAACTGTTACATTTGCCTTTTATACTGACATGTCCAAATAAAATTTCTTTAGTCTTTGAATCAAAGTATTAAGAATAATGATGGCTTTGAAATCATACTAAAAAAGACTAGAACATAACTCCAGATGTATTGATATTCATTGGCCTTTTTACTATCCAAAAGAATCTGAACAATTTATATTAATGTTTTGAAACATTATTTAAGAAATTACTGTGATTTTCTTTATAAAGCATTTTCTACTAATGTTTCAAATATTATCATCACTGGAACATTGTCCAAAGGAGATAACAACCATCAGGTGCAATCATCTTCCTAAATCTGAGTTGCCTCCAATGATACAAAAATTTAACATGAAATGCCAGTAGATATGCATTTTGTTACAAACGTTAGTAACACCATTAAAATTGCTACAACTCGCAGTAATACAAACTATATTTGGTAACATACAATGGACACAAAGTTATTAAATATGGATTGAAAATCCCCATGAGGCAAACAAGTTACTGCCCTCCACTCCCACTTATCACCAAATTTAATTTATTAATAACTGCTGTTAATGATGAGTGAAGGACCTGTCTGCAACAATCGCATTAGTTCAAAGATAAGGATACATGTATCATTTACCTATTAATTACAAAAACAATTTTAATACAACAGACTCTGTCTATATCTGATTTTACAGAGTCGTCTTACAATTACTTGTTACCTGTGTTTCCATGGGAAAATGGAACTGAGTCCCAACACTGACACTTCCAGAAACTTTTTTTGGTGACTTTGCAATGGCATCTGTAGAACATAAGAAAATAAATATATTAATTAATCAGCCAATGAATCAATTAATAAATAAGAGACACAAGTGGGACAGAGATCACTCATCTGTTTGGCACTTGCCTAATAGTCAAATGCAAGACCAGGTAAAAAATCTGAACCACTTTAATTTTTCTGCAAAAATGTCTTCAATGCTGTCAATCAAATATCTTAAGAAAACAACTGTTTATAGGTTTGCCATTATTTTTACATCTTTACAAATATCTGATGGTAAATCAGTATCATTAGTCCAACACTAAATGCCTTTATATGAAAGAAAACTTTCTGTCAAAAGTTGATCAAATTCTCTTTAGCATTTTTTTAGATAGGATTCAGTACTTACTGTAGAATTTAAGGTCTTGGTAATTCTACTGTAGAATTGAAAGGTCTTGGTAATTCTACTGTAGAATTTATAGGACTTGGTAATTCTACTGAAGAATTTATCGGTCTTGGTAATTGTACTGTAGAATTTATCGGTCTTGGTAATTCTACTGTAGAATTTATAAGACTTGGTAATTCTACTGTAGAACTTATAGGACAGTTACTTCTGTAGATGGTGTAGGACACTAATTCTACCGTAAAGTATAGGACTCGGTAATTCTACTGTAAGGTAAAGGAATCAGTAATTCCACTTTTTAAGGAATAGAGCAAAACATGTGCAAAATAAATTGCCAGCAACACTAGTAACTGAAAGAGGCAAGTTCATTTCTAAAACAAATTTAGTAAACCGAACTTTGATCTAATTAACCTCAAGGTTCTCTCTGGTATTTATCTATGTCGTAAGTTCAGGCTAAGTTGTTGATGATGAAGCGACAACCTGATGTTTATTAGCTTTTTCATGCTGTTTTATGTCATGGATGCCTCCATGGTCAGTAGCAAAATCACATTACACAATTTGCAAAATGTAAAGTTTTCTCCTTTTCACAAATCTAAACAAGATGGACAATTGTTGTTCCAGTTCTGTTTTCTTTCCTTTCCTGGAGAAAATTCTGAATCTTCTGTTTTCCTGTTCGACATGATTAGAAGTTGAATATTACGAAGATGAGATGACGGCTGTACCTGTTTTCACAATCCAGTCTTTAAAGACAGTTATGGAAGCCTCAATTTCAAATGAACCAATCATATTTTAGAACTCTATTCCTATATACATGAGATACATTTCTATCACAATGGAACCAAGTGCCTGTCCATAACAGAAAATTACAAGGAAATTTTAAATTAAATTTTTCAATTAAAAAGCAGATTTTTAATAAGAACAACGTACATCCATATTCAGGTCCAAAATATGGGACAAATGGGATACTTGGCAGCTATGTAGAAGGTATAGATTGCAGTAATTCTACTATAGATGGTATGGAGAGTAATTGTTATCAGAAGGTATAGGACAGTAATTCTACTGTAAGGTATAGGACAGTAATTCTACTGTAAGGTATAGGACAGTAATTGTACTGTAAGGTATGGGACAGTAATTCTACTGTAAGGTATAGAACAGTAATTCTACTGTAGAATGTATAGGACAGTATTTGTACTGTACAAGGTATATGAAATTAATTCTACTGTAAGATAGAGGACAGAAATTTTGTACTGCAGAAGGTATATGTGTGTGTGTGATTTGGATTTTTAACGTAGCTTTAACAATTTTGCAGTCATATCACTACGATGTTTGCAGTGTGACAGTTTATAGTGATGTCTAGCACTAGAGCATCATGCCACAAACATGTAGCATGATGTCCCACCCAGTCACATTATCCTAATACCAGGCCGACCATTCCTAACACCAACCTCTTAATGCTGATCTCCAAGCAAGACAGCTGTTAGTACCATTTTGTAAGTCTTTGGTATGACTCGGATGGGGATTGAACCCACGACCTTCTGCATCCAAGGCAAATGCTCTAACAACAAACCACCTGAGTGGTGTGTAGAAGGTATATGAATCAGTAATTCAACTTTAAGGTATAGGACAGTAATTCTACTGTAAGGTATAGGACAGTAATTCTACTGTAAGGTATGGGACAGTAATTCTACTGTAAGGTATATGACAGTAATTCTACTGTAGAATGTATAGGACAGTAATTCTACTGTAGAATGTATAGGCGAGTAATTCTACTGTAAGGTATAGGACAGTAATTCTACTGTAAGGTATAGGACAGTAATTCTACTGTAAGGTATAGGACAGTAATTCTACTGTAAGGTATTGGACAGTAATTGTACTGTAAAATGTATAGGACAGTAATTCAACTGTAAGGTATAGGACAGTAATTCTACTGTAAGGTATAGGACAGTAATTCTACTGCAAGGTATAGGACAGTAATTCTACTGTAGAAGGTATATGAATCAATAATTCTACTGTAAGGTATAGGACAGCAATTGTACTGTAGAATATATAGGACAGTAATTGTGTATCAGAAGGTATAGGACTCAGCAATTCTACTGTAAGGTATAGGACAGTAATTCTACTGTAAGGTATAGAACAGTAATTCTACTATAAGGTATAGGACAGTAATTGTACTGTAAGTTATAGGAAAGTAATTCTACTGTAAGGTTTAGGACAGTAATTCTGCTGTAAGGTATAGAAGAGTAATTCTACTGTAGAAGGTATGGGACAGTAATTCTACTGTAAGGTATAGAACAGTAATTCTACTGTAAGGTATGGGACAGTAATTCTACTGTAAGGTATAGAACAGTAATTATACTGTAAGGTATAGGACAGTAATTGTACTGTAGAAGGTATAGGACAGTAATTCTACTGTAAGGTATAGGACAGTAATTATACTGTAAGGTATAGGACAGTAATTGTACTGTAGAAGGTATAGGACAGTAATTCTACTGTAAGGTTTAGGACTAATTCTACTGTAAGGTATAGAAGAGTAATTCTACTGTAGAAGGTATGGGACAGTAATTCTACTGTAAGGTATAGAACAGTAATTCTACTGTAAGGTATTGGACAGTAATTCTACAGTAAGGTATAGGACAGTAATTGTACTGTAAGGTATGGGACAGTAATTGTACTGTAAGGTATAGGTCAGTAATTATACTGTAAGGTATAGGACAGTAATTGTACTGTAAGGTATGGGACAGTAATTCTACTGTAAGGTATAGGACAGTAATTGTACTGTAAGGTATAGGTCAGTAATTCTACTGTAAGGTATAGGACAGTAATTCTACTGTAAGGTATAGGACAGTAATTTTACTGTAGAAGGTATATGAATCAATAATTCTACTGTAAGGTATAGGACAGCAATTGTACTGTAGAAGGTATATGAATCAGTAATTATACTGTAAGGTATAGGACAGCAATTGTACTGTAGAAGGTATATGAATCAGTAATTATACTGTAAGGCATAGGACAGTAATTCTACTGTTAGGTATAGGACAATTTTACTGCAGAAGGTATGGGACAGTAATTGTAGTGTAGAATGTATAGGACAGTAATTGTGTATCAGAAGGTATAGGACTCAGTAATTCTACTGAAGAATGTATAGAATTAAGTAAGTCTACTGTACAAGGTAGAGGATTCTTTCTCAAATCACTGAATTTAAATACCAATGAACATGTTATAATTGCTATAACATAAAAATTCATATTCATGAAAATAAATGAATTCACATTATAATACAAAACAGATTCTTAATAATGTTGCCACTATTTAATAATAATATATGTCTTGCCCAATGTCTTGTATAATATAGGCAAAAATAATAAAATGTCTTGCCTAATGTCTTGTATAATGTAGGCCAAAATAAAAAAATGCAGTTTTCTTTCTACCTGAAATTGTGACAGTGCTCTTTTTATTGAACGCACACAATACCTTCAGCATTTCCGACAATGATATCATCTGCTTGTTTGGGGAAGAGAGAACCTTCTTTGACTGCATCCTGTATTGTAAGTATGGGTGGTTTTATATCAAAATATGTCACCTTAACCAGACTAGCTGCAAAGTCCGCTGTCACTTGGTTCTCTGAAAATACACCATTTATGACATGTAAACAAAATTAGCACAAAATTAATGTAAAAATATCGAAGTGAATGCAACAATATTATTAATGGTTTTGTTAGGCAATTGCTGAATGCATATAAATTATACAGCTAGAGTGACTGAACACATGTAAATTAACAACTCCAGTGAATGTTGGTACTGAATTACACAGCTCAAGTGAATGGGATTGTGAACAAATGGTTGGTACTGAATTACACAGCTCAAGTGACTGGGATTGAGAACAAATGGTTGGTACTGAATTACACAGCTCAAGTGACTGGGATTGTGAACAAATGGTTGGTATTGAATTACACAGTGACTGAGACTGTGAACAAATGGTTGGTATTGGATTACACAGCTCAAGTGACTGGGATTGTGAACAAATGGTTGGTATTGGATTACACAGCTCAAGTGACTGGGATTGAGAACAAAAGGTTGGTATTGAATTACACAGCTCAAGTGACTGGGATTGAGAACAAATGGTTGGTACTGAATTACACAGCTCAAGTGACTGGGATTGAGAACAAATGGTTGGTACTGAATTACACAGCTCAAGTGACTGGGATTGTGAACAAATGGTTGGTATTGGATTACACAGCTCAAGTGACTGGGATTGAGAACAAATGGTTGGTATTGAATTACACAGGTCAAGTGACTGGGATTGAGAACAAATGGTTGGTATTGAATTACACAGTCCAGTGACTGAGACTGTGAACAAATGGTTGGTATTGGATTACACAGCTCAAGTGACTGGGATTGTGAACAAATGGTTGGTATTGGCAAGCTGTCACAAAATACGGGTACTCAATTATAAAGGTTTTACCACTGCAAATGTACCATATGTTCTCACTTCTAAGTCAGGTTAAATTGCAAACTTCACAAGACCTTGATTTGCTGTTGATTAATTTGCTGGCAGATCAGGGTCTATCTTGTTTGTTCTACTGATTACTCCTAACAACTGGAAAGACCCAAATCTGCCAGTGCATTATGTGACAGTACATCTGGGTCTATGCAGTGTACAGTCTGACTTGAATACAACCAGGATATATGGTACGTGTACAACACACAAACAGTATATAATGGTTCAATACCATTACATAAAGTTTTGATAGCTTGGTTTCTAATGTCCTATGAATGTTAATAACTTCTGTTCAATTTAGTAGAGTTCATTTTATTGCCATATAGGTAATTAAGTCTATACCATCATAACTAAGAAATACAATAGTGTGTATGTAAGCATACCTGAAATGTTTTAATTGTTTGCAGATCTTTTTTTCTTAACTTGCTCAGAATCTGCAGCAAATTAATTTGTCCTCCAATTATACACCAAAAAGAAATGATATAAAAGCAAAATAGTTCTAGATTTTTAGAAAGACAATACATTTTATCTCAAGGCAAACAATATCATGTGCTGTATTATGACTGTACTACATCTTTCTCTGACTTGATTGACAGTTTCTTTCCTGACTCAAATCCAAAAACATGAGAGTGAATTTCCCTATCATAGCAACACAACTTAGGAAAATGTGACCAGGTCTTAGCTTCCTAAACTTTCTTCAGCATGTACTAAAACCAAAACTTTGTTGTTCTATTACAAAGTCGGCATGTCAGTGATTAGCTTATTATAATAGACATCTAAGAGATGTAATACAAATCCCTAATAAAACTAAATCGATGACTCTTATGCCATCTTTTAACCCTACCCACATCAAGCAGCCAATCAAGATGGAGGGTTTGACAAGTCAAGTTGTGCAAGGAATTGCTTTGTAATCATATTTCCAGTTCAATTACTAGTAAGGTTATATATGTATACAGACTACATAATGATCTAATTTCTAATAATCCAAGCACTGAACCATTTCTATAGTAACCGAAAATTACCTGCAATGACCAAAGCTACTGCCTGCCCAGCATACAGAACCTCTCCACTGCATAGAACTTCTTCTGGCACATAAGGGCTCGGCATGCAGTTGTTGACCCCAGCTGCAGGAATATCACTAGCTGTCAACACTTTAAGAACACTTGGTAATTGCTGTCAATCAGAAAAATAAGTATACATTAGTTTTAGTTGATCTTTTTCACCAGAAGCGGGTCTGGAATTGGAAGTATTAAAATAACTTAAAATATTGTTACAGCAACTGTATGTAGTCCAGTGAACAGACTGTCATGTGACCCTAAACGCTCAGTAATATCCATGTTTAAGAAAACTTAATTTATGTCAGTAACTATTGTAAATTAAGTGTACACTCTAGCATCTTTCTCAAATGAGATTTAATAATAAAAAATATTAAATGACTTTAAAAAAATTACAAAATGTTTTTTAAAAGATAATTATATCGAAATAATCAGCCTCATCTGCTTTTGTAAAATTGATGTTTACTGCTAGGCTTGAAATGATGTGCCATTAAACCGTTGAGTGACTTTATACCAAGATGCTGGGAGAGACTGCATTTATAACGATGTGGTTGTGTCTCTCCAAATTTAATTAACAACAAAATAAAAATTCTATAATTTTAATAACCAAAATAACATTCCTGGGAAATAAAATTATAAAGTCAACAAACAGTATACAAGCTGCGTTAAAAATATTTTATACTTTTAATATGAAACTGGAATAGATATGTTTGAGCTTTTCTTGACTTTTGTCACAATGGAGTAAATATATCATAACAGAAATGAGAAAAAGAATCTTAATCATTTTGCTCTCATGTACATAACTTCCACTGACCAACTATATCACCTTAATATAATACAGCCAGTCCTGAAGGAGCACTGCATTCAGCAACCCATATTTCCTAAACGACCAGATTCTAAGTGTAGCGATTCACTGATTACAGTGTTATGACCTGTAATGAGAGACCACATGTCTTGAGCCTTCATTATATTTTGGGAAGAAGGGGTGGTCTTTCAAGACAGGTTCTACTGAATGGCTAATTACTTAAAATAATCACTGCATATCAAAATGAAGTCAAGGTGAAAAGTCAAGTCTATCATCCAATAATTGGATTATCTAATACTTTCAATGGGCAAAGTTTGCTTCCAATTCATGAAACTCAACTGTTACTCACAAGTGCAGCAGAAGCATCTATAGACTGTATCTTGGCATTTCCTACAGTGCTGATCACAAATGCAGCATGCAGCTCTCCTGGTTGTAGTGGGATGTCATTTACATACTCTGCTTCACCTGTCACCTGATTCAGGATTGATTAAAAATAAAAACTTTCTCATATACATAGGAATCTTTGTGAAAATATCAGAACATAAATTTCTATGTGTATCCAAAATAATTCAAATGATAGGATCTTACAAAATACATAACTCTGCCCTCTTGTTTAAGTGGCATTGTTCTAAAACTCAAATATCTTTATAGAACTAAAGTTATAAATACAAGTGAAACATTTTACAGATGCTATGAATATGTATCGAATAAATTAAACTGTGACAGAAGTATGCAGCAAAGTCTCTATAGAAAAGGAAAAGAGATTGGTTGACCTCCATATGTATGGAGAATTTAACAAACAAACAAACAAAAATGACTTTGTATGCCTTTATTTATGAAGATTAGTGACTTTCTTGTTGTTGTTGTTGTTATAGAGTTTAACGACATTTTTCAGCACAAGATAGGCTATACTTGGCAGCAAGTATAAATGGTGGAGGAAGATCCAGGGAAAATACCAGAAAGAACCACCAACCCACAAGAAGCTACAGGCAAGCTTTCTCATGTACCCACATTGGTTGAACCTGAGACTCGAACCGGTGCAGACAGAGGTGAGATAGCAGTGATCCGTAATGGTGAGCACTTTAGACCACTTGGCCACTCTGGGCCCTGATGACTTTCTTGAATCACCAGCCTTTTATTTTAATAATACACTCTTAACTGAACGCTGGACATCAAATTCAATGTGAACTTCATTGCTATGATTAAATCCTAATAACAAAACATGACACTCCACACTTTTGTATATTTCTGTTCCAACGCATCAAATATTCCTAAATTTACTGACATCATTACCAGCATTCAACCAATCCTCAACCACTATCTGACTCAATCACGTACCTCATTTACTCAAATTTTATGTTTAGCCTTTTGATTTCAATAGTTAAAAAATCCTTCCAGCCAATAATTTTTGGTTGAGAACTAAATGTCTTTTCTAATAACCTGTAAAAATGTATCCCAACAATTTTCCAATATTAATTTTGAAAATTCTTCTAGTTACCGAAATCGATATTAAGACAAGACGAAGGGAAGACTGAAGAAAACCAAATGTATTCACCTATTGGAAATAGGGTCTAGCCTCATTTAACCAGCGTGCTCAAAATTATGCATAATTATGTTTGTATGAAAATGGTGACAATTCTGCACACCACAAATGATGGTAATTTTTACAGTTTTCACTGTAGTATTTCTTTAGATGGCTGGTGTCGTATCAATTATCTTAATTTACTCTAATTAACTATTGACTATCTCACTATACTGAAGTTTACAGAAAACTCCAACCATTCATTTTTTTATTTTGCATTTTATGTTTATTTCTATGTCCAAAATCTGCAGAAGGAATATAATATGGATATTTAATTTTTCCATTTTCTTGTAATAGCTATCAAAACTGACATAAAAACATTTCTGTATTTTGGTTTGTATAATGTACACACCATGAATTTCCACGCAACGTGAGATAAAAACTTAATTCTGATGTGTAACATGAATGCAATATTCAGCATTTCAAAATCTTCATGATTTTGCTGTTTCCATCATGAAACAACATCCCACCATTCTGGGTAGTGCACTGATCATCATTTCTTACATGACTTTTGACTGGTTTACAATACAACTGCTCTAGACTGTTCCTCTGTTCTTTTTTATCACTGCTTAACACCTGTATGTTGCTATGAAGGTTAGCTTGTCTCTCTCACTGTAGGAGTTTCCTAGATGGCTCATGTTGATATTTTGATGTCCTATATTCATTCAGATTCAAGACCAACAGAAGATACCTTGTGAATGTTTAGGTCCAGTATTTATATTTATATGGACAAGTATAACACCTCTGTTATATATGTCTAAGCTACAATGTACCTAGACAAGGCATCATAACTGGTCACATCAGAGCTTTAGCTAGTGCTGATTGCCTTTGAAAAACACCAGGCTGTGTTAATGTAGCATTGGTCACTCTAAGGTCACAAAGAATTATTAAATACTGTGATTTTAAGATGAGAAAAAAACACAAAAGAACCAACTTTTCCAAAGGAAAGGAAAACAAATGCAATTGTACATAGGTCATGCACTGCACTTATGCATAGCACATCAAAAGCTTTAAGCTATGCTAATTACATTATCAAACCATTCTGAATTAATGATGCACTGATGACTGTATACTGGAATTCTTATGTAGATGATAGCCAACATTTCAAAATCTTCTTGATCTGCATTGTTTTCGACAGTATCAACTACTGTCATTTAAGACATGAAATAAAACAAAGAACAAAGTTTATTCCACAGTAAATAATTGCAAATTTGCCACATTAACCATTTGCCTCATACAGTGTATGGCTTTTTAGCCCTTCAATATACATTTAGTAAAGTTACCCAACCCAACATAATGTGGTATTTGCTCAGCTTGAAAGTACCATGACAATGTAATGTGGCATTTGCATAGCTTGAAAGTATTCAAGACACCATAATGTGGTACTTGCACAGCTTGAAAGTATTCACAACACCGCAATGTGGCATTTGCACAGCTTGAAAGTACTGATGACACTGTAATGTGGCATTTGCACAGCTTGAGAGTATTCACAACAATGTAATGTGGTATTTGCACAGCTTGAAACTAAACAGGAATGTGAAATGAAACAAGTTATTACAAACATAAGCAATCAAAGAAGAGGACAGCTGTGGTTTGTAAGCTTTAGTTATTTTCTTATTAAGGCATGTAAGGCATGTAACAATGTAATTACACTGCAACCAATTCAATATTTCACAAGGACGACGTGTATGCAGCTTTGGTGCCATCATCCCTCTCATGTATGTGGCCTAGAAAAAAGTTTTTGTTTTCATGATAACGTAGTTTTTGTTCTATTGTAACCTCCCATCAGAATCCAGTAAAAATAGGTATAATTAATTACACTGCAATAGGTATAATTAATTACACTGCAATAGGTATAATTAATTACACTGCAATAGGTATGACAAAATTAGAGTTATACATACCAGAATATGAATCTTAATAAGATAAAAATAAAACAATGTCCAAAAAATGTTTACTTTAGTTTTTGCATATCTCTATTACTTCCTCATTAGCTCATAGATGGCAACACTGTCTCTTCAAAAATTACCATCAAACGTTTGCAGTTTTTCACTGAGCTACTTGTATACAGTTCATGTGTAAAATTTCAAGAAATGTAGATATGAACAGTATGATTTGCCTGTCAGTGCCTGCATCCCCAAAAATGATCTTATTGAATCAGATATGATAAACTTTTTAGGCATAAACCTTCAGGTCAAGGTCAAAGTCCTACAAATCTGACAGTATCTGTTTGAATAATGGAACTTTCTGGATTCTGGATTTTTTTAGTCTATCTCTTTGACTGCTATATTTCACTGACTAAGCTGTACTTGCATCTAATTTGTGGTTTCAAGCTTGAGCCTGAGTTTTGTATTCAAAATGTTTGAAGAGTCGGAGATCAGGTGTGGTTCAGATAAGAAAAAGCTCGAGTTCTGCTGGTAAGACCCTAATTATGCTTCGTACTGTGTTCCATAATTGTAACAGTCAAACTGTCTGCCAAATTAAGAATTTCATAAAATTATAAAATGTGAAATTTATCGCAATGGTGAGTAAACTACCTGAGTAGTAAATGAAAAAATCAGAATAGTAGCCTATATAATGTAGATTCAGATCATGTAGATCATACTAAGTTACACTTATCAGACTTAGATTGGATTTATAATGAAGTACCAACCACATGATCTGCAGACTGTGCTGAATAGTTTTATATGTAATTATGCACTTCATGTCTTGCTGCACATCTGAAGACTTCAGAGAGAAAACTCACTTGACCTTCAAAACTTCCTCACTTGACCTTCAACTTCAAAATCTTCATTTATGTGACTTTACAATACCTGAGCTTTGGCCTCAAGCTTCTGAAGTGGCTCAGTCAAAGGCCACTCCTGTTTATTGGTGTCATAGGTCTGCTGCCCTGATGATAAGGATCTGACCAAAGCGGTGCTGCCACTCTGTAATCTGGATCCCACACGGTCTCCAAGCACATGCAGAACATACTAACAAGTAAAAATAAAATGACAATGTTCATTCTCAGCATTATTAAAGTCACGTTATATCTCTCATCCCCCTGTCTTACACAGACACATGCACACTATAGTCTGACAATATAAACCCGTTTGTTTGTACCCCCCTACCGATTTAAATAATGGAAACCTTTAATGTGATAAACAGTGCAAGGAACTTAGTCAATTCATTCACTGATTTATAGTTTCTAACCTGACTGTGAGTAGAGTGGCTCTAACACTGTCATCATATGCGCATTTCATGCCTAACGGAAGTTTTCATTGTAATAGATGGACATGCTTGGACCCATTTCCAGTTTCTGGACAAGTCCATTTTCAGCAAAGGGGTGTATCATGACTACAGATGTACATACATAAGTCGTCTGCTTCCAATATTTACAATGTCGAATCAAGCAAAGGAAAATAATGACAACTACAAATTTGCTTTTCATGTGGATTTAACAAGCAGTTTAATTTCTATGTTCATATATGCAAAGGGATATAATTCCAAACTCCCAAAGTTATGTAATTTACGCAATTATTCAGCAGTTGCCAAACAGGATGAACTACGTCATTATGTTGTCTGATGGAAATAAACTAGCCTATAGTGTACAAAATATGGTTAGTATGTAAAGTCCGTTAAGCATGAAATGGTGCAGGGGATGTCAGCATTAGTGCCATTCTGGTCACAGTCAGGTTAGAAATTATAAATCAATGATTCAATTGACTTAGTTCTGTGCACTTTTTATCACATTAAACGCTCTTGTTTTTTAAATAGGTAGGGGTACAAACAAACGGGGATGTAGAGTCAGACTATAAGTGTACAAATTTCTGATCTTAAAAGTTCATCTCAATTAAAAGTATACAAATAAAACAGAATACGTTTGAATATTACTAATATCAAAATTTGAGCTAAATTTAATTTCAATCCATCTGATGTCTCACAACTAATACGGCAGAAACTTTAAACAATATATGGAAATAGATTTTTAACAAGGTGAACAAATGTTTGGACATATATGTTTGTAACATTATATGACCTTTAAAAGGAATGGCATGATGATGCCTAAAACAGCCTCGTTTAATAATGAATGATGTATAATGAATAATAAAGAAATCAAAAGCTCATACCCTGTAAAAGAATGCCAGTGCAAGATCCCTTCTATATGCAGGATTTGCATCGACTGGGTCACTATCAGGTACAATTTCTAACTGTAATGTGAGTAGGGCATCTGGGAAAATAAACAAGCAGATGGGGAAAGTTTAACGTAGTATCAAAATTAAAATTTTATGAATAAATTAAAAAAAATAGCATGAATTCCCCATTCCATGAGTAAACTCAAAAGTTTTCCAAATTGTTAAAAGTTGTTATTCTGACCCATGTAATATACTTGCTCATCCACAACATGTACCTATTACAAAGAGCACAGACCCAGAATCGCCAGCACATCAATGTTAATGACAATCTGCCAGTGCATTGTACCAATGCAGATCTGGGTATATTAGTTCAAGATAAAGGACGTTCACTTATCAAATTATGGAATACTGATTAAACCTTTCCAAATAAAATTATTTTTTACACAAGTAGGTGACTAAACAATTATACCATCACAAATGTCCTCAGAATAACAGCTGAGTGAGCATTTAAAATCCATCAAATCTGCACAGGTTGCAGATTAAAAAACCCCGGATGAGCCATGAAAAAGACATAAAAATGGTACTAACAGCTGCTTGCTAGGCACTCAACATTAAGAGGTTAGTGTTAGGACTGGTCAGCCTGGTGTCAGGATAATCTGACTGGGTGGGACATCGTGCTACATGTCTGCGGCATGATGCACCAGTGCTAGACATCACTATAAAATGCCACACTACAGACATCATACTGATATGATTTTTGTATGGCTTCATTAGAAATCAAAATCAAACATCCACAAATAAAATTCATTATAGTGAGTGAATTTCTTTCAAACACATAAATAAAAGGTTAATGAATGAAGGATATGATACTTGTACAGTGAGTATGGGTATTTTTTCTTCTTCAACAATGCTATTGATCCTGGAAACCAGTCCATTTTCACACACCTCTTAATGAGAGACCACTTGTCTTGAGAGACCACTTTTGGTTGGCAAAAGGGGTGGCCTCTCATAAGAAGTTTTACTGTAGTAAATGGGTAAATTTCATATCAAATACATAAATAAAGAATAGTTGTGAGAAAATTTCATTCGAATACACAAATAAAAAGGGTAATAGTTTTGAGTGAATTTCTTTCAAATACACAAATTAAAGGGATAATAGTTTTGAGTGAATTTCTTATCAATTACACAAATAAAAAGGTGATAGTTGTGAGTGAATTTCTATCGAATACACAAATAAAAGGGTAATAGTTGTGAGTGAATGTCTTATATATATACAAATAAAAGGGTATAGTAGTGAAAGAATTTCTTATCCAATACACAAATAAAAGGGTATAGTACTGAAAGAATTTCTTATCCAATACACAAATAAAAGGGTATAGTACTGAAAGAATTTCCTATGCAATACACAAATAAAAGGGTAAAGTAGTGAGTGTGAAAACTATTCCAATACACAATGGGTATAGTTACAGTGATTGAACTTTTTTAGCATGACACAATTATTGACTGCACATTGGTTTTTGCAAGAATATATGTAAGTCCTCTTTTCTAGCATGATTTATTCCATCCAAATTGCTAATATTCATCAAAGTTAATGCACAGTGACCTAGTTAAAAATCAACTGCTTTATCTTGTTTGATTAAGACTCTCTTTCCTTGTTATGTGTTTTCATTTCAGAATAAGCTGACACCCATAAGTGATGAAGTGTATTGCTGGAATGGTTATCTGAATTTAAAACAGTCCTTCTCTGCTGCATATGGTCTGAACAGGAAAAATGTTTCTATTACCCAACTTTTAGGTGAACAAAGGTTCAGAAAATATGTATCAGTTGAATAAACTGAACTGAAAGAGAAATATCAGTAGGTTTTCAAGCATTGCATATTAAAGTTCTGAAGTACTGCACTGTATAGTTTTCAAGTACTGCACTGTGAAGTTTGCAAGCACTGCACTGTCAAGTTTTCAAGTTCTGCACTGTCAAGTTTTCAAGTACTGCAGTGTCAAGTTTTCAAGTACTGCATTCTAAAGTTTTCAAGTACTGCACTGTCAAGTTTTTAAGTTCTGTACTGTCAAGTTTACAAGTACTGCAGTCAAGATTATTCCAACCTTATTATTGGTGATCAGATCACAAATTCATCTAAACACCAAGAAGAGATTCAGACACAAATTCATCTAAACACCAAGTTGAGATTCTGACACAAATTCATCTAAACACCAAGAAGAGATTCAGACACAAATTCATCTAAACACCAAGAAAAGATTCAGACACAAATTCAGACAAAAAGTGAGAAATGACTTGCATTGAGGTATCAGAAAAAGATAAAGATAAATTTTCTAAGTCAGCTTTCCTCTGGGTTTGTCAAAATATTAAAAAGGTGTAATCTAATTTGCATGACAAACCTTTAGCAGGCTGAGATACAAAATACAGCTGAGAATCATGTGTTGATAAATACAGGTATAGCTTGATAAGCTATACATGTATGTATCTTTAGCAGGCTGAGATACAAAATACAGCTGAGAATCATGTGTTGATAAATACAGGTATAGCTTGATAAGCTATACATGTATGTACCTTTAGCAGGCTAAGATACAAAATACAGCTGAGAACCATATGTTGATAAATACAGATATATCATGACATGTTATACACGTATGTACCAATGCATGGCATTCTGCTTAAAATGAAATATTAAACATGCATGCTGTGATTCACTTATCTTTGTTTAAAATGCATTGATTTAAGACTGCTGCTGTGCCAGTCAAGTATGACCTTCGTGCCACTCCTATACTCCCTCACTCTCCCACCCACCCTGCAGAGTTTAGGGTATACACATGTATCATTTCATTCAGTTAAATGACTTAACATGCAGTTGTACCTTGCACAACAGCACACAGTGGACCATCATGTTATTGAAGGATTTCAATGTATTTAAGTGGTTCAAGTTTTATTACAGTGTCTTCAGTGGTTCAAAAGTTGTACTTCAAACCACAACACAGGTCAAGAGTTATATTTTTCTTTGCTCATCCATCAGCTTGAAGCAGGGTGAGTGTCTATGGTATGCGACACACTATATAATATATACATGATATACATTTCACAAAAATTTCAATCAAATATCTTCAGTTATTCAAAAGTCTTACTCCAGAGAGGGATACAAGGCTTTCATTTTCCCCTGCAGTAAACTTGACCTTGCTGTAAGGGGCATGGCTAACCTACAACCTATGGATGCTATATACAAGGGCCCATGATAAGGAGTGATTCAGGTGAAAGCAGTACCCCAATGCTTTTGCTACTTTGCCATTATAGGCAGTGAAATCCAGTCTCAAATAATAACCTATTTTCAAGGTTCAATTCTTTTGAAAAAAACCAAGTCAAAGTTTACTAATAAAAATATTACTATTTTCCAAAAGTTCAATGATTATTAGTTTTCTTCTTTCAATATCTGGCATATAGACTTTGAATAAAAGCTGCTTTGAATGACTGCTTTAATCATTCTAAATTTTGACTAATCTACACTCATGTATCCATAAATCCCATCACCTCACACAAATCTGGCTTAGAACAAAAGTCACTTCGCCCCAAAATTGTATGTGCACTGTGTATGCTGATATAACTGGACAAATTTATAGGAAAATCTCCCCAACCATTTAAAAGTTATCTACCTGACAAGTGAATGTTGACAGAAAATGTAGTAAGGTAATACAGCTGACTGAAGACAGGCGTACAAAAATAGTGAAAATCAATGCTTTCCAAGGTCCTCTTAATGTAAATTTTCAAACCAAATTTTTTTTCAATCCAGTAAGTCTTTCAAATGTTACAGAAAAGAAATGGACCCTGCGACAAAATGGGACAGGACTGGATAATGGACAATGGTAACATTACACAGCACCTTCATTAGAAAAATGTATGAAATGTTTATTTACTTTTAATGACATTGGGGTCCAAAAGTTGCTTTCCTGTCAAGAAGGCCTCAGTCTTGCTAGCATGGGTCTGTAAAGATATTTAAAAAATTGCAAAAAAATTATTTTTCAAATATCAACTTGTCAGTTTAGCTTAAATCTCAAGTAAAGCTTTAGTACAGCTCAAACTAAAACTGCATCAGTAATACTGGAATTCACAATTAAAGATGAAAAAAGAAGCCTGCCCCATACATTGGAATTCACAATTAAAGATGAAAAAAGAAGCCTGCCCCATACATTGGAATTCACAATTAAAGATGAATGCAAGAAGCCTGACATTGGAAATGTTCTTATTGAACAAAACAAAATAGTTTTGTATTTCAATGTCACAACAAAACGCCAAATGTAAGATTAGATTTTTTTACACTAACATAATTCTGAAATGATAAATTGTTTAAATGTTAAATGCACTTTACACAAGGTCATAACCTGCATGTCAAACCCACAATCATGTAAAATATGACCTTGACTACAAGGGCAAAATGATCAGCTAGCATGTCACAGTATGAACTGTCTTTGTTTCATAATGATTCATTTGAAAGTATGCAGAAAATCTATCATGATGTTTAGGAAATAAAAGCAAATAAAAAAACTTTAACCCAAGCCTTAACATAAATCTTCTATTACAGTGACCTTGTTCCCAAAGGTCAAAGAGGCAAGTGTACCATAGAGTGAATTATCTTAGATTTATATAAAAAAGAATACATCAAGGGGTTTGGGAAATATAGGCAAATAAAAAATTAACCCTGAGCTGTAATTCAAATTTTGTGATGTATCTTTGACCCAAGGTCAAAAGGACAAGCATAAACATCAAACAATGAATTGTATTACTGTCTTTATGATTCATCTCAGTATTATGACTCTATGGTCTTAAACAAAATAACAGAAAAAAGCAAAACCAACAAGTTTCATCAAACTTAAATAATTTAATTCATTTAAATTATAAAATGAAAATGATGAGGAACTTACAGTATTACGAATTAAATCCAATATAATCCTATTACGTTCTACACAAGTCAAGATGAATAACAGGTCCTCAAATGTGCTGATGTGCCAACATTTATGGTGTATCACAACAGTATTGTCCAGAACTCCCTTCTTTGAACAAATTCACAACAATCCCAGAACAATATTTTAGTCCAGAGGCAAAGAGCACTTTGTAATTCCAATGAATAATCCAAATAAATGATTTCTTCCCATATTTTATCTAAATACATCAAACACATCTTCAGAGTGATATCAAAACAAGAACATAGGTAAAAGGAATATAAAAATGAATCAATTGTCCACATCTTTGTCCATATCTATACACACTTATGTCTCAACATCACAATATTGTCCTACTCAACCCATGGCGCAACACTCCCAACGTAACCTATATCACAATATCCCGCATTGCAAAAGAACCCACCTGATTGAACCATCCAATGCGAAATCACCCCAAACTTGTATACAGTTTTATTATTACGATTAATTTTAAAACTTCTAAACACCTATTTATATAGCTCATATGCAATAACCAAAAGTCAAAGGCACAATATATTTATGCATAACACAAGTATGAAGGAAATCCATCAGAGTTGAGGAAATGTAACTAAAAAAAAACAACATAAAATGACCAAAACTGTAACGAACATTTTCTTGGGCTGTGATCTTGACCCGAAGGTCATTGGGGCAAGTAAGTGTATTACAGAATGAATTGTCTTAGCTTCATATTGATTTATGTTATGCATGGAATTTATGGGACTTAAATAATGCTGAAATACTTTTCACAATATTATGTAGACACACAGCAATAGGCAGTGTTATATAATCCTAGATTCATGAAAATCTGAAAAGGATGGTGATAAAAACAGAAAATAGAAAATGCATTAAAATGAATTTAATAACTATGCTGACTGGACAGTGTAAACAAGCACAGAGTAAAATAATTTCACCATATAATTAAATGCATCCATCTGTATACTCACAAAAGTTTTGCTGATCCCTCCAAACACAATGCTCGGCTGGTTTTTTACCAGGAAATTGTTGGACTTATCTACATTCATTCGGAATCCAGCATTGACATAGGCGTGAGCATTCTGCATACAAAATAGAAACCAGAATGCTACAGCACCAAAATTCATACAAATCTCACAAAATAGAAATCAGAATGCTTCAGTACTAAAATTCATATACGTTTCACAAAATGGAAATCAGAATGCTAAAATATCAAGTTTCATACAAATCTTCACAAATTTACAATTTCAAAAAATTAGACAACTGGAATAAAACCTGTTCATACTTAAGTCAAATTCTTTAACAATATGTCAAGTGTTAAAGAGCGGGAAATATGACATGGATGCCCAAATAAATATGACATAACTGAAGAGCAAAGTTTTAAGTCTAGTGACTCTGCAAAGTTTTGTTGGAAAATGATTAAAATGGAATTTGAACTGGATCATCTTAATGTAAAGCTTTATACCAAATTTGGTTTAAATCAATGCAGTCCTTCTAAAGCCTTATACCAAATCTGGTTTCAATCAATGCAGTCCTTCTAAAGCCTTATACCAAATCTGGTTTCAATCAATGCAGTCCTTCTAAAGCCTTATACCAAATCTGGTTTCAATCAATGCAGTCCTTCTAAAGCCTTATACCAAATCTGGTTTCAATCAATGCAGTCCTTCTAAAGCCTTATACCAAATTGGTTTCAATCAATGCAGTCCTTCTAAAGCCTTATACCAAATCTGGTTTCAATCAATGCAGTCCTTCTAAAGCCTTATACCAAATCTGGTTTCAGTCCAGGCAGTCCTTCTAAAGCCTTATACCAAATTTGGTTCAGTCCTTCTCAAGTCTAATACCTAATTTGGTTTTAATCAATGCAGTCCTTCAAAACTGAGTAGAAATGAAACAGGAAAGTTTACGATCTAACAAGACGGTGATCATGCATTGAAATAACTATAATGCTACATGAATAAATGAATTTTTGGCCCCAGTCTGCCATGAAATTGGTTGGCATCAGACTGGTGGGTAAGTAGTAATTTCACACACTGGTCCAACTATGTCAAATTTACTCCTTTCGGAACAAAGGTCTCTAAGATAAAGGTGGAGAATGTCATCTGTGACCACCGTCCCATGGTTAGAATCATGTCAGTCAAGGAAACAGTTGCACTTGAATGCTACACTAGTGGTGACAACCCGAATCTCAAAAGCTTTGACCACTTCAAATCTGGTCTTGGGTCAGATCCCCATAGTCTTAACAGATAATCTAATGGATCCAGGGCAACAGTGTATAATCAGAAATATCCATTCCTTCTTTAACACATTAACCCCTAGCAACGAGTTAACATGGCAGGAGGTAGTAGCCTACTGCCAAGCTCTGTGGCGTCATGGTCATGCATAACACACTAAAGTGGGTGGTATTATAGAAAGGTAGACAGATGTAGCTCTACAATGATACCAAATAATCTGTAATTTCTAGTTGCACTACAAAATACAGAGGGAAAAACCTCATTTTTTGGACAGGATTGTTTTCTATCCAAAATTTGCCCATAATCGGAATCTGATTTTGTGTCTTGATTTTAGACTTTTTGGTCTCAGATCTAAGGCAAACCAGTATGAACTGCAAACAGACAGTTGAACCTTTGCAAAAAGTAGGATAAGATGGGCATTTGGAATAAAGAGTAGTCTCGATACAAAAATAATGGCTCCATTTAGCAAATAAAAAGAAGAAAAAAAGAACACCAACTTTTACCCTTCTGCTCGTGTGCGAGCCAAATAGCCAATGAAAAACGATGTTTCTAACACAACTAGGCAGTATGTTATTGAATGATCACCTGGGATTTGGTGTTTTTGGATCTATTCAGAAATAGCTTTCAAAATGTGTTTCCTACTTGAATTTCAGGTGAAAATGACAAAAACCTCCAGGGGTTAATGTGTTAAGTGTTAAGATTCAGTGAGATCTTCCTTTTCTGATGGGCTCAGTCTGTTTCTGGTACCACTTCACTGCCCTGATGGGCTCAGTATGTTTCAGATACCACTTCAATGCCCTGATGGGCTCAGTATGCTTCAGGTACCACTTCACTGCCCTGATGGCTCAGTATGCTTCCAGTACCACTTCACTGCCCTGATGGGCTCAGTATGTTTCAGATACCACTTCAATGCTCTGATGGGCTCAGTATGCTTCTGGTACCACTTCAATGCCCTGATGTGCTCAGTATGCTTCTGGTACCACTTCACTGCCTTGGTGGGCTCAGTATGCTTCTGGTATCACTTCAATGCCCTGATGGGCTCAGTATGCTTCTGGTACCACTTCACTGCCCTGATGGGTGTCCTGCAGATGCAATTGGGAAGGGTCAAAGGTAGTTTCAAGACAAAGCGCTGGTTTCCCATGAGCATCAGACTGTTTTACGCACTGAAATCAAGGGCCATAATGAGATAATATGAACCATTACAGTGGAAATAAATATAAATAGGTTCCATATCAATGGTGTGCATTTTACAGATTCTACCTGCAGCAGCAATAATAACTAGGAAGCCGGTCTTGCAAGGATCTATACATTTCTTGTAATGGTGTCTTGTTCAACCACACGAGAACCCACTGTAGGCCATTTTGAACAAGGGACAAATTTATCAGGTAAGACAAGCTGAACTCAGCTAGAAGGTCAACATGATTTTTGTTCTGGCCTATGTAGTTATAACATGTCTGAAATCATGAAACAGTAGACCTTGATTGGGATCAAAGCACTTCATTTCTTCAAAAGCTATATGAAGTTAGATATCTGTGGTACACAGGCATTTAAGGGAATGATGTGCATCTGTGCACCATTGGTAAAAAGTCTCGAGTTCCATCATAGGTTTTAAAAGTGGTGGGCCTTTTTGTCTGCGTGATTCTGTCCACCACACATTCACAGACATGTTCTTTGAGGGCTTGTTTGAAATGAGCCTGGCATGCTGGTCCTGTATTTCTAGATTTGGGATAGAAAACTTGCATGTGTGGATGATTCAGTAGACAAGGAAAATACAGGATTTCCCTTGTAATCTCCACTGCTTGATTCAGCTGGTTGTTATTTCATATTTCCCACTTGAAGGGTGCTATCAGGATTAGTTGGTTATCAAATTCCTTTACTTTCTGCATGGCTCCTGCAATCACAAGTTAGAAGAAACCAAATGCATTGAGACCATTCCATTTCAATGAGAGGACCCTGACAGCCAAGGCTTTGGATCTGAGACTGGGAAAATGAACAAGTTAGAAGAAACCAAATGCATTGAGACCATTCCATTTCAATGAGAGGACCCTGACAGCCAAGGCTTTGGATCTGAGACTGGGAAGATGAATGTTAGTAGTCCATTCCATACAAATTACTGGTTTTGATGACATTGGCAACATTGGGGCTATGACTCTAAGAGAGACCCATGTTGGCATGTAATGCCATTGGAAACATCAGGGTTGTGACTGAAAGGGAGACCCATGATGGCATGTAATTCCATTGGAAACATCAGGGCTATGACTGAAAGGGAGAACCATGATGGCATGTAATGCCATTGGAAACATCAGGGCTATGATTGCAAGGGAGACCCATGATGGCATGTAATGCCATTGGAAACATCAGGGCTATGACTGAAAGATAGACTCATGATGGCACGTAATGCCATTGGAAACATCAGGGCTATGACTGAAAGGGAAACCCATGATGGCATGTAATGCAATTGGAAACATCAGGACTATGACTGAAAGGGAGACCCATGACAGCATGTAATGCCATTGGAAACATCAAGGTATGACTGAAAGAGAGACCCAAGATAGCAAAGACTGATTATAATGTTTTGGAACTGGACAATCTTTCCACGTCTTGTGACTTGAACATGAGGAGCTTGGTGATTGAGGCATCATCAGCAGTAGTTTTGATAGCATCTGCATCCTTGTGGAAGTGTTTCTTAGCTTTAGTTTTTGTCCTGGTGAACTATTTGACTTTAATGATCACTCAGCAGACAAGTAAGAATAAATGTCACAAATAACTATTACTGCTTATAGAGCTAAAGTGAATACTTTTATAAACCCCTTATTAAACCATGCCCCATTCTTGATGATACCTGTAATTAAAGAGTAAAACGACCACCTTATACAGGTAAAATCAGTCAAGTGTTGCCCAAAGCGTAGTGAAGTGGATTCAAGGTAGTAAGATAAATGCTAGAGAAATAATCTTGTTAGTAGAAGTAAATTATGATTTCCTTACAATACTGGTTGAGTACTATGATGATGGTAACTAAAATAAGGATCAGCTTCTTGCATAAAGAAGTTGGAAAATTGAAATGAAAATGTTTCTATAATGATGATTGTGTGATTTTGGTTTGGATTTTTTCTTAACGTAGCTTTAACAAATTTTCAGTCACATTGCTACGATGTCTGCAGTGTGGCAGTTTTTAGTGATGTCTAGCACTGGGGCATCATGCCACAGACATGTAGCATGATGTCCTGCCCAGTCACATTATCCTGACACCAGGCCGACCAGTCCTAACACTAACCTCTTAACGCTGAGCGCCAAGCTGATCCATGTATTTAAGAAGACACAAACGAGATAAAGAACAAGGGTTGTAAAAAATGGTGTTGGTCTACAAACAACACAGTGATGACGTGGCTATGTTCAGATCAGACAGGAATTTCCTAGTAATAGAATAAACTTTCTGCAAATAGCAATATTATATCTTAGTTCCACTTGGATAAAACTATTTACACTTAAGTTATATGACGACATTATGGACTACTGTTTCTAATTTTAACGTGCCGATGCTGGCACAACTCTAAAAATTAAATTTATGTTTCAGTATCTGCTAAGCACATGCTTGAAATATAAAAAGATGGTCACTGATGACAAGGAAATAGCTAAATTATTCAATAAATGCCACCATATAATACATGTGTTCTCTTTGAGACTCGGTAGAACTTGATAATCTCATTGGTGTTGTATGTTGGGAGAACCATGAAGGTGACGACCTTCTCCGTCAGGTCTGTGGTCAGCAACTGCTGCGGAGAAACAAAGTCTGTATCATCTGGAAAAGAAATGCAGTTCTTTCTATTTAAGTGCTGTCACAAACCTTACATCACTTTTGAAATAATCTTTCGGTATATTCTTAATGCCCAAACATAACATTACTTTACTTATCTAAAAGAAATGATCACCTAATTGCATGCAGTATAAGCCATTTCTAACAAGAGCCTGATTGGAGCCAAGTTCCTCACCCTGCTGAAATAGTTTTTTCTACCAGCATTACAGTGCTGTAGCATCTTTATTTATGTGACTTGTCTTAATTCAATAAGTACCTTTCCTTTTACATTTGTATTTTAAATTATGTGACTTGTTTAATTCAACATTTCCTCCCATATTTGTATGTAGTATGTGACATGTTCTAATTCAATAAGTACAGTTTCTTTTTATAGTCTTAATACCTGGATATAATAATCATGATAGAGTGTTGAGCTATAAATAAAATCACAACTTTGCATCAATGATGTCCAATGTTTTCCAAGAGGTGGATTTCAAAATAATGTTGACATTATTCATGGAATAAATGCAACTGCTACACATAACTGCTCATTTAATTCCTAAATGTGTATATTTATTCAGTCATCCACGAAATCTAGATGCTTACTACAGACTGACTGTGATTTAGAATTACTCTGAACAAATGCATACACATGTGAATGCTAATTGCTGTTCGTCTAATTAACTTTGAAAGTAACCAAAGGTTGAAACAGGCGAGCATAGATTCAAATTTCAAACATTATGCGGGGCCCCGAGTGGCCGAGTGGTCTAAAGCGCTCTTCGTTACGGATCACTGCCATCTCACCTCTGTCTGCGGCAGTTCGAGTCTAGGATTCAGCCAATGTGGGTATGTGAGAAAGCTTGGCAGTAGCTTCTCGTGGGTCGGTGGTTCTTTCCGGTGTTTTCCCGGGTTCTTCCTCCACCATTAATACTGGCCGCCATGTACAGCCTATCGTGTGCTGAAAAATGGCGTTAAACCCCACAACAACAACAACAACAAACATTATGCTTGTTTCAGAACCATGAAGAGAACTAGTAGGATGCCAGTAGGCTCAAAAATATGTCACAACTATTCCCATTCAAAAATATGTCACAACCATTCCCTTTCAAAAATATGTCACAACTATTCCCATTCAAAAACATGTCACAACTATTCTCATTCAAAATGATGCCACAACCATTCCCATTCAAAAATACATCGCAACTATTCCCATTAAAAAATATATCATAACTATTCCCATTCAAATATATGTCACAACTTTTCCCATTCAAAATCTTGTCACAACCTTTCCCATTCAAAATCTTGTCACAATTGTTCCCATTAAAAAATATATCACAGCTATTCCCATTCAAAAATGTCACAACTATTTCCATTCAAAATCATGTCATAACTATTTCCATTCAAAGATATGTCACAACTATTTCCATTCAAAGATATGTCACAACTATTCCCATTCAAAAATATGTCAACTATTTCCATTCAAAGATATGTCACAACTATTTCAATTCATCTTTTCCCATTCAAAAATATATCACAACTTTTCCCATTCAAAATCATGTCACAACTATTCCCATATAAAAATATATCACAACTATTACCATTCAAAAATATGTCACAGCTATTCCCATTCAAAATCACTATTTCCATTCAAAACTATGTCACAACCATTCTCATTCAAATGTGTCACAACCATTCCCACTCAAAAATGTCACAACTATTCCCATTCAAAATCATGTCACAACTATTCCCATACAAAATCATGTCACAACTATTCCCATTCAATAATACATCACAACTATTCCCATTCAAAAATATGTCACAACTATTACCATTCAAAAATATATCATAACCATTCCCATTCAAAAATATGTCACAACCATTCCCATTAAAAACTATGTCACAACTGTTCCCATTCAAGAATATATCAGAGCTATTCCCATTAAAAAATGTAAACTATTTCCATTCAAAAATATGTGACAACTATTTCCATATAAAAAAATATCACAACCATTCCCACTCAAAAATATATCATAACCATCCCCATTCAAAACTATAACACAGCTATTCCCATTCAAAAATATGTCACAACCATTCCCATTCAAAACTATAACACAGCTATTCCCATTCAAAAATATGTCACAACCATTCCCATTCAAAAATATATCACAACTATTCCCATACAAAACATCAGGCTAACCTGATATGAGGATAGATACTGCATTTATGGAATTTCAAAAACAATACTAGGCTAAAAGGAACTTGGATAAATAGGCCATGATCACTTTTGTCCATGTTTTGCAAAATACATGTAAAATATTTTAGCACTTTCATTCCCAAACTATATATGGATGGAAAATATAGTGTCATTCATGCTATTTTATCACATGAGACATCTCATTCCATATAGCATTTTTGTAAAATTTTGTTGTCTGCTTTCTGCCCACCAAGCTTTGGAGGATTTTATGGACTGAGACCAAATTTGTCATGGGCCTTAATGTCTCCAAGATAAAGTTTAAAATACACACTTTCCCCAACTAAAACGGGATAGATATTCTCTTTTGCAGCTGAGATTTAAGTTTTGCCTAATAGCTTTTCAAGGACTTAATATGTTGCAACTTAATTTGATATGGACCTTAATAAACAATAGCATGGTGAATGGCATATTAATATAAACAAGGGTATAGTGAATGGCATATTGATATAAACAAGAATATGATGAATGGCATATTAATACAAACAAGGGTATGATGAATGGCATAATAATATAAACAAGGGTATGATGAATGGCATAATAATATAAACAAGGGTATGATGAATGGCATATTAATATAAACAAGGGTATGATGAATGGCATAATAATACAACAAGGGTATGATGAATGGCATAATAATACAAACAAGGGTATGATGAATGGCATAATAATATAAACAAGGGTATGATGAATGGCATATTAATACAAACAAGGGTATGATGAATGGCATAATAATATAACAAGGGTATGATGAATGGCATATTAATACAAACAAGGGTATGATGAATGGCATAATAATATAACAAGGGTATGATGAATGGCATATTAATACAAACAAGGGTATGATGAATGGCATAATAATATAACCAGGGTATGATGAATGGCATAATAATACAAACATGGGTATGATGAATGGCATAATAATAATATAAACAAGGGTATGATGAATGGCATAATAATATAACAAGGGTATGATGAATGGCATAATAATACAAACAAGGGTATGATGAATGGCATATTAATACAAACAAGGGTATGATGAATGGCATATTAATACAAACAAGGGTATGATGAATGGCATAATAATATAACAAGGGTATGATGAATGGCGTATTACTACAAACAAGGGTATGATGAATGGCATATTACTACAAACAAGGGTATGATGAATGGCATATTAATACAGACAAGGGTATGATGAATGGCATAATAATATAAACAAGAGTATGATGAATGGTATAATAACATGAAGAATGTGGTGAATGGTACGTTGACTCATTAACCCCAGGCGCCACATTTGTGCATCTGATTCAGGATGTAGTACCCTACTTTCGAGCTCTTTAGTGTCAAGGTCATTTAAGATACACAAAAGTGGGTGGCATTACAGAAAAGTAGATAGTTGTAGTTTTACAATGATACCACATAATCTGGACATTCTACTTGCATTTCAAAATACAGAGGGAAAAACACTTTTTGAGACACAATTTTTTGTACGCCAAATAATTGCCCGTTGTTGGAATGGGATTTTGTGTCCAGATTTTCAACTTCGTACTGAATTGCACAAACTAACTTTTGTTAAAAGCAGGATAAGCTGGGGATTTGTAGGTGGCCAGACACAAAAATGATGGGTTCAATAGGCAAAAAAACCCAAACAAAACAAACAGAACTCCAATTTTTACCCTTCTGCACATATGCAAATGAAATTGTTAATTCAGTCTTATCAAACAAGTAAAAGAATGATAGCACTTGCATTTTAATATCTCTAGCCATGACAATTTAGTCTGACAACTAGAAGAGTCCAAAGACAAATACAAGTTAAACAGCAAAGATAGTTTTGAATGTGCTTGCTGCAAATAAATTTATACAAAAGATATACAACAAGAGCAAGTCCTGCATATCATGCTCATGTACAAGGCATTCCTGTAAAAAAATGTGACCTTGATACCAAGGCCAAATAGACATACATAAAATTAATTGATCTTCTATGAATGTGGCCTTGACCTCAAGGTCAAAGGGGTCTGTGAGTGTGTTCCAGAATATATTACCTTTTCTTCATAACGATTCATCCCATATAACAAATGAGTACATTGAAGAATTTACGAAATATGTGCAAATAAAAAACTTAATACCAAATCAAGCCTGCTAATGGCAACACCCATAAGACCAAAAGCTGATTCCTCTGTCTTGCTATCCAAATTACATGGACTCAAAAAAAACAAGATCACACTGCCTGACGAATTATCCTTAATGCAAAACTTCATCTGGTCCACTGATGGAGAGAGATAAACAGACAAGAGTAATGCTTATGCCACCCCATCTCTGGTGAGATATTAAATGGGAAGGAAACAAATTGCAACATTTTCCTTTGTTTGAATATGACTTACTTAGCCCTACTTGAACTCCAACTGTTTCCAGCATGACAAATATGTCAGAAGGGAATTCTGGATGTAACTTCTTCAGGATCAGATTGCCTGCCCAAGTCCCCACCTATGTACAATGAAAAAAAACTGATCTTTACAAAGTCCCCACCTATGTACAATAAGAAAAAACTGATCTTACCAGGTATTAAATTAAAATTAAAGTGAATGTGGATAATAAGTTATTTTGCAAATTATTGAAAGTATGCACTCAATATTTTATGTACTATCGACAGTGATATATCACAACAAAACTGAATGTTTATATTTCATGTTCATCTGTTTGAACAATATTTTACAAATGATGGTTAATAAAAATGGAGTATGCTTTATAAGTAAATAGTCACATAAATCACTGCCTAAGGAATAGAGCAATGATCTGAATAGCAGTGATATTTCTTATATATTTCTTCCTTTATAAGTGTTTATTTTCTATATGCACCTATTTTCTAGAATTTATAGTCTGTCTCTCTGATTGCAGTATAAAGCACCTGAAATTTTAAAATTTTAATCAGAAAATAAAACTATCTGGTGGCCTGGAGATAATGTGGAGATACATTAGTATTTAGGGGGAAAACCCTTAGGGGGAAAACGCAAATTATGTGCATGGCATCATTCAAGCTATTCATAAGATACATCCACAAACTGGTTCTGATAAAAATACATCAATACTTTTTTGTTTGTGTTACCAGGGCCACAAGCCAGTGCAGCTAAAAATGTAAGTTAAGACATTGGACCTAAAATCACTGTTGACTTGCTATATGGGATGCAACTAAAGTCTTGTTATCAGTCATTTTGGAGAAACAACAATAATAAGACTTTTGAGATGGCCAACAAGAAAGTTGTTTTATGACGGCACTTCAAGATATTTTCAAGATGACCACATTTTTGGCCATGTTGGATAACAGATCAGCACTATTTACATTTAATACCAACCAGACATTACAACACGTCTTTCAATGAAAACCTTATGTTGCTGTGACCATTTGGTTTCTGAAGCTGCAGTAGCGATTTAAAAAAATTCAAGATGGCCACCAACTGACAATACTGGCATCATTTTCATTATTATCAACTACAATTCATTTAGTGAAAAGCCATGTGTCAATATAACAATAATAAACTGGAAACTCTTTCTTGAAGCTAACTGTAATTTTTTAAAATTCAATGGTGCTTCATGAACACTGCAAAACACTATATGCTGCTTGTCTAAAGATCTGCATTCAGGAGAAGTAGTGACAACAAGATTGTTAAGATGGCAGACATGGTTGCCATACTGGATGTCCAAAAAGCACCATTTTCACTTAGGAACAACATTCTTAGCAAATGAGTTTTTATCATTACTGCTTTCTCTCTTTCCCCTCAACTTTTTCCTCATGTATAAAACTTATCATTCAGAACATGCTAGGTTTTCATGTACACTTTTACCTAATGGTTATCTGATTGATTTGCATAACCCTCTATGTCTGGGTTCATATGCATCATTACTGTGCACTGCATCTACCATGCATAGCAGCAGACTTGTTACTGACTGTATGAATACAGAATGTTAAGAATCATGTAATTAAAAAACATGTTGCATTATAGTGAATTCAATGTATGATCACTGTCATGTTAGATCGTAAACGTTCCAGTTTCATTTCTTCTCCATTTTCGTTTTACATGTCACTAATCTGTTAATCAAAAGTGTTCATCAACAACTGGTGTTTTACTGGCTTTGCAAGTTTAATATGGAAGGTCTTGATAATATGCATAGAACATTCACTCACATTTCTGACATTGGTATGGGCAACTTGTTTCATGTACTGGGCACATTCACTAAGGTAGGGTAAATCAGGGTCATCTGGTTGAACTTTCTCAAATATATTAATCATCTGGGTCAAGGTCACATTGGCTCCAATCTGACCTTCAGGGTCAAACTGCCAAGAAAAGAAATAAATAAAGTGAATACTGCTTAAAGAAGAAACAAATAAAAGTGCTTTAGTCGAGGAAAAAACATGAATACATTGTTTGGAAAGTTTAATCAATAATAATGTCATTCCAATTGAATATGTACAGTTATTATCTCAGAAATGATATTATTATAGATCACAGATTTTGCTAGCATGAAATGTTCTAAAATTAAGCAAGATAAAACATCCTGCCAAACTTTGTTTACATTAAAATGAACACTTTTTATTTTTATATAGTGGCAATTTGTAAACTGCAAAAATGAATCTCTGTAATGTGCTGAATGTATAGAGCATTGTTTGCAAGCTTGTAGAACATAAAACTCTTGAGCTTAAAATGTTAAATGTTATTTCAGCCAATCACAAATAATGTTACTTTTGAAAACACATTTCTGACTGGCTGATGGTAGACACTAAATCTCATTCTCAAGCACAAAGTTTTATAATCTCCAGGACTGATTTTCTGCATTATTTTTTTAAAATAAAGATATTTATCTGAATTGCCTGTGAACTTATTTGTACAAAATAGGTGGGAACAAAAGTGTCAGGGTTTAAGTGGGATTGCATTTTATTCCTAACCCAATGTACACTAGATGTGGAATTTCAAAATGTTTATTTGATAGATATTGTAAACAGATACTTTTGATAAAGAAACACTTTTAGATGTGTATGGGTTGAACATGTTTCACAAAAATAATTCTGACATATGAATTTATAGTAACTTTAAAACAACTGAGAACAAAATGACATTCCTGTTACAGCAACTTTAAAACAACTGAGAACAAAATGGCATTCTTGTTACATCAACTTTAAAACAACTGAGAACAAAATGGCATTCCTGTTACAGCAACTTTTCAAGATTATATTCAAATTTTCAAAGATCATGTAACAAAACACAAGAACAACTTTGATGGCACACCACTGCAAACCCACAAACATTATCTTATATCCATCTTCCAAGAGTCACAACCCATCACCCATCCCATCCCCAGGAATGGAAAATGAACCAGGGGTAATAACCTAACTTTCTATCCCATCCCCACAAATAGAGGTGAACCAGGGGCAATAGCCCAATATCCATCCCATCCCCAAAAATGTAAAGTAACCCAGGGGTTACAACCCAACACCCATCCCATGCCCATTAATGGAAAGTGACCCTGAGGTAATAATCCAACACCCAACCCATCCACATTAAATGGAAAGTGACCCAGGAGTAATAACTCAAAATCCATCCCATCCTCATAAATGGAAGGTGACCCAAGACTAATAACTCAAACTTTATTACATATTTTATGTGCCATACAGTTATGACTGTATATATAAAAGACTGGTCATAAAATATTTTAAAATGTCACTGTAGCTGTGCTTTTTTAATATCTTGGTCCATTCACCATGGACTACCATCCCTTGAAGGAACTAAGGAGTGGGAGACAGAAATGATATCTCCTTTCAGTATGGTTATCTTATGGGCAAGATAACTATCAGTTTGTTGAATGTCCTCTGACTGACTAGAAGGAGTATGATTTACGTACTGGCAGGTAAACAGACTGAAATTATCACATCATCCCTATACTAAGGCATGTAATAAATCGGCATTACATATCCCTATACTAAGGCATGTAATAAATCAGTATTACATATCAATATTCTAAGGCATGTAATAAATTAGTATTACATATCAATATACTAATGGCACATCAATAAATGAGTATCACAGCATCCCAATAGTAATGTATGTAATAAATCAGTATTACATATCCCTATACTAAGGCATGTAACTAAATTTGTATCACAACATCCCTATACTAAGGCATGTAATAAATCAGTATTACATATTACATATCCCTATACAAAGGCATGCGAATAAATCAGTATCACATTATCCCAATACTAAGGCATGCAATAAATCAGTATTACATATCCCTATACTAAGGTACATAAATAAATCAGTATCACAACATCCCTATACTAAAGCATGTAATAAATCAGTATTACAATATCCCTATACTAAAGCATGTAAATAAATCTGTATCACAGCATCCCCATAGTAAGGCAAGTAATAAATCAGTATTACATACCCCTACACTAAGGCATGTAATAAATCAGTATTACATATCCCTATGCTAAAGCATGTAATAAATCAGCATTAAAATATTTATATACAAAGGCATGTAAATAACACAATGTAGTCATTACATACAGAGAAGTTGTACAGTTCTTGTATTCCATGAAGGTCAATCAACACATCATACATCCAGGGACCAATGTCTTTGTAAACACCTGAATTTATAAATAAATGTATGATAAATGTAGAGAAATATTAAATGAAAGAGATACATTTAATTCTAAAAATACACAGTACTATAATTTAGTGGCTTTCTTTCCTTGCATAATCTAATACATCGCACAATCAAATGAGGGCTGTATATAAAGCGTAAAAAGATAACATGACAGGCAAATGAACATCAGCCTTAAAAACACACCTTGATGCATATTCCAACATAAAGTGTAAAAAGATAACATGACAGGCAAATGAACATCAGCCTTAAAAACACACCTTGATGCATATTCCAACATAAAGTGTAAAAAGATAACATGACAGGCAAATGAACATCAGCCTTAAAAACACACCTTGATGCATATTCCAACATAAAGTGTAAAAAGATAACATGACAGGCAAATGAACATCAGCCTTAAAAACACACCTTGATGCATATTCCAACATAAAGTGTAAAAAGATAACATGACAGGCTTTTTGAACATCAGCCTTATAAACACACCCTGATACATATTCCAATATAAAGTGTGATGAGTAGGGAAAAGATAACATGACAGGCTTTTTGAACATCAGCCTTAAAAACACACCCTGATGCATATTCCAACATAAAGTGTAAAAAGATAACATGACAGGCAAATGAACATCAGCCTTATAAACATACTCTGATACATATTCCAATATAAAGTGTGATGAGTAGGGAAAAGATAACATGACAGGCTTTTTGAACATCAGCCTTAAAAACACACCCTGATGCATATTCCAACATAAAGTGTAATAAGTAGGGAAACAGATAACATGACAGGCAAGTGAACATATGCCTTACAAACACACCCTGATGCATATTCCAATATAAAGTGTGAGGAGTAGGGAAAAAGATAACATGACAGGAAAATGAACATCAGCCTTAAAAACACCTTGATGCATATTCCAATATAAAGTGTAACCAGTATGGAAACAGATAACATAGGTGAAACAAAGAGCTTAAACTGGTCAAAATTTTGGCCACATTTCAGGTAACTCCATACCATATGACATTTCATAACTGCCAATAATGCAATACTTCATACACCGTTGTTATTGATCATATACTCTAAACCAACCGACAAACATCGGTATCTCCTCCCAACCAACTGCCATCCAAAACACTGCATTCAGAACATACCATACAGCCAGGCACTGAGGATACGCAGAATTTGCTCCGACGATGAAACATTCCAAAAAAAGTCTGAAGAGTTATCTAAACATTTGACTTACAGAGGCTATGACAAAGATCTGATTGCGGAGGCAACCCAAAGGGTGAAACAAACAAATCACAATGACCTACTAAAATATAGAGAGAAGGAAAAGGCTGATAGGATATCATTTATCCTGACCTACCATCCAGACAACCCCAAAGTAGGTAAAATCATCGGGAAACACTGACCCATCGTGTAATCGTGTGATGTACTAATGTTAATACTACCGAACAAACATGTAGTAGCCTACTGGAGACCAAAAATCCTCAAGGACATCCTGGTCAGGGCGAAGCTAATGCCAATCACTAACCAAAACCACACTAGTCAATCTGGCCCCTGTGGCGATAAAAGGTGCAAAACCTGCCAACATATGATAGAAACCAGGACATTTTCTAGCACAGTGACTAGAGAAAAACTGAACATACATGGATCAAACAAAATGTGCAAAACAGAGAGTTTAATTTATTTCATCACATGTAAGATCTGTAGCATCCATGTCGGATAAACTGAAAAACTACACAAAAGATCAACCTTCATAGATCTGATTGGATGACAAAGAAGCTGCAGAGAAGCCCACTCACAGAACACTTCTCCTACCATGGCCACACTTTCAGTGATATAACACTTATAGCAATTGCTCACAACCCCAAATGGAGTTCCGAAACCAGGAAAGAAAAGGAATCTTACTGCACTTTAGAACATTGAAACCAAGCAGTTTAAACCAAGAAGACTAGAAAAAGACAGCCATTCACAAATAAAATTACCTTTTTGCAGCTGGCATATTCTCTTTTCAATAATTCTCTAAGTTTGCTTATTAGTCACCCAATAACCTATAATTACAACTATAACAATGAAATATCCGGGATATAATTTGCATGTACATAAATTTACATAAAATAACAGATGACGCTATGGCTCATCGATTCCTAGGTCAATATGAAATATCTTTCAGCATCTGCAACAAGCCATAGTCATGTAAAGTTTTACAAAGACAACGTTTTGTCTGTTTTATTTGTTTGTCTTGTCTATGTTTTGTATTTGCCTTTGAAAAAGACTCATTAAGAGTCGAAAGCCCTTAGGCAAGCTAGATACTAGTTTTGCACTGTTTGTAGTCAGTTTCTTACATTTATAAAGAGATATATATATATATATATATATATGTATTACTGGTACAATTGTTTGTTCTTAAAAGTACTGAAGACAAAGAACCAGCATCTGCAAAGGGTGGATAAAAAGAGAATATCATTTTTGGTGACATCATGGAGTTAAAAATGTCATCATCAGGTCTGGGCAACTTTGCTAAGAAAGTGACAGAATGTTTTTTTTCTTCTGGAATTCTTCAGACTTCACAATCTTTGTTCGAAATTCAACCGGTATGGAAGTGGACATAAAGAAAAGTTCAAGATAGACCCCATTCTAATTGGAGCAATCCAACTCTAGGTTATACACTGTGGATGCTTAGCCCACAATGTGGAGAGAGAGACAGGCATTACACCCCACAAATTAAATCCTTAGACAACTACGGTGGAAAAGCAGCATGGAGAAGGCAGATGGATGGAGTCATGAGGGAATGGCAAGAAAATATGATACACGTTAAGTTCTAGGAGATATATGCACACAATGATAGTCTAAATTTCACCTTATTCAATAATGAAAGTGTTGAAAGAGTATTTATTATCTGCTATCAACGCATAGGTCACTGGTTACAATGTATTGTCTGCTATCAATGCATAGGTCACTGGTTACAAGATACAAATGAATACTGTTCATAGCATTTCAAGTATAAAGTAATTTCACACAAATGACAAAACAATGATTATTATTTATCTTATTAAATAAATTTGAGTATCAGATTAAACTGAGGTTTCACTTGTCTTCGTCTTCTTTTCCTGCTGCATGTTGCACATAAGATAAAATGAGACGAACATTCTTCAAGACAGTTCAGGATCATTATTAGTTACTGAATTCTCTTTTCTCTCTCTCATCTCTCTCTCTCTCTTCCTTTCTCCCTTCTCTCACACTCTCTCTATTTTTTGAATATGCTTCAAGACAGTTCAGGATCATTAGTTACTGAATTCTCTTTTCTCTCTCTCATCTCTCTCTCTCTCTCTCTCTTCCTTTCTCCCTTATCTCACACTCTATTTTTTGAATATGCTTCAAGACAGTTCAGGATCATTTTTAGTTATAGAATTCTCTTTTCCCTCTCTCTCTCTCTCTCTCTCTCTCTCTCCCTTCTCTCACTCTCTCTATTTTTTGAATATGCTTCAAGACAGTTCAGGATCATTATTAGTTATAGAATTCTTTTCTCTCTCTCTCTCTTCCTCCCTCATCTCACTCTCTCTTTTTTTTTAACATGCTTCGAGACAGTTCAAGATCATTATTAGTAATTGAGTTCTTCTTTCTCTTCTCTCTCTCTCTCTCAAACATTCTTCAAGACAGTTCAGGATCATTATTAGTTACTGAGTTATCTTTTCTCTCTCTCCCACTCCCACCCTCCTCTCTCTCTCTCTCAGCTGGTCATACTTTTTTTTATTAAATTACCAAGGTTATCTACATCACTGTCATCAAGAAAGCAAAATTAAATCATTGGATCTATTGAATGAAATCGAAACTGCTAATGTATAAATTAACTGCTAATGTATAAATTAACTGCTAATGTATAAATTAACTGCTAATGTATAAATTAACTGTGACAGACTGAACTTAATACTAGAAACATAATAAATAATGGTTGAGATGTATTGCAACTGTACATGTGTATCTATTTTTATGTGTTCAAATGCCAATTCGAATGGTGATGCAGATGCCAGGAACTCCTTGATATTGCAGAGGTAAGCTAAAATCATCAGTTTGACAGGTGAGCCTATATTCTAAATCTGTGAACTCATCATCATCATGACATCAAAGTATCATTACCGACTTATCTTTCATCCTAAAAGCTGAAAACAATATTTGTATACTTGCTATCAGCAAAGGGGGCACTCACCAGTTATTAGGTACTTTTGAGAGAGTAATGTATGTAAGGTGAAGTTGCTTCCATGTGAAACATGCACAGTGGAGAGATTGTTGACATACCTCTATGCTACTTTGAAGTAATGTTTCCGACATTTCTTTGGGTACTGTACTTATAGAAATTGTACATGATCTAAGCACACTGCTACCTAAAATGACAGCTCATTATGCTAAAAAATCAGCCTGAATTAGTCTAAAGTACACTATCTTTAGCACCTATTAAAACAGGGAAAATGAATTTGGCCCAAATAGACAATACCAGCTTCTGAAAGTGAAATGGATGAATTACTACATATATAAAATGTACAAAAAGTTATCAGCTCTTTTTTTTTACCTCTGAAGCCCAGAAGGGAAAATGACCAAGGAGAGCTAGCAGTTTTTGAAAGATGCACATCTGGAGTAAGGCCAAGCTGTATAGTCTATAACTCATATTGTACCCATCAATCATATACCAAAATAAATGGAATAAAAGGTTCTTCAAACAATACCTAAGAAATACAAGGTCTTTTTTAAATAGCCAGTATAACCAGTGAGGAAACCCAGGGAAATTCTTTTTTCATTAAAATTCTAACCATATGCAAAATAGGAAAATGTAGAGCGCCATCACCAGAATTATTATATCACCACTTACCCTATGCTAACATCTTATATACTTGCCATCACCTTCCTGAACACTTACCCCATCCTGAACATCCAAAAGTCAACCTAACACTTTTATCCTTGTACTGTTTCATCATGCTGTACAGCTCGTCTAAACTGGTTGGTTTCAGCCACTGTGCATCCCTTAGCACCATGTGCAATGTCTTTTCTGATGTCGTCTGCTTCTTGCAGTTCCCATGACAACACTGACCTGTGTTTTTGCAGAGCTTTCCATTGAGATCTTCTATATCTGCCATGCATTTCTTTTCCATTTTATCATCAGGTTTTGCAAAAGACTTCATGGCATCCAAAATTGATCTGTATCCTGGATGGGAAGACATTAAGAAATGAAGTATACGGCAATCAGGAACTGATGAATACTTGAGTCACTCAATATAAAGCACCCAGTATGGCATGGTCCCTCCCTATAAAGCACCCCAGCATGGCATGGATCTCGCTATGAAGTACCTAGTATGGCATGATCACTCACGAGTAAGCACCCCAGCATGAAATGGGCCTACACTATAAAGCACGCCAGTATAGCATGGTCCCTCACTTTAAAGCACTCCTGTATAGCATGGTACCTCACTATAAAGCACTCCAGTATGACATGGTCCCTTACTATAAAGCACCCCAGATAGGCATGGTCCCTCAGATAATACCAGTATAGTCATGGATCCCAATGTCTGCATGAATGCAGTTTTTACCTCATTATAAGGAAATCTCACTTAAAGGGAGTACACAGGCATGGCTCCCATGAGTAGCACTATAATAAGTGACCACAGTATTATTAGTATTGTTAATCTTATACTCAGTTACAGTAGTCTTGCACCACTCTTTGTGTAACTGTTGCCACCCTGTATGCTCCACCTTCAGACCAGCCTCAATCATATCCCAATGTTTTAAATGTATATCTAAGATGGTGTATGGAGTTGTGTAACATTACACATGAACAAAGGCATTAGTATCATATTAGGAATGAACAAAGTCTTCAGTATTACATTAGGCATGAACATAGGCATTAGTTTTACATTAGGCATGAACAAAGGCATTATTATTACATTAGGCATGAACAAAACAAAGACATCATTATTACATTAGGCATGAACAAAGGCATTAGTATTACATTAGGCATGAACAAAACAGACATCATTATTACATTAGGCATGAACAAAGGCATTCATATTATATTAGGCATGAACAAATCAAAGGCATCAGTATTACATTAGGCATGAATGAAGGCATCAGTATTACATTAGGCATGAATAAAGGCATTAGTATTACATTACATGTGAACCAAAGCATTAGTATTACATTATAGTACAAGTCATATAGGTCATGTATGCATATTTATTCATCTTAAATTAAATATAAATTGTTGTTTTAAAATATAATACTAATTTTACTTAACCAAAGTCTATTAATTTTGATTTAATGATCTGCACCTTAAGTGTTATCAAGAAACTTCCAGACAAAAATTATTGATTGCTATGGCGGCCATGTACTAAACTGGGTCAAGAAAAGACCATGTCAAGTCTAATCGTCATCATGTAGGGTAGTATGTATTTGCTTATCAACATGCATAGCATTTACTGTGATATTACAGCTCATGACACACAATCCAGATTGCACTGGATCATACCTTTAGGTTGATTTCCAAAAATTTCCACAGACATTAGCATTGATTCAGCAATATATACTTCTCGGGGTATGTAAATAATGATCTTCCAAGGGAAGATGGATGTGTAAGGATCCAAAAAAAGTGAATAATAGCCATTTCAAGGTATTTACAATCACATTCTAAAAATATTTATGATCATATTCTAAAAATAAAACACCTATACTGAAAAAATCGGTGTTGAATGACCACATAACTAGTATGGCTTATTTTTGCATGAATAATGGCATCATTATTACATTAGGCATTTGAAAAGGTATCAGGATTACATTAGGCATTAAAAAGGTATCAGTATTACATTAGGCATTAAAAAAGGTATCACTATTACATTAGGCAGTATTACAATATATGTGCCTTTTCTTCCAAAAGCACTGAAATCATGAGACATTTACAGAAGCTGTAAATATGTGCACTAATCTAGTTCATATATTGTTACCCTATGTTACCCAAGATACGCATATTATGTTTTGGCTAAAAGATCATGTTACACTATTCTAGTTCATCTGTAGTTCAATGTTACCCAAGTAAAGCATATTAGATTTTGACCATAAGTTCCTGCTACACTACTCTAGTTCATCTACAGTGTTACCCAAGATATGCATATTACTTTTTGGCTAGAAATTCCTGTTACACTACTCTAGTTCATCTGTAGTTCAATGTTACCCAAGTAAAGCATATTAGATTTTGGCCAGAAGTTCCTGCTACACTACTCTAGTTCATCTACAGTGTTACCCAAGATATGCATATTACTTTTTGGCTAGAAATTCCTGTTACACTATTCTAGTTCATCTGTAGTTCAATGTTATCCAAGTAAAGCATATTAGTTTTTGGCTAGAAGTTTCTGTTACACTTCTCTAGTTCATCTGTAGTTCAATGTTACCCAAGTAAAGCATATTATTTTTGGACTAGAAGTTCATGTTACACTGTTCTAGTTCATCTATAGTGTTACCCAAGATATGCATATTATTTTTTGGCTAGAAGTTTCTGTTACACTATTCTAGTTCATCCATAGTTCAATGTTATCCAAGTAAAGCATATTAGTTTTTGGCTAGAAGTTTCTGTTACACTTCTCTAGTTCATCTGTAGTTCAATGTTACCCAAGTAAAGCATATTATTTTTTGGCTAGAAGTTTCTGTTACACTTCTCTAGTTCATCTATAGTTCACTGATACCCAAGTAAAGCATATTATTTTTGGCTAGAAGTTCCTGTTACACTATTCTAGTTCATCTACAGTGTTACCCAAGATATGCATATTATTTTTTGGCTAGAAGTTCCTGTTACACTACTCTAGTTCATCTGTAGTTCAATGTTACCCAAGTAAAGCAGATTGATAAATCCTTTGCCTGTTTATTCTTAAGAGCTCACAGAGAAAAATTCTAATGTAGCTAATATGCCTAAATTAAAGACTTGTTAAAATTTAATCAAACTAATATATGCTGTTTGGAATGACATTCTACATGATATTAAATCAGCTCCAAGCATCACTTCCTTCCACAATAGGTGTATTAGATGGATGAAGTCACAAAAAGGGTGAACGTGTTATACCACCTACCTCTTGTGCTTCATTTTCATTTCTGAAGCAATGTAGCATTTATATGAATAGTTATTTATATACTCTATATGTGTGTGTGTGTGTGTGTGTGTGTGTGTGAACATATTATTAGCTTGTATTTTATATGCATGATATAGGGCCTCAAGGTAGATTAATGTCTCATTTGTAACTAATTGAGTCACCCTCTGAAAATAAAGTCTTTATTATTATTATTATTATTACAAAGGAAGCTACAGTAGGCCAGATGGTAGAGCATTAGATTCATTACCAAAGGGTTACAGGTTTGATACCCATGTTGTCACAGCCAAGTCTTAGTTTTAACCTGGGTCAATATTACCTGACTGAATCAAATAGTATCCAACACAATTATAGTTCTTCAAGGTTTCACCTCTGCAAGGACAAGTGATTCCATCACTGATACCAAATAAGGTTCTTTAACGTTTTACCTAAGCAACGACAAAGGATTCCATCATAGATACACAAATAAGGTTCTCTGAGGTTACCTGTGCAACGACAAGTGATTCCATCATAGATATCCTCCACTTGCTGTTGGGTGGGCACTGGAATCTGCTGAAGAAGTCTGCAAAAAAGTACTTAATTTATTACACTATTTCCAAGAGAGGCTTTTTTCCAATTGATAGCAAGTCATGTGAACTTTGACAATTTATTATGTCACATGATCATTCTTCATATCACATGAAAATGACATCCATGACTTTAATTTAATGTCAGATTTTCTCACTTACCTAACAGATATATAAACACAAGTCCCTCAAAGGGACTGATGCTCTAACGTCCAAAAACATTTTTTAGAGATTCAAGATACATGGTTCCCATGCTTTTCTAAAGATAAATTTCCATGTCATTTCCAGGGTTTTTTGAGGATGAAATTAAATTTTTCAAAGTTCACATATGACCATTACTGAATGGAATTAAAGAACATGTTAGTTTATAAAACATGCATTTTCTAAATCTAAAGATGTTTCTATTTCAAGACTCCAAAACATCTAAGTCAGAAATGATTATCACGTATAGAACCACAAAATGTACCACACAAAACAAGTTCGACTATATTCCTATAAATTGGCATGTATTATGACTTCACAAATCTCAAACAATGTCATCGTAAGTCCAATAGTTATGTGATATCAACAACTAACTCCTTTTTAATGTTGTTTTCCAAAAATTAAATTACATTACAGCAAAGTCAGGTACCTTTTGTAAAAACCAGAAAGAACACATAGTTCTCAACATATAGATAACAATGACAAGAAACCTGTTGCTGTTGCAGCAATCTGGCCAGTCAGATTCATCACACAGAGAGCACATGTCAACGTGGTAGTCATGTCATACCAAAAAACCCTGGTAGTTGTTCTCAGAATAAATATAGAGAATTTTCTGCTCTTTCGTGTTTGTATTTTTATTACAGCCATTATACAAGTTTCATGTAATATTTTTTATTTTTCTACTTTTGAAACAGTTTATTATTGATATCACCTGACTACTGTTTCCATGATGCCATGAATATGTGGGTTATGAGATTTGTGTACTTGTGCACCTAGCAAAGCAAGTCATGAGTAACAGGTCAAATTTCATCAACGCCATAGTTTTATCTTGTCTTTCAGCAGATTAATGACTTAATGATTTTAATACTCGCAATCTCTTAGAAAAAACTTTTCATATCAACTTCATGCAGGTACAACTCGATTTAACAACGTTAAAGTTTGCTAGGTCATCTGGTAAGTGGCCTTCAGTGTAAGAAAAGATACGGATATCAAGCTGTCTGTGAAACAAGAAAAAAGTCTACTAGATGAATCTAATTAATTGAGCATTTGGATTGACCCAACAAATATGTTTATGACAAGCAATAAAATGACCCCATCTGCAACCTCCAAATATTCTTTTCAGAACTTGATAAAGGTAACTCATGATCAGTTCAATTATGTAGTTGTTTTAAGTGTCAAGTTGTGGCAGAAAATTCTTGGGTTTTTCCAGACTTTCATCCATATAAAATTCAAGGACTTTTCACAGTCACCAAAAAATGATCATTTCTCCTGACTTTTTCCCAGTTTCCTGTTAGCATTGGAACCCTAAAGATAAGATTATTCCCTCATTTGAACATCTTGGTGTTGAAACCATCAGCTATTTCTAAGAGGTAAGAGTGGGACACTGTAAGTCTTGGTCCACCCTAAATTATTTTCAAAAGTAATTTTGAATAACGTATAAACATTGGGACACAAAATTATAGCAATTTTTTCAGGCGCTTAAGTTTTGCAACACCTTCAATGATTTTTTGTCTACTAATCAAACAATGTATTTTCTTGATCATAATGACATTTTTAAAAAATGATCGTGGTTGTTAAGGGTCATCATGAATTATTACAAGGAAATTTTTATAAATTGATATAATTTATTTGAAAAATCACAAAAGATATTTTATTTTCCTGTGTTTCATTATTATTTCTACCCAATTCAAATATGTATAATGTGATTGATGACAAAGAGTTCAGCATTAGCTGTAAGCATTTACAACAGTAATCTATCTCTTTTATTATCAGTTTATTATTGTTATTAAGCATTATTGCATTAGAATATTGTATTAATGCACCAGTAATAAATGTAAGAAAGGTTTATTGAAAGTTATATATTACTTATTATACTGTTTGCATGAAAATGTTAACCATGTTTAATTTAAAATGAGATGCTATATATAGCCACAATGCACTCTTAACTGACTATTGTAGAACCTGATCTACCATGCTATATATAGTCACAATGCACACTTAACTGACTATTGTAGAACCTGATCTACGATGCTATATATAGTCACATTGCACACTTAGCTGACTATTGTAGAACCTGATCTACCATGCTATATATAGTCACAATGCACACTTAACTGACTATTGTAGAACCTGATCTACCATGCTATATATAGTCACAATGCACACTTAACTGACTATTGTAGAACCTGATATACCATGCTATATATAGCCACAATGCACTCTTAACTGACTATTGTAGAACCTGATCTACCATGCTATATATAGTCACAATGCACACTTAACTGACTATTGTAGAACCTGATCTACCATGCTATATATAGTCACAATGCACACTTAACTGACTATTGTAGAACCTGATCTACCATGCTATATATAGTCACAATGCACACTTAACTGACTATTGTAGAACCTGATATACCATGCTATATATAGTCACAATGCACACTTAACTGACCATTGTAGAACCTGATCTACCATGCTATATATACTCACAATGCACTCTTAACTGACTATTGTAGAACCTGATCTACCATGCTATATATAGTCACAATGCACACTTAACTGACTATTGTAGAACCTGATCTACCATGCTATATATAGTCACAATGCACACTTAACTATTGTAGAACCTGATCTACCATGCTATATATAGTCACAATGCACACTTAACTGACTATTGTAGAACCTGATATACCATGCTATATATAGCCACAATGCACACTTAACTGACTATTGTAGAACCTGATCTACCATGCTATATATAGTCACAATGCACACTTAACTGACTATTGTAGAACCTGATATACCATGCTATATATAGCCACAATGCACACTTAACTGACTATTGTAGAACCTGATCTACCATGCTATATATAACCACAATGCACACTTAACTGACTATTGTAGAACCTGATATACTATGCTATATATAGTCACAATGCACACTTAACTGACTATTGTAGAACCTGATATACCATGCTATATATAGTCACAATGCACACTTAACTGACTATTGTAGAACCTGATCTACCATGCTATATATAACCACAATGCACACTTAACTGACTATTGTAGAACCTGATCTACCATGCTATATATAGCCACAATGCACACTTAACTGACTATTGTAGAACCTGATCTACCATGCTATATATAGCCACAATGCACACTTAACTGACTACTGTAGAACCTGATCTACCAAGCTACCTTAACTGACTATTGTGGAACCTGATCTACCATGCTATATATAGCCACAATGCACACTTAACTGACTATTGTAGAACCTGATCTACCATGCTATATATAGTCACAATGCACACGTAACTGACTATTGTAGAACCTGATCTACCATGCTATATATAGCCACAATGCACACTTAACTGACTATTGCAGAACCTGATCTACCATGCTATATATAGCCACAATGCACACTTAACTGACTATTGTAGAACCTGATCTACCATGCTATATATAGTCACAATGCACACGTAACTGACTATTGTAGAACCTGATCTACCATGCTATATATAGCCACAATGCACACTTAACTGACTATTGCAGAACCTGATCTACCATGCTATATATAGTCACAATGCACACTTAACTGACTATTGTAGAACCTGATCTACCAAGCTACCTTAACTGACTATTGTGGAACCTGATCTACCATTGTTTAATGCACCAGCACAGCAGAGTAATATTCGTTTGTTTTGGACTGAAAGCAGAATCAACAGCACTGTCCATAATGGCCCAAATCACCAATAACATTCAAAAATCTCAGATGGCAATTCATTTCAGTAAAAATATAACTTGGGTGATTTTCTGGGAATGTGCTGATTTTTGCACTGAAGCTGCCAGAAACCATTATTGTATCATATTTTCAAGGATGTATAAATAATGCAAGGGATGCAATTCTTAACAAAGGAATATAAAAAATACAATCAGCAACAAAATAAACTGAAATCAGCTTTGAAATTTGTCAAAGAAAGAAGAATATTACAGAAAAATAGAATTTTTAATGGGTATTCACTAAAGCTGAATTTGAGTCAGCTCCTGAATAAAACATTTCACTGTACTACTCTTTGCTGGTCAACTAGGTCAACATACATGTCCACATTTTTCCATGTAACATTTGGCAACAACTTGGAAATTTCTAGTGACAACATATATATGCAATGGCAGATTTTGGACTATAATGCCATACAGAAGCAAATCTGATTGAGTGTTGTACCACAGCCTGCAATGGCAGATTTGGCTGGGTCTATGTCATACAGAAGCAAATCTGGTTGAGTGCTGTACCATAGCTTGCAATGGCAGATTTGGCTGGGTCTATGTCATACAGAAGCAAATCTGGTTGAGTGCTGTACCATAGCTTGCAATGGCAGATTTGGCTGGGTCTATGTCATACAGAAGCAAATCTGGTTGAGTGCTGTATCATAGCTTGCAATGGCAGATTTGGCTGGGTTTATGTCATACAAAAGCAAATCTGACTGATTGTTGTACCACAGCTTGCAATGGCAGATTTGGCTGGGTTTATGTTATACAAAAGCAAATCTGATTGAGTGTTGTACCACAGCTTGCAATGGCAGATTTGGTTGTTGTTGTTGTTCTAGGGTTTAACGCCATTTTTCAGCACAAGATAGGCTATATATGGCGGCCAGTATAACTGGTGGAGGAAGAACCCTGGAAAACCCAGGGAAGAACCACCGACCCACGAGAAGCTACTGGCAGGCTTTCCCACGTACCCACGCTAGCCGAGCTTTGGACTCGAACCCACGCAGACAGAGGTGAGATGGCAGTGATCCGGAACGATGAGCGCTTTAGACCACTCGGCCACTCGGGGCCCCGGCAGATTTGGCTGGGTTTATGTCATACAAAAGCAAATCTGACTGAGTGCTCTACCACAGCTTGCAATGGCAGATCTGGGTCTATGTCATACAGAAGCAAATCTGGTTGAGTGTTGTACCACAGCTTGCAATGGCAGATTTGGCTGGGTCTATGTCATACAGAAGCAAATCTGATTGAGTGTTGTACCACAGCTTGCAATGGCAGATCTGGATCTATGTCATACAGAAGCAAATCTGGTTGAGTGTTGTACCACAGCATGCAATGGCAGATCTGTGTCTATGTCATACAGAAGCAAACCTGGTTGAGTGTTGTACCAAGTCATGCCTACAGCATCGGTACATGGATCAAGAATATATCATTGCCTATGTAGCCTATGATGAATGAATAACACATTTTCAAAAGCTCCAGGTCTTCAAGTTTCAAAAGAAAATGGAAATCATACATACGCATACATATTCATGATCTGTGCTGGACTGCAGAAACCACACTGGCTACCATTATACCCAGCAAGAGTATCCTGGATTGGATGCAGCCCACTGCGTTGGTTACCTAGACCCTCAATTGTGGTTATCTCCCAACCATCACATAGAAACACTGGACACAGACACTACAGAGAAAATAGCATAAAATAAAAATTCAAAAAATAAGCCTACTTCAAAACCAAGCCCACCAAAAACAATGAGTCCCTTGAAAGGACTGATGCTCTACTGACTGAGAAGAATTTCCATGAATTCATGATCACCATTTCCTCCTTGTAACTCCTCAGTGTTAAAATCATTCTTTAATATTCTTCTGCAATAACATACTGGAAATAAGATTGGCACTATTTTCATTTACAACCAAGTAGACATCATAATAAGTTTTCTGTTGAAAATCCCACAGCAATATTACTTTCCTTACTTTTCATTCAGGACAATGAGTAGCAGAAACAGGATTTCCAAGATGGCTACTGTGATAGCCACATTGGACTTCAGATTGGCACTATTTTCATTCAGGACCAACCAGGCATCCCAAGAAATCTTTTAGTGAAAATCCCATGCTGATATGACCATCCATTCAAGATGGCTGATGTGTCAGCCATATTAGACATTTACACTTAGGATAAACTAAACATTACAAGAAGTCTTCTGGTGAAAACACCATGGCAACATGAATTTCTGTTCGTTGGAGTTGTAGCAATAACAAGAATTTCAAGATGGCTCCTGTGATGGTCACATTTGATGTCAGGTTGGCACTATTTTCATCTAAGACCAGCTAGACAAGTCTTTTTCCAGCGAAAATCCCATGTCGATATGACCATCCATTCAGGGAAGTAGATTTTCAAGAAGGCCAACTGTTTTGCCCACACTAGATGTCTGAGTTGCACCATTTACATTTAGGACCAGCTACCATATGGTGAATGTGTGAAAAGTTCATAACAATCTGACAAGTAGTTTAAGATCAGTAGCTATTACAAACTTGTTCTAATGGACAGATGGACAACAGACCATCTCCTAAGCTGTTCTGGTCTATGTCCAGTAGAACCGAAATAGCTGTCATAAGATGCTTTCTGTGTGAACAACTTCTTCATGAAAATAAGTCGTCAATGTTATTTATTATTTATCTTAAATGCATATAAGTTAACTTGCAGAAAGAAACGTACATTTTTTCATAGAAGCAACACATTAAAAATGTCAAGATCTAACTGTACAATCATGTACCAATTAATTAAGAAATAACCTGCTCTCTACCATTGCTCAATTGGAAAGAGTGAATTTAAAAACTCTTTTATGACTTGTCAAATATATTAATAATTTTCCAATCTGCTGATAGTTTTACTTAAAATATGAGTATCTCGAAAGTAAATCATCAAAAAACGTTAGACTGAACTAATATAAATAATGACCAACAGATTCTGCAGATTTTTTTATTCTTAAAGGTAGATGATTAAAAATGAGCTCTCCCAACCTGATTATGTAAAGTAAATACTAAATTTTAATTTTTAATCCTAAAAATAATGAATTTTAAATCAAGATATCAGTTCTTCTCATCCATTTTCTTTTATCAAAACTTATTTTTAATTAAAGTATAGACACCATGTCCTATGACATCATCATTTTGCTGATCATGTTTTATGTCGACACCAGAAATAATAATGAAGGAAAAATATATCAAATATAAGAAGCACAAGACAAAACCTATTTTATTTTAACCTTTGAGTACATCTGAATGTGTGATAAAGATAACATCCAACACAATAATTTTTAACCATAACATTTGTGACAAAATTGGGCACCAGGTACATGTCTAGAATTTTCATTATACTAAAGTTCCAACTAGACAATGCCACTGCAAATATAAAAGCTGGACAATAATATATTAAAATAATGTTAAATGTTTTACCTAAATCAATAACATTAATTCTTCTCAAACTGAAATTTAATTTTTAAATCAGTTTCTACTAACAGGTTATTGATCAAAGCCTTAGCATGGCAGATAACCAAAACTATAAATTTACAGGCTATCCAAGGGAATGAATGAATGAATGATTAGGATTTTTAACATAGCTTTAACAATTTTTCAGTGATATCGCTATGATGTCTGCAGTGTGGTAGTTTATAGTGACGTCTAGCACTGGGACATCATGCCGCAGACATGTGGCATGAAGTCCCACCCAGTCACATTATCCTGACACCATACCAACCAGTCCTAACACTAACCTCTTAATGCTGAGCGCCTAGTGAGGCAGCTGTTAGTACCATTTTTGTAAGTCTTTGGTATGACTCGGCCTGGGTTCGAAACCCATGACCTCCCGCTTCCAAGGTGGACACTCTAACCACTAGGCCACCGGAGCGATCTACACACATAGTCAATATACAACAATACACAATCCAAAAGATGATAATCACTCTAAAAGAACAAGAATCCCAAGAAGGGACTTGTGCTTCTCTGTCCAAAAAGAATTTCCATGAATCTAAGAAAAGACAGTTTCATCTTTTAACTGCTGATTACTGAAACCATCTCGGATATTCATGATTTATAAAAAGATTTTCAAGATGGCAGCTTTATAACAAGATTTTCATGACGGCAGCTTTATAACAAGATTTTCAAGATGGCAGCGTTAATATCCGTACTTGATTTCAGATCATCCCCATTTTCAACCAAATTTGACATTATGAAAAGTCTTTTGATAAAAACTCCCAATTTATGATTTTTCATTTATGAGCAGCAATAACAAGATTTTCTTGATGACTACCACTGCATTAAGATTGGCATAATTTTCATCAGGATGAACTAGACATCATATATTGTCCTTTCAATGAAAACTCTATGTCAATATGATCATCTGTCTAGGAATAGTGACAATAAGGCTGCCTTATTTGGGGTCAGATTAGCACCATTCTCATTTAGGATCAACTAGATATCATAAATCATCTTGTGAAAGCCCCCTTTCAATATATAATTTTCCCTTTAGGAGAAGCAGCTAAAACAAGATTTTCAAAATGGCAGCCTTATTGGAAGTCAGACCAGTACTTTTCCATTTAGCACCAACTATACTTCACATGTAGTCTGCTTTGAAAATCCCAAGTCAATTTGAATTTCTATTTAGGAGTAGTGATAAGAAGATTTGGCATGTCAGATCAGTGCCAATTTCATCGAGGAAAAATTAGATATGATGATAAATATTTTGTATTTTAAAAAAAACATACTGATAAGACCATCCATTAGAAGGAGTATCAACAGTAAGATTTCCAAGCTGATCACACTGGATGTGAGAACAGCACTATTTTAATTTATGACCAACCAGGCCTAGGGACGTGTAAAGCACCATGTCATTTCTTTCAACAATTAAGAGTAGCAATAACAAATTTGAGATAAAAGGCAATCAGATGAAAGATGATACATAACAGACTATACTGAGCTAATAAAATAAAATAACAATCACCGACCTATTTTTAATATGCTGCTGATTTGCTATTTTTAGAAACTTCCCAATTTCCAAATAAAACATTATAATGGAAACAGCAAACATTCCCATTTATGAATTACTACCTCCTTTTGTATGACAGGTCACTTACGGCAACAATTAATGGCCTAAAGTCCAAAGCAATGGGAATGGAGTGAAACTGGATTTAAACCAATACCAATCACAGAAGCTGTTACTTATTAGTGGGTTACTTCAATGAAAATGACTGCTACTTTACCAAATCAATAATAAGATTGGTGCTAAACTACGTACTGAGTTAATAGCATAACTCTTCCTCTCCTCCGAGACTGGCTCATAAAGCTTGGTTTCTACAACACACATTCCACAACCTCCCTCTCGACACAAAAACTTTGTTCCCATAGAAATCCGCTGTTCTCTGAGGAAGTCGGCCAGAGTAGTTGTGAGATCCACATCATTTCCAACTGGAAACAAAAGAATAAGATGTTCAAAATAATAGTAAAATCTCTTGCCCTGCAGTTTGGAGTTGTTTTGATAATAAAGACTGATAAAAAATCTCTTGCCCTGCAGTGTGTTGTTTTGATATCAAAGATTGATAAAATCCTCTGCTCTTCAGTTTGGATGGAGTTGTTTTGATATGAAAGATTGATAAAATCTCTTGCCCTACAGTGTGTTGTTTTGATATTAAAGATTGACAAAATCATTTGCCCTACAGTTTGGAGTTGTTTTGATATTAAAGACTGATAAAAAATCTCTTGACCTGCAGTGTGTTTTGATATTAAAGACTGATACAAAATCTCTTGCCCTGCAGTTTGGAGTTGTTTTGATATTAAAGACTGATACAAAATCTCTTGCCCTGCAGTTTGGAGAAAGTTGTTTTGATATCAAGAAGTGATAAATCCTTCGCCCAGCAGTGACTTGTTGTATGGTACATGTGGAATTTTACAAAAATTGCCTGAAATTTGACACAGAATATTAACACTGGATTCTTGAGCAATTTCATCAAGAAAAAAATATATATCTGGGCCACAAGATGCCAAGAATATTATTGTACTACCCCCTATATATCAAAATTGATTTTATACTTTTAAAAAATGCAGTGGAAACAGATGCGTCTTATTAGAGGTGCATGGTACTACCAGTATACCATATTACTGTGGTATTTTTCTCCGTGGTATGTACCATATTATATTTTCACTACACCAGTACTTCGGTACATGTAGTTTCCATCAAGAAAGATTGTACAGAAATTCCACCAATTTAATCATATTTTAAGTATCTTTTCACTTTTCATGCAAAAATAATTAAAAAATTATTAATGTCTTTACAAACATTTGTTATAAACTAACTCTTGACTATAACAAATTAAAGTTATATTTTTAAACCTTAAATCACATGTATAAACTCATCATGTATGTCAAATGTTATGTATGCCTTGTCATGTATGCCTTGTCACATATGTCATGTATGCCCCGTCTTGTATGCCTTGTCTCGTATGCCATGCATGCCCTGTCATGTAAGCCAATGCCATGTATGACTTGTCACGTTTGTCATGTATGCCCTGTCATGTATGACTTGTCATGTTTGTCATGTATGCCCTGTCATGTATGCCTTGTCATGTTTGTCATGTATGCCCTGTCATGTATGCCTAATGTCATGTATGCCTTGTCATGTATGTCATGTATGCCTAATGTCATGTATATGCACTATCATGTATGCCTTTTCATGTATGCCATCACAGTGGCCGGTGTGATTTTGTGCTGGATATTTAGGCCAAATCAAACTTTTGGAAAAATTTTGGGTTAAAAAGAAACATATTTTTTGTTAGTTTATGTGAACGTGCTAAGTACACGCATTCCTTTGTAAGACAAATAATCATCGTAATCTTTCAGAAGAGTAGCTGTTTTCTGTTTTAATTTAAAGCAATTTCTTAAATCCAATAAAATATTTTATTCTTTGTTTTGTCAGTATGTTACTGACCCTCTCTGATACATATCTTAATAAGGTGTTGACATCCAACTCCAAGTTTCAATTTCTATTACAATAACAGCATAGCTACTAAATTATAGGCTTCAGTGTCAATATTTCCTATCTTCATCATTATGCCCTCTTATGACAGTGTTTTAACAGGGTGTCAGCTATAGTGTAAGTTACTGTCCTGCTTGTTAAATAAATAAAATTATAAAAAGTTAACTACTGAAACATTTCACAATCAATCATCATTAGTAATATGGTTCTATTTAATTTCCTTGAATGCACAAAATCATTACATTCAGGGAAAATCGATAAAACCATATTACATAGTTCCCATGCTTTTCTAAAGATAAATTTCCAGGTCAATTCCAGGTTTTTTTTCCAGGATGAAATTAATTTTTTCAAGGTTCACAAATGACCATACATGTTAGATTATAAAACATGCATTTTCTAAATCTAAAGATGTTTCTATTTCAAGACTCCAAAACATCAAAGTCAGAAAAGATTATCATGTACAAAACCACAAAATGTACCACACAAAACAAGTTCGACTATATTCCAATAAATTGGCATGTAAAGTCATTTCAATGTACAGAATAAAATTTCTAACTTTGCTGAACTGCCTTATGATGCTATGAGGAAACAATATAATGAACATAAATTAGTTTTGTTTCTTTTCAAACCTTTAATTCTAAAGAATTCTATCACAATATACATGTATTTGCATGTTGTTTCCTATCAATGTATGAAGAACAAATAAAGCAATAAAAGCCAAGTATTAGAATCTTATCTTCTAACAAAAAAATATTTAACCCTAAATTTATCTGTGCCGATAAAATCCCAAACAAGAGTTTTCAAAACAACCTCAATTCCTTAAGACCATTTGATTAAAAATCCATCATTTAAAAAAACATTTGCAAAAGGGTAGATTTAAATTTTGACAAAAGACTTTCAAAATTATATATTGTTGCATAAAACAAGGACTAAAATTTCTGTAAAATCAACTGTTCTTCTTCTAATTTGATAAACCAGTCCCCAAACCTGTATTGATAATCCACTGTTTTATAATATATAATACAAGGGACGACAATTTCCCATTTCTCCTGTGTTCTAATTAAGATGTGAAACTAATGCTTCAAGTTACATGTCACTGTGTAATAGTTTCGCACCAAAGTTCAGCTCTGAGATTTGTTGTTGTTGTTGAAGGATTTAACGCCATTTTTCAGCACACGATAGGCTATACATGGCGGCCAGTATTAATGGTGGAGGAAGAACCCAGGAAATCCCCGGAAAGAACCATCGATCCACGAGAAGCTACTGGCAAGCTTTCTCACATATCCACATTGGCCGAATCCAAGACTCGAAACCACGCAGACAGAGGTGAGATGACAGTGATCCGTAACGGAGAGCGCTTTAGACCACTCAGCCACTCGGGGCCCCTGCTCAGAGATTTGACATTTTGGACAACAAATTTGGCTTAAAATGAACAGCAGTCCATTTTATTATCTGGGTCCATGTTAATGTTCTTGTACGAAAATTCATAAATAGGAAAATTCAGAAAGAGCATACAATTCTCAGTGTATTTATTTTGAGAACAATCTATGTCACAGTCTTATTCATCAAGCAACAAGCACATCAACATGGTAGTCACATGATACAATAAAACTCCTGTAGTTGTTCATGGAATAAATATAGAAGTTTGTGTTCTTTCGTTTTTGTATTTTTATTACAACCAGTATACAACTTTCATTTAATGTTTTATTTTTTCTGCACCATTTGAAAATGCGGGTTGTGAGATTTGTGTACTCATGTGACTAGCAAAGTAAATCCGAGTACCACGTCAAATTTCATCAATGCCATATTTTGTCTTGTCTTTCAGCAGATTAAAGACCTAAGGATTTTAACACCCTCAATTTCTGAGAAAATAAAAAAAATTCACATCGATTTCATACAAGTATGACTTGATTTAACTTATAATTTAACAAGGCCAAATGGTAAGCAGCTAAGCTTTGCCGTCACCATGTTGGCCTCTTGTGATGCTAGATTGGTTTTCATACCTTCCATGTAAGACAAAATACAGATATTGAGCTGTGTGTGAAAACAATCTACTAAACAAATCTAATGCACTGAGCGTTTGGATTGACTCAACAAATATGTTTATGGCAAGCACCCTAATGATCCATACGTCAACCTCCGAATAGTCTGGTTAGAACTTGATAAATTAACTATGGATTAGTTCATTTACGACTCAATTATGTAATTGCTTCAGGTGTCAAATGGTGGTGGAAAATTCCCAGGATATTCCCTGACTTTCATAAATATTTTCACAATTCAAGGACTTTTCACGGTCGGGAAATTTTTTTCATTTCTCCAGACTTTTTCTCAATTTCCTGGTAGCATGGGAACCCTGATATTATCATAAATCTTACTTATTATATTTATTACCATCCTTTTATTTCACTGAATTTTCATTCTGTCGTCTTCACCTTTTGAATACAACAATTCTTTATTTCTGTTCATGTATTGATCTTTTGTTTCTAAATTTTTATCCTTATAACTTGTTAGAGAACAAATACATAAGCAGGATTCTGTTTCAGAAAACTGAAGATCCAAGGCTAGCATTTGCATTATATGATGTGCTGGAAGTGCTCAGAGATTTTGGGCTATACAAGTGTCAGAAAATGTGTGCGAGCTAGTCTGTTACTGTTTTGTGTGATAGCTAATGTGACATGTCATATAATGTGTGAGAGCTAGTATATGACTGTCTTGTGTGACAGCTAATGTGACAGGTTATATAATGTGTGAGAGCTAGTCTGTGACTGTCTTGTGTTAGAGCTAATGTGATGTCATATAATGTGTGAGAATTAGTCTGTGACTGTCTTGTGTTACAGCTAATGTGACAGTTCATATGTGATAGCCAATGTGACACGTCAGATAATGTGAATAGAAATGTAAATATTTTCAGAAATTTCAACCGGGTACCCATTAATCATAACGATCAATTACCCAGGTACCCAATCAAATGGAAATTGTATTAAATGCCAACCACCAAGAGAGTTATAAGCATAAAAAGTGAAATCTGAGCATAAAAAGAGCAATCTATATATTAAATGCCATAATTACAGAAAACTGCAAGAAAGACTTCAGTATTGTGTGTATTTATTTTTGCTGCTTACCTGTATCTGCACTTAATTTGTCACAAATCAACTTTTTTTAATGCATAAGTCTACATGTCAGCTGGAACTTTTGCGAATAGTTGTAAAATCCACAAATGATGACTGTCATAGAATCCTTGACCTGCCATGGTTCATCCCTTAATGACGTCTGGTGCAACTTGTTCTTATATTTAACAAAATCCCTCTCCGCTAACATTTGTCAGTCCCATAACATCTAACAGTCACATCGATACAGCCTGTTTTTTTAGACTGGTCAGCTACATATGTAGTATCAAAATAGGATGAATCTATGACAAGTGGTTTCAAATTCAAGAATACCATTTTCTTGGAACTGTTTCAAGTAAAATTAATGCAAAAGTTACCATATTTACACATGCTGTCAATTTTGATCAGATTATTTTTTCTCTCAGTGTTATTAAAAAATAAAGACTTCCCTTATATTTACATATTTCAGTGAAAAATTTCATTTCGTATAGTTGTCCATTTGTTCATTTTTTTCCTAACATGGTAAAAGAAATGCATGTTAAGGTAACCAAGTTTTCTGAATTGCCTTTGCTGTTACAAAAATATCTGACTTGGGTTTCCTGCTAATACAAAAAAAAAACCAAAGTCCATTGAACAAACATGTGAACAGCAGCCCTGACTTAAATCGTTAATACCTTCTCCAGGGCCACAAACTTGAGGGAAAAATGACATTAATTAAACTGGACATTTATACTGTGCTGTCTTTTATCTGAATTGTAGTACTATTTAAATTTTATTTTGTAATATTTCTTAATCAGTACTTACTGGTGCTGTCGATATAAGGTACTGACCCAGGTAATGTCATCAGAATCTCAAAAAATGGCACAGGAACCATGGACAGGCATGAAGTTAGGATGGTCTAACTTTAAATATCAGCTATTCTTAAATAGGTCACGCGAGAAAGGAGAGAAGTGTCCTCCCATGTATCATTATACAGTACACGTATGAAAAGTAAATTGTAAGCAGCCATATGAGCCAGTGATGTGCACGTGACATGAACCTCGAACTGTAATTGTTATTCTATGCCTCGATCTAAACTCGGAATACTTTTTTTTCAGGGTACCTGTTTGCTCATTTTATTACCTGGATTATTATTAATGGGCAGGTACCTGTGTACCCATTGAAATCTTTAAATAAGAGAGCTAGTCTGTGACTGTCTTGTGTGACAGCTAATGTGACACATCATATAATGTGTGAGATCTAGTCTGTGACTGTCTTGTGTGATAGCTAATGTGACAGGTCATATAATGTGTGAGAGCTAGTCTGTGACTTCTTGTGTGACAGCTAATGTGATATGTAATATAATGTGTGAGAGCTAGCCAGTGACTGTCTTATGTGACAGCTAATGTGACATGTTAGATAATGTGTGAGAGCTAGCCTGTGATAAAGCATAATCATGCAATAAGATATTCAAAAAGTTACCAGAGTACTGTTTTCCATTAACAGTGAATGAAACTGTTGACCTGATCTGAGATACTGGACGGAATTTGAAGAAATGTCCGCAAGCTTGACATGTTGCTGCATAAACACCATCCGTTAGTTGTCCTTGTGTTGGCACATGACTGCAAGAAAAAAAAGTCACTGGAAATAGACTGTTAACAAACTAGGATCTTTAATAAAGATCACAAATAAGGGAAAATTTAATTTCTACTGAAACAAAATACGTTTCACAATTTTTATCACTTTAATATAGATGGTGGCAAGAATTTTGTCATGGGATTTGTTAGATGATAAGGTTTGGCTTTTAAACAATCTCTGATATTTAATACTGCTTCGCAAAAAATATTTTAATCAATATTTAAACTTATGGTTCATTGTTCAATGGGTCTTTAAATTTGTGGTTCATTGTTCAATGGGTCTTTAAATTTGTGGTTCATTGTTCAATGGGTCTTTAAATTTGTGGTTCATTGTTCAATGGGTCTTTAAATTTGTGGTTCATTGTTCAATGGGTCTTTAAGTTTGTGGTTCATTTTTCAATGGGTCTTTAAATATGTGGTTCATTTTTCAATGGGTCTTTGAACTTGTGGTTCATTGTTCAATGGGTCTTTAAACTTGTGGTTCATTTTTCATGGGGTCTTTAAACTTGAGGTTCATTGTTCAATGGGTCTTTGAACTTGTGGTTCATTGTACACTGGGTCTTTGAACTTGTGGTTCACTGTTCAATGGGTCTTTAAACTTGTGGTTAGTTTTTTATTGGGTCTTGAAATTTGTGTTTCTAGCAACCAAAACATCAATAAAACTTGGCAACCCATGAAAAAAATTAGTGAAAAAGTGTTACATGAAAAATTAACCTCCTGCAGCTGCTGCCAATATAAACTATTGTATAACAGCTACAACATTCTAATGGCTCACTAACCAATCTAATGATCTAACTGGCTCTGAGCCGTGATTTTTTTCTCTTTTACTTCAATAATTTTTTTCAATTCCAGTTTGTTCTGCACAGCAAATGGTAATGAGGTGTGTTATGCTACTTCAAACGGTTTTCAAACACTTTGTGCACAAAACGAATCAGTTCCTTTCAGCTACATTTAAGGTTGCTAAAATGAAAATTCACTTAGCTACAGATACTGATTTCATTTGCAATGCTGTGCAGAATAAAATATAATATAATGGATACAATAGTGTTCTTTTAAACAATAAGTCAGAGCAATATTTTATTTAAGCTATTTGTGTAATGGAATTTCACCACCACCACCACCCCAAAAAGCACCTCCACTCTCCTATCGTTAATAATGACATGCCTGCTCACTAAACACTGCCTTAACAAAATAGTATGCAGCACAACTTATGGGAACATCACACCATGCACAATAAATATTGGCAGTTCATACTGACAATGTTAGCTGAAGCTCACACAGACAGTAAAGGCAGAAGTTCGTCCAGACAGTAGTGGCATAATTTCATACAGACAGCATTAGCAGAAGTTCATCCAGACAGTACTAGCAGAATTTCATACAGACAGTACTGGCAAAATTTCATCCAGATAGTACTCCTCTGGTGGTCTAGTGGTTAGAATGTCCACCTCGTATGCAGGAGGGCCCCGAGTGGCCGAGTGGTCTAAAGTGCTTGCCGTTAAGGATCACTGCCATCTCACCTCTGTCTGTGTGAGTTCGAGTCCAGCCTCGGCTAACGTTGGTACGTGAGAAAGCCCGCCAGTAGCTTCTCGTGGGTCGGTGGTTCTTCCCGGGGTTTTCCAGGGTTCTTCCTCCACCAATTATACTGGCCGCCATGTATAGCCTATCTTGTGCTGAAAATGGCGTTAAACCCTACAACTACAACAACATCGTATGCAGGAGGTTGTGGGTTCAATCCCCGGTCAAGTCATACCAAAGACTTACAAAAATGGTACTAACAGCTGCCTCACTTGGTGCTTAGCATTAAGAGGTTAGTGTTAGAACTGGTCAGCCTGGTGTCAGGATAATGTGGCTGGGTGGGACATCATGATACATGTCTGGGGCGGCATGATGCCCCAGTGCTAGACATCACTATAAACTGTCACACTGCAGACATTGTAACGATATGACTGAAAAACTGTAAAAGCTATGTTAAGAATCCAAATCAGTACTGACAGAATTTCATACAGACAGTACTGGCATAATTTCATACAGACAGTACTGGCAGAATCTCATACAGACAGTACTGACAGAATTTCATCCAGACAGTACTGACAGAATTTTATACAGACAGTAAGGGCAGAATTTCATACAGACAGTACTGTCAGAATTTCATTCAGACAGTAAGGGCCAAATTTCATCCAGACAATACTGGCAGAAATTCAAACAGACAGCATTGGCAGAATTTCATACAGACAGCATTGGCAGAATTTCATACAGACAGTACTGACAGAATTTCATACAGACAGCATTGGCAGAATGTCATCCAGACCATACTGGTAGAAATTCACACAGACAGCATTGGCAGAATTTCATATATACAGAACTAGCAGAATTTCATTCAGACAGTACTGGCACAAGTTCACACAGACAGTATTGTCTGAAATTCACACAGACAGCATTGTCAGAATTTCATACAGACAGTACTGGCAGAAATTCACACAGACAGCATTGTCTGAAATTCACACAGACAGCATTGTCAGAAATTCACACAGACAGCATTGTCAGAATTTCACACAGACAGTACCGGCAGAAATTCACACAGACAGCATTGTCAGAAGTTCACACAGGCAGTACACCTCTCCCTCAATAATTCATGCATAACGGGGTCCATAAACACAGACAGTACTATAAGCGAGGCGTGAGTTACCGAGGGACCTCCAAAATTGAAAAAATATAGCTTTGACATTGAGAAAACCTGGGGTGGGTGGGGGGAGCGGCGTTAGGGAACTGGGTTGTTTATTGACTGAATCCTCATTGTACAATCACTTCAATAACAATTTTTAATAACATGCTTTTCTAATGAAACTGTTCGTCAATCTCTTTAAATAACATTTAATTTCAAAAATGTCCAAAATATGATAACTCGTTCCAACCATGCTACATGTCTGCGGCATAATGCACAGTGCTAGACATCACTATAAACTGCCACACTGCAGACATTGCAGCAATATGACTGAAAAATTGTAAAAGCTATGCTAAAAATCCAAATCACACACACAATTATGATTATCACTGTTCTAACTTGCCACAGCTTTTCATTCTAAAACTATAATCCTAAATATTTCACAATGGATGAGCATTAGCAATCTGATGACTTGGACATTGGAAACCCAATAATACATGCATAATGTTCTGAAATATTGCAAGGGAGTATAGTTTTGGGGGATCCTACCTTATGGTTCAGACTGCAACATTTTTCACAGAGGGAGTCCTGGACTGCAACTTTCAAAATCTACTGGAGAACCTTTCTTATGAGTACATGTTGATATTAATAATAATCGACACTGAAATGTCACTTAGATAATGAGTCTCTGTTGACTGTGTTTGGATTAAAACATCGTTTAAATTTTATTTTAATTACCATGACATATATATAGAAATCTACACAACGCAATGACTTAAATGTGAGTTTCATGCAATTTTAGCAAAACAAGTACCTTGAAGTGATTATTCCAATTTGCATGCAGAACAGGAAAAAATAAATATTTTTGCAAACTGCAAAACACTAATTTTATTAGTATTAAGTATATCCAATTATCTTGCTGTACCATGAAAGAATTATTGCTTTTTTAAATACACTTCAAGTTCTTTGTTAATAGAAGAAAGATGATCAATTAGAATGGAGTAAATAAATGTAGTTCCTATACCTAATTTTCCTACAACTTACAAGTATTGTGTGATAAATTATTTTTAAATACAAAATTATTTTATCATTATTATTAATATAATAACTGTGAATTAAAACTTATGAGATCATTTAAGAATGGAGTAACTAACTGAAGTTGTTAAACCTAATATACCGGTACCAAAAATAAATTGTAATACAAAATAAATTATGTGCATCTGTACCTTTATTTTTGCACAAGCGGGCTTGTTTAATTTAATTTTCATTTCATTAACTTGTTCTAAATCCATCTATGCTATTATCTAGCTAATACTAATTATCAAAGTAATGACCTATACATACACAACCACTGATCTCTATGGTGTATGACCTATACATATACAACCACTGATCTCTATGGTGTATGACCTATACATATACAACCACTGATCTCTATGGTGTATGACCTATACATAGACAACCACTGATCTCTATGGTGTATGACCTATACGTATACAACCACTGATCACTATGGTGTATGACCTATACATATACAACCACTGATCACTATGGTGTATGACCTATACATACACAACCACTGATCACTATGGTGTATGACCTATACATACACAACCACTGATCTCTATGGTGTATGACCTATACATACACAACCACTGATCTCTATGGTGTATGACCTATACATACACAACCACTGATCTCTATGGTGTATGACCTATACATATACAACCACTGATCACTATGGTGTATGACCTATACATACACACCACTGATCACTATGGTGTATGACCTATACATAAACAACCACTGATCTCTATGGTGTATGACCTATACATAAACAACCACTGATCTCTATGGTGTATGACCTATACATATACAACCACTGATCTCTATGGTGTATGACCTATACATACACAACCACTGATCTCTATGGTGTATGACCAATACATACACAACCACTGATCTCTATGGTGTATGACCTATACATATACAACCACTGATCTCTATGGTGTATGACCTATACATATACAACCACTGATCACTATGGTGTATGACCTATACATATACAACCACCGATCACTATGGTGTATGACCTATACATATACAACCACTGATCTCTATGGTGTATGACCAATACATACACAAACACTGATCTCTATGGTGTATGACCTATACATATACAACCACTGATCTCTATGGTGTATGACCTATACATATACAACCACTGATCTCTATGGTGTATGACCTATACATACACAACCACTGATCTCTATGGTGTATGACCAATACATACACAAACACTGATCTCTATGGTGTATGACCTATACATACACAACCACTGATCTCTATGGTGTATGACCTATACATACACAAACACTGATCTCTACGGTGTATGACCTATACATATACAACCACCGATCACTATGGTGTATGACCTATACATACACAACCACCGATCACTATGGTGTATGACCTATACATACACAAACACTGATCTCAATGGTGTATGACCTATACATACACAACCACTGATCACTATGGTGTATGACCTATACATATACAACCACCGATCACTATGGTGTATGACCTATACATATACAACCACTGATCTCTATGGTGTATGACCAATACATACACAAACACTGATCTCTATGGTGTATGACCCATACATATACAACCACTGATCTCTATGGTGTATGACCTATACATATACAACCACTGATCTCTATGGTGTATGACCTATACATACACAACCACTGATCTCTATGGTGTATGACCAATACATACACAAACACTGATCTCTATGGTGTATGACCTATACATACACAACCACTGATCTCTATGGTGTATGACCTATACATATACAACCACTGATCACTATGGTGTATGACCTATACATATACAACCACTGATCTCTATGGTGTATGACCTATACATATACAACCACTGATCTCTATGGTGTATGACCTATACATACACAACCACTGATCTCTATGGTGTATGACCTATACATACACAACCACTGATCTCTATGGTGTATGACCTATACATACACAAACACTGATCTCTACGGTGTATGACCTATACATATACAACCACCGATCACTATGGTGTATGACCTATACATACACAACCACCGATCACTATGGTGTATGACCTATACATACACAACCACTGATTTCAATGGTGTATGACCTATACATACACAACCACTGATCTCTATGGTGTATGACCTATACATACACAAACACTGATATCTATGGTGTATGACCTATACATACACAACCACTGATTTCAATGGTGTATTACCTATACATACACAACCACTGATTTCAATGGCATATGACCTATACATACACAACCACTGATCTCTATGGTGTATGACCTATACATATACAACCACCGATCACTATGGTGTATGACCTATACATATACAACCACTGATCTCTATGGTGTATGACCTATACATACACAACCACTGATCTCTATGGTGCATGACCTATACATACACAACCACTGATCTCAATGGTGTATGACCTATACATACACAACCACTGATTTCAATGGTGTATGACCTATACATACACAACCACTGATCTCTATGGTGTATGACCTATACATACACAAACACTGATATCTATGGTGTATGACCTATACATACACAAACACTGATATCTATGGTGTATGACCTATACATACACAACCACTGATTTAAATGGTGTATGACCTATACATACACAACCACTGATTTCAATGGCGTATGACCTATACATATACAACCACTGATCTCTAAGGTGTATACACATAATTTAAGTGAATTTTGGTGTTTTCAATGTGAGTGCGCTTCATTTAACTTGTTTCTTTTGTCAAATCAACTCTAAATTTATTGTAATTGGAATTTTATTAAATGGTGATTTCATTTTTTTTTTAATTCTCCATATAGAAAAGGCCTTTGTACTGTGGTTACTTGCTCAGTTTAACAAGTTTTGCACCAGACACATTTAAATAGCATAACCAATATGGGAAGACTACACTTCATAGCAAATGGCAGTATGTTTCGGGGCATAATTTATGCATAAACACCCCCACTCTTCTACTTTCTCTTGTAACAAAACTTGGGATTGGTAGAAAAAAGAAAAAAATCTACCAATGATGAAACCAAAAACAAAACTCTCTGGCTGAGGCAACATTTCCTCACAATAGCAAAGTATTCTAAAAAATTATAAAATTAGTTATATGTTGGGTACATATATATTGATGAATCATTATTTTAATGCAGGTATCATATAAATCAATTGATGAAAACTGAAATGATTTTAGGAAAAAAAAGCTGTAATTAGTAGAACTTACAAGTGGATTGATGCAGTGACAAAAGCGTAAATGTGTATTTCAGTCTGACTGCACCCATGTAAATCATAAGTGTTGTGTTTCTCTCCATCTCTTCTACCAAGATTTAGTTATTTCCTTACTTTGCCAATCATTTCATTTTTATATTTCAATTGGCTGATTATCCATATCATGCCAAATTTTATTGAAGTGGACAAGATATTTGGGTTAGGGTTAGGGTTAGTTAAAAAAGAAAACCTGTTCCATCAAAAGCGAAAAGTTGAATTTGAAACCAGAAGAAAAAAGGGTAACAATAATTATTAAAGAGGGTAGCAAACTTAATTTCCCAATACTCAAAAGAAAAGTTATTTTTTTAAACCTGTGCACAGGTCACAAATTCATCAAATGATTTTACTCTCTTTCATTTATCCTTTGTCTCTATCTTGCACACACACACACACACACATACACAGAAACATGTACACAGATGAACATCAAATATATTCCTGCACAAGAGGTACTTTTTGCAACCATTCATAAATCTTTTATTGTTATAATTCATTTTAAAAAGATATAATTCTGTTAGACAAATACAAGTCCATTCTTCATGTCTGTGCAGATGATTGCTAAGTTTTGCTACTTTTCTCTTGTAGCAAATGTACCACACATTTACTAGAACCAATGAAAACTACATCATCTGAAAATGTTAAATAATACAACATTATGAGCATGCAAATAATTTGCAAGATAAATGATCCTAGATCACAAATGTTGCATACTGTAATAGTCTCAAGTCTATGTCACCAACGCCTAAGTGTTGTTAGCAAACAAAATTAAGAAACATTATTATTGACTGGTTTTAAACCAAAGAATGAATGATTGAAAAATTACTGAAATAATGCTATTATTGGGATCAATTATACCTTCTTGTTTTTATCAATGTTTCCAAATTTCACATGTATAATTAAATAATTAAAATGTGTGTTATCTGTCTTGTTTATATTATGGGTATCACTTTTTTCGGGATCGACATGTTACCCAGACATTCAATGCAAGGAATTTAGTAAGGAACTCAATGAGCTTTTCATCCATAGGATATCTGGATAATACAGAAACTAATCTATGAATAAAAAGAGTCCGTAAGTACTGTTTGATGTGTGTGAGCAATAAAACCAATTTGTTATGTACAGTACCATAAGCTGAGTAGGGTAATTAAGTTTTAAAGCAATGGTAATAAGCCAATAAATACAAATCCATATGTAATAGCCTGTATGGGGAGAAATTTTCTACCGATCAGAATTTTGGAACAAGAAATTCTAAATGGTTTTCAGAAACTACAAAGATGAAAAACACTGAAAATGTGGCACGATCATATTATAGAATGTATCATTATACTTCCTGTTTTTGCACTGTGAATTTTTTTTTAATCCGTTGGTTGTGCCTAGTTTTAGTTCTACAATGTAAGATGTCTAATAAGTTCTTTAAGTGTAAATATTTTTTATTATTAAAAGTATATACTCGTCTATACATCAGATAATATCAGGGTAGATATCTTACAGCATTGGCTCCCATCTTTTTATGACCACAACCCTAAATAAAGTTTATCTTAGCCTCAAGACCCCATTTCCACATTCTGATAAATTCTGCCCCCTCCCCCAACCCACCACCCAAAAAAAAATTCCTAGCGACCCTCAGAATGTTCTCGTGACCTTGATTTGGGTTGCGAGCTGGGGGACTTGCATTGTAGGACTATCCTAATATTAGGCCGATAAATCAGCCCTTCACCCGTGATATGATTTTCGTCCATCACTATCAACACAGATTTTATCGGACTACCCTAACATAAGCAGCCTTACTCAGATTTGATTAGAATTAGCTCAGTAAACAAAAAGGCCCAGCAACAGAGCCCAGCCCCTGCAAAAAGGCCCAGCAACAAGACAAAAACTCAGCTAAACATGCACCAAACATTGTTTACATTTTACTGATTAGTCCACAGGGTTTGGTTACAAAGAAAATTTGGAGTATCCGTCCTTGAATCAAGGGATGGGGGTTTCAACCGTTAACAACGATGTAACCTTGCCCTTGCTATATTGTTACAGTTTAGAACCCCCCATCCCTTGATTCAAGGACGGATACTCCAAATTATCTTTGTAACGAACCCCTGTAGATTAGTCGACGAAAGAACTAGGCACGATAGTGGAAGAACTGTCTAAATGGTCAAGCCGTACACCGTAGAGGTCACGGAGTTACACTTACAGTGACTTAACTTGGAAGGGCAAGGTTACATCGTTAGCTAACTTATTATAGTTACCTGGCTCTACAAATAGGACAGCAGATCTTCGCTTTGACCGTTTCTGAAGACATTTTGCACAAGTTCCGGCTCTTCGCTATTTGTCGCAAACTTTCATATACTTGCGCCAATGATTCGTATAAATTCACATCCGAATATAGCACAGGATTAAATCAATCTAATTGGCCAGGTCACATTACCATCATGTGAACTACCAGCCAGATTGGTCCGCTGTTTCTTATTTTGTTTATAAAGGTCCGAGACTCTCTGCGATCGGAACATCGCTCGGCAATTGAAGTAATGTCTTGAGATAACCCCGGAAGTCGTTGTAGGAATACACATCGGTCTGAGGACACACGGTAGTACTTATATGGAAAATGGGAACCAGCCTGGAAATGGGTAGAGATAAAAAATAGAGTATATATATATGAATTTGGCTGGCTAGGATTGGTTAATAATGTAAGTTATGTTTTACAAAAAGAATCTTTTGAGAGCTTATCCTAGTTGGAAGTGAAAAAAAGAGACATTGTTTTATTGATGGAATTTCAGTCCTTTAACGTCTTAAGTTTGGAACACTCATTACTAAACTTAGTACCCAACGCTTTGGTGCGGAATTGAAAGCACATGTTTCAAACACATGCAGGTCCAAAAAATGCAGAAGCTGACAACCAGGTTTCATCTAGACTGATAAATATAGGTTTGCTCATGAACACTCAGAAATTTAAAGTCAGTGAATTTTTAATATCATGGTGCTTGCATATGTTTACTGTGGGAACTGAATTAGTACCGTGAGTCCTTGATGGATTTGGTGATGTGCTTAGAAACGTCGAACCACGTTCTGATTCGGGATTTGTCTCCTTCCACCGCCATATTGTACCACGTGAAGAAATATAATTTAGAATATATTTTTCGGTGGCAACATATTATTTCAGATCTTTCTTTCTTGGCTTGACAGAAGAAGCCTTTCTGTTTCAATTGCGATCAGAACATCGCTTTTTCCTTCAAGTAGAGAAATAACGTAAGATGTACTTCATTGACTGAAATGTATCATTCCGCTAAAAACTTACCAATTCAGAAAGTATTCCATCACCTCCGAGTCTCTTTCAAAGAATCGAAAGAGGCGAATGTATTCCAAATGAGCTATCTGGGACCACAAGAATATGTGATGCTATAGTCAGCGAACGCCTAGGAAGAAAATAAAACAAGTGCAATGTAAATTAGGTGCCCCCAATATTTGGGCGTTAGGCACGTGTTGACCATGGTTAAATAAATATTAATACCGAAAGCAATGCAAAACAACATTTATATAAGGAAGAATGTTGCAAGAACAGTTTAGATGTATGTATCATTTTTGACGTCATGTTCATTAAAAAAATCATAATATTGATAAATGGCGACACTTTTACGAAAGTTAAGAATGAAACTCGGCCACTTGAAATAATAAACCGCAAGAAGGCATATGTTTATCCGCCACCCCGCTTATATATGCAAATTATAAATGTAGTTGCAGCCTATACAAGTAGAAACAAATGTAAGCAAAGAGACAAGTGCTATGATCCTGCGATTTTGGAACTAAAATTTGATAGTTCACCGACCACTCATCATCAGCAGGTACCTCAGGAGGTCTCCATTTTCTCATAAGAATTCCATTTTTAATGAAATAACAGACAGGAGCTTCAGTGGCTTCAGTTTCACTAATGGCTTTTTGAAACAAACAGGAGGTCTGAAGATCTTTTTCCTGTTCGACGATTGTCGTTTGTCACCCTGATTAGAATAAAGAGAATGAGTAGTTAAAAGAGGACGACTGTGATCAATACCTTCTGGTTGATCCAAACAAGGAGTGAAAGTGACCTATCAAAAGCTTGACCAATACATGTGTCAGCTAAAGGGATACTTTTGTTATCAACATCGTTATCAAGAGCTTTGTTTGCCATAGCTCTAGTAACTGCACAAGCTGGGTATAAATCAGGGAATTATTTTTAAATTAGATCGACTTTCTGATCCAAACAAGGCTTGTCAGTTACAAGTGGATTAACCACAACCTTGTCTCCAGCTAGGTCGTTACCTAGTAATAAATGAATGCAATCAACGGGTAAAACCGACACTGTTCCGACTGTCACGGGTCTGAGACTAAGTCTGATGACAAATTTACACAACGGAGTGGAACATTAATTAAACCACACTCTACTCCCTGAATAATAATAATTTCCTTTAAGAAGACTTCAAAGATAAAGGCCAAGGACCTGACAATAAAAGACTCTGAGAAGCTCCTGTGTCCCTTAAAATTTTAATAGGGATAGGATTGGCCGAATCACCCAAGAGTGATGTAGAACACGTCAATATGAATGGACCATATTCTCCATAATAAAATCAGACCGGATATTATAGACCCATCAAATGAATTGCTTTCACTACACGACCGTGACCCTGACCTCTTAGAAATAAGAGCATTGGAATATGTCTGTCTTGATTCTGATGCCTATTTTTTCAATTTGTAGCAATCAGAAATAACGTGACCTTTCTTCTTACAATGGGTACGGGTAAGAAGAGACAAGGATCTTTCATCAAGCTTATCAGAAGCTTGATTTTTAGAATGTGTGCCATTTTGATATTTAAAAGGGCTGGTATTAGGCTGAAATACTGTTCTGCCAGAGGACTGTTGAGGTGAAGTCTTATTTACGAAGGAACTTTATGAGCTAAAGAAAATTCATCAGCAGCACGAGCACCATCTATCAAACAAGTTTTTCTTTAGCAAATTCGACATGAGTTTGTCCAGCTTCTTGTTTATGGTTTCTGAATTTTTGCCGATAAGTCATAACCTTTTAGATGCATTCCTTAACCAGAACAAAGTCACCACTTTGGTGAACTGACAGTGAATGGTACTAACTCATAACCATCAAGATATAGTCCTTAACTACATCATAGTCAGCGCTCTGTTCTAGTGACAGTGAATTGTAAATATCACGAACTCTACCAGTGAGTGCACATTATAGTAACACAGTCCAGTGCTCTCTTGGCCATTTCAAATTTTCAGCCATTCTTTCAAAACGAAGAAAATACTGATCTACTTCTTTTTCCAGAAGAGGATGTACTAACTTGATATTTCTTACAACATCAACAGTAGGGGAGTTTCTTTCTTTTGCCAGCTCTAATTTCTCAATTCTAAATTGATATTCCCTCTCTCTTTCTCTCTTTCTCTCACTCTTCCTTAACTAACGGCATTTGCATCTGTTTTTTCTTTCTTTCCTCTCTATCTCTCTATCTCTAAAATTGTAACTGCGTTTGTTTTTCTTATTACTGCATTCGTCTTTCTTTCTCCTTTTCTTTTTTCTGAAGTTCCAGCTTCCTTAACTCCAATTCCATCTTGTATTTTAATTCTAATTCCTTTACCTTTATGTGAGTCTGATACAGACTTACTGATAGAACCAAATTACTTTTATCCAATACATTCTTTTCTCCCAAATACTGGACCAAAATATTTTTTATTTCTTGCTTTGTTAAGGAATCTTTCACATAAGAAAAATTATATTTTCTGGCATGTTGAATTAATTCATCTTTTTTTCAAAAGGTCTAATTGTTCCTGGGTAGGATTTGAAAGAAAAATTTCCACTTTTGATGACATTGTAGAAAAAGCTTGCTGATTTCACTAAAGTTTCAACATTGTAAAATAATACTTCGGATTTAACAAATTAAAAAAACTAGGGGAATTCTAATTTCAAAATAACAAAGTTTTCTGAAATATTTAGCCAAAATTTGTATATCCAAGGACGAGCAACCCACTTTGTTTGTTACGTGTTTATGCCGTCATAAACAGTAATAAGTCAAGAGTATGGACAAAAAGCATTGTACAATTTATCAAATAAATTATTTCCATAGAAAAACAAGGTAATAGTAGAAAAAGAATTTACGGTTTTAAGAATTAAATCGAAAAATAATCCAAGAATAATCAAAGAATTATAAATTATTAGTCCTTGTAAAAACATGTTCTATGAATCTAAGTTCGAGTCCCGACGAAATCCATAATGGAAGGCGATGACGTATGCTGTAGTCACTATAGCACTGAAGTGACAACAGTTCTTTGTTGAACCACAGAAAATAATCCGGTGTTTGAATTCCGAATAAAATTTAAATAAATATATTTGTCCAAGAATTCTGTATGAGCACTTAAATATTATCCAGGGAAATGTATTAATCTTTCATAATCCAAATAATTTGATTAAAAATTAAAATGTAACTCCAACTGGTCACAACAGAAAAAACACCACTCTGACGTCTAAGTGTTTAAACGCCCAAATAACTAAATTATTTAATCTGATTACTGTGCAATTCCGGTAAAACCAGAATTTCGAAATAGAAGCTATTCACATGTATCAAGTCACGTACATCCAGTACAGCCTCGATTCCACCCTATAAATCCACACTAGGAAAATAAAAAGAAGTTGTTTACTTCATCTGTTACTAATTTTAAATCAAGGTCAGGAACTAGGTCAGCATTTGATACAAAGTTCTATTATTTACGTGTTTACAAAACAAAAACAACAGTCGGGTCAAACTAATTTCTGGAAAATGTCAAATTTCAGCAAACAAAATTGCATTACTATAACATGTAATGGAATGAAAATTTTAAACTAACAAACAATTAAATTAAATCACATATAAATTAAATCAAATATACATAACAATTATTATTATTATTATTATTATTGTCAACTATCCCGACACGCAAAAATTTTAACATCTTTCCTTGAAAACTTCTCTGCATAATTCTTCCGGGATTTACTTTCAGGCATCGATCTCTCACCACACTTTGTCTCGTGCTTTGTTCTTAACTTATCACTATGTCAAAACATGCTACCTGGTTCGGCATGTGATAGATAAAAGAGACCGCTCGTCTATTATTCATGCACAACTTTGTATTGTTATATCTCTTGTTGTAAATTTCCCCTAGTGTTTCTAACATATACGATTCCAGAAACTGTGTAGTAGAATTTGTGTTAAGTGATTGTTTTGTAATCGTTTTCTTTCCTGACGAAGAGCTTGTTTAGCATGAGACGCTTGGAAACCGTTTAGAATTTGTGCCGTTATCAAGTTTTGTATCTTCGAAGGCCTATTGTGTCTGATGATGGCGCTGGTTGTGTTACCCACGGTGACTACGCATATGTCTCCTTGAGTCCAAAGCTGGAAGAACAAAGGATGTTACAGGTTGGGCATGGGAAGTCTGAAGACGCGAATTTCTAGGATGCTGAGATGTGCGGTTTTACTCTCATGGCTGTGAGTAGTTCGCTGCGTCCAACATTCACTGCTTCAACAGCCTTTGTGATAAGCGTGCGCCATGTGGAGCGGTCCTTGCCCGAGACTTCGACCTCGTTTGTTGGATTTCGACCGATTTCAGGTTACACTTAAAGTCGTCTTTGTATCTTTTCCTGTGGCACCCTCTTGTCTGCTTTCCTTGCTTGAGCTCACAACAGAAGAGCGTCTCAGTATTCTGGTCTTCTCCATACGATTAGCGTGGCTAGACCATCTGCGCTGGGCTTTCAGCAGCAGTGCCTCAATGCAAGAACCAAATTGCCCTTTTGATGACTTCTAAGATGGACACCCTGTCTTACCATTGGATGTGCAAGATCGACCGTTGTGGGCGGCTGTGGAATGGCTCCAGCTGCTTCACATGTCTGCAATATAAAGTCCAAGTTTCACAGCCATAGAGAGGTGAGGTGGGGACGACAGCTTTATAGACCTTGAACTTGGTTGGCATCTGAATGTCTTTTTCTGCAGGACTCTGACACGAAGTCTTCCTAGGGCTTGACTTGCTTTCCGGATCCTGGCTGTAATTTCATTGTCCAGCGACCCATCTGAAGACATAGTGCTTCCCAGGCATGCTTCACATTCTTCAAATGTCTACCCTCTCGATATCGACGGTGGATTGTGGTGGGTTTGTGTAAGAATGTAGCTGAAGGAGTACATCCGTTTTATCCAGGTGTATTGTGAGACCAAACAGCCTGGATGTCTCAGAGAACTTATTCACAGTGCTCTGTATGTGGTTTTCCTTGTGTTCCATCAGTGCACAACCATCTGCAAACATAACTTCGAGGAGTAGTCTCTCCAGTGTCTTTGTTCTTGCTAACAGCCGGCGCAAGTCAAACATGGATCCATCAAGGCGATACTTGATGTAGACTCCAATGTCTATGTCATTCACTGCATGGAGTTTGACTTAGGTGAGAAGATGCTGAACAGCACAGGTGCGAACACACAGTCCTGCTTCACTCCGGTCTTGGCGCCAAAGTGATCTGAGTACTCCCCATTGTCCAGGAACTCTCCTCTCATGTCACCATGGAACAACTGGATAAGGGTGGTGAACTTTGTGAGGCAGACATGTTTTCCAAGGACTAACCACGTAGCTCCTCCTTTTACAGAGTCAAAAGCCTTGGTGAGATCGATGAACACTCCATAGAGATCCATGTGCTCTTCCATCCATTTCTACTGTTTTTGCCTCACAATGAAGATCATGTCGGTTGTGCTACAGCCTGGATGGAATTCCACACTATGATTCAGGTAGACGTGACTTTGAGATTGTTGCGACATGTCTATTCAGGATGGTACTGGCAAGAATCATCCATGCAATGGAGAGCAGATAAACTCCTCCATAGATTATGTAGTCATCTCTGACGCCTTTATTGACTTAACTGTTTCCGTCACCATCTCTTTGAACTGGGTTCATTGGGGGGGGGGCAGTCAGTATTATTTCGGCAGACAGCTTGTTGTTGCGCTTGAATTTGGAACTTCAGCTTGTGCTCTGGGTTCTGTAAGTTGCATGTGTTGAGGACAGGCCTCACCTTTTGGGATCTCTTGTGGTGGTGAGGGATGATGTGCAGCTTAAGCTTGGTTCTGACAAGTCGATGATCAGTTCAGCACTCTACTCCGCGCATGGTTCTAGTGATGCGCACATCTCTGATGCCTCGTTTCTTAGTGATGACATAGTCTATGACGTGTTAATGATTAGACCTTGGGTGCATCCACGTTGTCTTGTGCTTCGCTTGTCTAAATATGGTAAAAGAGATCACAAGGCTGTGTTCAGCACATTTGCTCAGGAGAAGCAGACTTTTGTTATTCTTTTTGACAACCCCATGTTTCCTGATAACACCAATCCATTGAGCTTGGTCCATGCCAACCCTGACGTTGAAATCACCCAGCAAGAACAGCTTGTTATTGGCCAAAACAGACGTGAGGATAGAGTTCAAGTCGGTATAGATCTATTCCTTGGTTTTGAGCTGGGCATGTCTTGGTTGGGGCATAGAAAGTTATGATTCTCAGGAAGCGTTTTTGTATCTCTCTCTCTCTCTCTCTCTCTCTCTCTCTCTCTCTCTCTCTATATATATATATATATATATATATATATATATATATATATATATATATATATATATATATGACTCACGATACTATTTGTGTGGGTGAAGATAAAATATGGTATATATGGGTTTGGCTTGCCATAATTGGGTTGATAATGAAAGATGCATTTTTTGTAAAATGAATCTTTTGATGGCTTATCCTGTTTGGAACTGGAAAAGACAGAGATACTGTTTTATTTCTGGAATGTTAGTCTTGTAACAGCGTTAAGTTTGGAACAATCATTACTGAACATTAGCACCTGACTGTTTGGTACGGAATTTCAAACACATATTGATCCAGAAAATAATGAGGCTCACATGGTTTGCTCTGCATGGAAGCTGTCATCCAGGATGCATCTACAATGATAAATATAGGTTTGATCATGGGCTCTCAAATTTTTTCAATTATTACATTTTTAATATGGTGTTTGCATAGGAATTTGAACTGAATTAGTCCTATAAGGTCTTTCGGTACCAATTGCGCATGTCCAGGTGGGCGGAGCTTAAGGTGTAGGAACATTGCATTCAGAAATAAAGAATAACACTAGCTGTGATTGGTGCATTATGTAAGAGTTGTACTTTCTGTTAGGCTTAAAAAAGTTGTGCCTCTTGGCATTCATATCTAGATCATATTTTGTATTTTTTATGATTTTTTTTTAAATGTGGTAAACATGGCTGAAACTGTGTCTGTTGTGACTAGGTAACTCTTACCCCTGTCTAGTTCCAGCCGTTATCTCTCTTAAATGCAACGAGTACCTGGTTTTGTCCTTGTCAAATTGACAATCTAGCATTGTTCTCTATGACAGCGTGTGCTATGCATGCTGAGGTAGGATAAAAAGTATATTTATTTCACAAAACATTAGCATTGAGGTATATGGAAAAACAATTGGTACCGTGGTACCATAAATTCGTTTCTTTAATCCAATCGGAGTATCCTCGGCTTTTCTGTTAAGCTGAGACACCTCGTATGTAATTCCTGGCATTGGATACTCAGGTCCCCTCTTTTACTGACAAAGAGGCCGGGAACCATGCTATGGTTTTAGCACTTTATTCTGAACTAGTTTTGTTCACATGGAACGATATGGGGTGGAAGGAGTTAAAGTCACAATCAAAACAATTTCACACTTTGTTGTTGTAACATTTGTAATGTACTCGAGCAAGTACGTATCACCAAATACATTCCAGTGTACCTGCTAGTCATGTATTTAACTATGATCGGTTATCCGCTTATGAAATTCGACTAGACCTAGCAGTGTGTGCTCTGTAAAATTTGCAATTTTTCATTTTGGTGTCACCCCTCTGAGATGGTGTCACCTGGTGCGGCCCGCACCCCACTAGCGACGCCACTGCATTGATTTGTATTCCTACATTTGTTCCGAAGTGATTTCGGGATAAGACGGAAATGTCCGAGCAATATTCCGAAAACAGTTCAACCGGAGAATTACGCGAGAGTATGGTACGAGAATAACATTTCCAGACGCGTAAATCAAATAAAAGTTTAATTTTTTTTTTACGGATCTCTTTGTGTCTCAGTAATAGACAACTTAAATATAAAAAAAGAAAGAAAAAGAATAGAACTTAAAACTACATTAATTGTTAGAAGTGCTGAATCATTTAAACATGATTATTTATGACAAGAAATTTAACCAGACCTGTCAGTGATGTAAGGGACTTAAGGAAGATGGAGATGACGATATGAGACGGGTGATGTCTTGACTTGAAAGAAAAAACTGAAAGTCAGCATGGCTTCAATACTGAAGAATCAGATATTAAAACATCTATCAAAGTAAGTGCTAATGAGCTATTTTACGCGAAACGGGTTGAAATCTTATGCGAAGTCATGTGAGGTATAGACTACTTGTAACGATAACGGAACTGTCATTGTGTCGTATTCACTTGGATACGATCATACGTTCCATTTAAAGCGTGGAACTTAGAAGTATCATGTAAAACATGAAGGCCCTAGCCACGATTACAATAAAATATTATTTGTGTTGTTTGAAATTACATTTTAGCTTTCAAAGTTTGTCGTAATAGATTGGCATTTATGTTTGCATCAGTTTTCTTACAAGTTGAAATAATGCGCGATTGACTGTGGGTGGGGTGGATTGCTACCTCCTTTTGCCTGAACATGCGGTGTAGTGTGTAGCTCTTTGCAAGGTCAGTCGACCTCGCAGCTAGAGGTCCAACGTTTGACAACCCGTTTTGACGCTGTTGCACAGATTAATTTAAACCTACGGGTACAGTATTTTAAATTGAAGGTATTCGCTGTTAATCAACGCTGGTTACTCACAGCAAATCCCACAATGCAACCCTAAATGGAAAACATCCGCTTTCTTTTCCTTTTTTGGATTTGATAGATATCATACGTTAAAACATGTAACACCCCATTAGCTTATCTTTTATCACCCTTACCCACATCATACACAAAATATTTACCCTGACGTTCCAAGCAGATGGCAATAATAGTACACAACCAGTACTGATTGTGTATTGGAGATTGTCCAAAATTATCACTCCCCACCCACCTCATTACCACTCTAAAAGTAGCAGCGTAGAAGGTAAAAGGACCAGTCTGTAGGAATAAACTCGTTCTCCTCTATGTAGCCTTTTGTTAGCTGAATCATGTGCACCAGAGCCAAATCCAGGCCCAAGAACCATCAAGTTTTCTTGTGTGGTCTGCAACAAAGCCTGTAAATGGACAATGCCTTGTGTGTGCTGTGACTCATGCAAAGTATGTTACAGTAAAAACTGTTATGAGTGACCTGTGCTGTGAGCGACCACCTGTCATTTCTGACCACAGTTGTAATGCACTGATCGATTTTATTATATAAACACTCTGTTATGAGTGACCACCAGGAGAACGCTACTCGTGACCATGATGTCTTGACAAAATATGCATTTTTACACTGCTGTGAACGACTGCATCGCAATAAAACCCAGATCAACACCACTGACCTTGACTTAATCCTTTGTAAACATGAGAGCTCAGGATACATGTAGTTTGCAAACAAAGTGCACATTAAATAACACTACACTTGAACAATCATATAGCGAGATAAGTACCACTAACCATCATTTAATCCTTTGTATAAAAAAAAGACCTCTTAAATAGTAACTTCAACATTCTCACAGACTGCCGGCATGGTTTCTGTGCCAGACGAAGCTGTGAAACACAGCTCATAACCCTAGTGGTTAACCTTAGACAGAGGGAAGCAGTAAGACCTTGTTATCCTTGACTTACTTAGTAAGGCTTTCAGTCGTGTCCCCCATGAAATACTAAGTTGGACCACTAGGGCATCAGGGGTAATACCCAAAAATGGATCAGAGATTTCCTGAGAGACAGATCGCAGAGAGTTAAAGTAGATGGAGCAACATCAGACCCAGCAACGGTTGTTAATGGGGTACCTCCAGGGAGTGTTTTGGGTCCCATCCTCTTCCTGGTGTTCATCAATGATCTATCTGCAAGTGTCAAATCGAACACTAGACATTATGCAGATGACTGACTAGTCTACTGGGAAATAAATGCCTCCAAGGACTGTGAGATCCTTCAAGAAGACTTGAACCAACTGGCCCTCTAGGACAGAACTTTGGGTATGTCGTTCTACCCAGAAAAATGCAGCATCCTAAGAGTTTACAGGAAAAAATCACCAATCTTGTCTGAATATACTCTTAAGGGGCACAAGTTAACCACTGAGTAGGCAACAAAATATCTCGGGGTTGAATTGTCCAGAGACCTTTTTTGGAAAAGGCACATAGACAAGATAGTAAAAAAAGGGAACAGTAACCATGGTTTCCTGCACTGCAACCTCCAAATCAACAATGAAGAAGTAAATCGTGTGGCATATTTCACTCTGGTTCGACCAGGTCTTGAGTATTACTCGACTGTGGAACCCACATAATAAAGATATAATAAATAAGATAGGGATGGTTTTAGAGGAAAGCTGTTAGATTTACCACAAATAAACATAGTAACACTGGTAGTGTCAGTGCAGTGTTGAACCATCTCCAGTGGGAATCACTCAAATCCAGGTGAACCAAGGCCCAGCTGACCATATGGTACAAGATTGTGAACAACCTAGTGGACATACCAGCGGACAAATACCTGACCCTGGCATATAGCCAGACTAGAGTAAACCACAATAGAAAGTTCAATTTAAAGTCAGCATCGTCAAATTGTTTAAAGTTCAGCTTCTTCCCATGTACAGTAGGGACATGGAACAAACTACATGTACTATTAATAATTGCAGAAGCTCCTGACTTGGTGTTTCACAAGCAGGAGCTTTCCAAAATCACATTCTAATGAACTAGTCAGCTACAAGTAAGACCTAGTGATTCTCAGGGCTATGCTGGTTGAGGTTTCTTATCTGAGCGCCGCTACAGTAGCCGGATTGGTCAGAGTATGAAGGAATGAAAACATACACTGACGCTCTTTTACTTATTTCAGCCTTTCCTATCATTACTCTTCTGCACCGCTCCGGTGGCCTAGTGGCTAGAGTGTCCTCCTCAGATGCGGGAGGTTGTGGGTTCGATCCCTGGCCGAGTCATACCAGAGACTTAAAAAATGGTACTAACAGCTGCCTTGCTTGGCGTTCAGCATTGAGAGGTTAGTGTTAGGACTGGTCGGCCTGGTGTCAGGATAATGTGACTGGGTGGGACATCGTGCTAAATGTCTGCGGCATGATGCCCCAGTGCTAGACATCACTATAAACTGCCACATTGCAGACATCGTAGCGATATGACTGAAAAATTGTTAAAGCTACGTTAAAAATAAAACATGACATCACATTACTCTTCTGACTGTCCCATCACTTCAGTTTTTACTTTATCTTTGACCATGAACCACCCATTGCTTAATAGTCAAGTGTGTCCATCTTTACTTTATCTTTGACCACACACCATCCGTTGCTTAATAGTCAAGTGCGACATAATCCCTTTCCCCAAGTCTAAGTTTAACCCTTGTTAAACTTTTAAACCATGAGAAATATACATCTTTGCATATTGGCTTGCCCGATTGGAAGTTTTGTGTCAGCTTCACTTTAGTAGATAAAAGACTAGTGTGTGCAGATCAGACATTAGATCTTAAACAGGCAAGGAGAATACAACTCTAATGATCGTTGTGATCCAGATATGTGCTTTCATTAGGACTGAGTTTATTGTATTTGATCATTATTATATTTTATCAAGTACTTAAAAGCTAATCATAATTTTATTGGATAAACATGAAAATATGTAATTAAATTAAATATGAAGTATATTGTTCCATTATCCAGTTTCAAAATAGGCTAATACATTTGTGATGATCAAAAAGTATACTAATTTAGACTAGGGGTAGGGATTATGTCCTATCTTTCATTTTGCTGGAGGGGATTTTGTCCTAGGGAGGTTTCGTCTGGGGGGATTTGGTCCTACACCCAGCTTGTACCTCCTACCAATTTTAAAAATGAAAAGCTTCAAGGATATAATGAAAATGAACAAATTTCCAGTAAATTAGCGAATGTAACACATTGATTATCCACGTTTTTCTCTACCACCGCCTTTGCAGTGTATATAATGTCCATATGTTATATTTTGAATTTTTCCTTGTATTACCACTTTGTAGTAATATTTTAAAAGACTCATTTCCTATTTCAAACATTAAAACAAATTCAAAATAGTAAATGAGTCTAATGTTGATTATATAGTTATGTTTTACATTTCAGCTACATTTTTCAAAGTTTAAAGACAATATAATAACAAAAAGACAAGATTTGCATAATAAAATCATCATCTTTAATTTAATAACTTACTAATTTATGAAGAGCAGAAATGTTGTTAAGCTACTAAATAAAAGTTAATACATTTGATACAGCAGTTTTAAGTAAATCCATCTTATGCATTGTCATAAAATAAATAGTACATGCTGCAGTCAGAAAAGTAAGTTTATATTGCATCACTTGAGTCATAACTAGCAGCATCTTCCTCAGTGTCTAAATTTTCGAAACCATCAAAACTTTCATTATATTAACTGTCTTGAAAAACATCCATAACCAAGGCTGGACACGCTTCATTGACATTTGAGGGCTGCATTTGATTCACTATCATAGATTCAGAGCTATATCAACATACTTCCAGAAGAATTTCACATTTGCGGAATGTATTGTGAATAGTAACTGGTGTTATTCTTGCCCAAGCTGCCAGTACCCATTTTCAAATTTTAACATAACATTGGAAGGTGTTTAGATTATGCCATTTGGTGATTATTTATTCGTAGGTGACTATCTGATTGATTCTAAATTACCAGTAATGGATATGCACCTCTTTGATTGATTCTGAATTACCAGTAATGGATACATACCTCTAGGATTGATTCTGAATTACCAGTAATGGATACGCACCTCTTTGATTGATTCTGAATTACCAGTAATGGATACACACCTCTTGGATTGATTCTAAATTACCAGTAATGGATATGCACCTCTTTGATTGATTCTAAATTACCAGTAATGGATATGCGCCTCTTTGATTGATTCTGAATTACCAGTAATGGATATGCACCTCTTTGATTGATTCTGAATTACCAGTAATGGATATGCACCTCTTTGATTGATTCTGAATTACCAGTAATGGATATGCACCTCTTTGATTGAATGGATATGCACCTCTTTGATTGATTCTGAATTACCAGCAATGGATATGCACCTCTTTGATTGATTCTGAATTACCAGTAATGGATATGCACCTCTTTGATTGATTGTAAATTACCAGTAATGGATATGCACCTCTTTGATTGATTCTGAATTACCAGTAATGGATATGCACCTCTTTGATTGATTCTGAATTACCAGTAATGGATATGCACCTCTTTGATTGATTCTAAATTACCAGTAATGGATATGTACCTCTTTGATTGATTCTGAATTCCTGTAATGGATATGTACCTCTTTAATTGATTCTGAATTACTTGTAATGTATACCCACTTCTTTGGTCCTGCATTTAACAAAGAGGTGTGAATGTGGAATGTTTGAGACAATTAAAGACAAAAGAACTAATTGTGAATTGACCCAGTTTTTCTTAAATGATTCTGCTGTGGTTCACTGGTGTAAAGAAATTATGCACCATATGATATTATTTTGTACTATGTTTATAATGAGAAAAAAATGCCAACACAGATTTTGGTTGTTTATTATTCTTTATAAAAACCTGTATGTTATACACTTCTAATAGAAAAACAGGGTGGGGTGGGGGTGTGGGGTGTGGTATACATAACTGTGAGTTCTACTTGGATGCATGTTATTTTTGCTAATTTACAGCACTTGTTTCATTCATTGATGAATAATTTCTAATTGCCACAATGTGGTCCCTAATATTGTCACCTTCACATGACTTTCAAACCTAAGTGAACCATAATGCTAAGATGATGTCCTTATTTTTATTCTACCTTTTGCAATTTTTTTTCAGTATTAGACATTGCACACATTGGAAGGAGATGACAGTGTTTACCTTCTAATTTCTATATTCTTGGTCATACCACCTACTGAAATGCTGTAAACTTACCACCATATTTGTGCCAGAATCCATTGTAAATCTTCATATACCCAAATAATTCACAGAATTGATTTACATTAACCCCTGGTGATGAGTTTACATGGCAGAAGGTAGTAGCATACTGCCGAGCTCTGTAGCGTCAAGGTCATGTATGATACACTAAAGTGGGTGGTATTATAGAAAGGTAGACAGATGTAGCTCTACGATGATACCAAAAAATCTGGAATTTCTAATTGCACTACAAAATACAATGAGAAAAACCTCATTTTTTGGACCTGGTTTTTTTTTCTACCCAAAATTCATCTGTGGTCGGAATCTGATTTTGTGTCCATATTTTAGACTTTTTGGTCTCACATCTAAGGCAGACCAGTATGAACTGCAAACAGACAGATGAACCTTTGCAAAAAGTAGGATAAGATGTGCATTAGGAATAAAGAGTGGTCTCGATACGAAAATAATGGGTCCGTTAAGCAAAAAATAAAAGAACTCCAGCTTTTACTTTTCTGCTCATGCGCAAGCCAAATAGCCAATGAAAAATGATGTTTCTAACACAGCTAGGCAGTATGTTATTGGAAGATCACCTGGAAGTTGGTGTTTTAGGATTTATTCAGAAATAGCTTTAAAAATGTGTTTCCTACTGAAATTTCAGATGAAAAGGGCAAAAACCTCCAGGGGTTAATGTGTTAATGAACAGTCCTTCAGATATGTCATTTATTGACAGTATGAGTTGCACAATATCTTTCCACGCTATAGTTCTGGTTTTGAAATTTAAAAAATTATGAAAAAACCCACAGGTACTAGCACACCTTGTGCATATTATCTCTATAATGTTTTGGGTTGCAGCAAAATTTTAGACATGTACATACATATAGACAGACAGACACTGTGTTCGAGCCATATATTTCTTACACATGGCTGGGTAAGAGCATTTGTAACTTACCACAAGGGTACTTTTTTGTGACAATGGGTAGGTTGTCAAGAGATACGATATAAAAAATAGATTTATAATTTCACAGTGAAAATTTACTTTCATATTTTATTCTCCTACTGTATTCATACACATAGAATTTATGAGGAAAATAAAACAAATAAAAACGCTATCAATGTGGACTGAAATTTCTTTACATAAAGAATATAAAAAAGAGGACACTGGCAATTCAACTCAAATTTTTTATAGTGAACCACTTACTTTGTACATATTATCATAAAATAATAACATGTCAGCACTATACATGTAAGCAGCAGTTTTTTTAATTAAAACTATTTATTAGGGAAAAAAGAATATTTTATCTCTAATAAATTCCCTTCAAATACCAATTTATAGGGTGACAATATTTCAGTGTAATTGCCTTATTCGACTGAATAAACACAGCCACCTTCATAACTGCCCGATCCACACTCATTGTCAAATATCATCAATCAAATGGAACTTTCACCATTTGGTTTGGGGTTTTTTTTCCATCCTTTTGTTGGTTCATTTTCGTCATGTCCGTCTTACAAAAATTTAAACATATTTTGCTGACTCATTTTTGAGAGTCAACATATTTTCTCTACTACTTGAAAAAGTTTCTGCTGACACTGTTGTGCCTTGTAGAATTCACACTTACTTAAACAGCAGTTATCAGGGGTCAAACTAGGATTTGAGAGAGAATAGGGAAAAGTGAGAGTTCAACAGGGAGTAGTGGAAGCAAAGCAATATATATATATATATATATATATATATATATATATATATATATATATATATATATATATATATATATATATATATATATATATATATATCTGTGTATATTTGTGTGTTCCCTTATTTGAATTATAACCTTGGATTTAGGGAATACTTTATTTTTAAGTAGAATATCTGAGTGGTATGTACATGTATATTATAAACACATTTGGTACATGTATAAAATTATCATATTCATATCTAGTGTATTTTGGCCATATGACTTTAAGAGAGAATAATAGAAGCTATACATGGTAATGAATTTTAACTGAGAAACTAGATTACATTATTTGTAATTGCAGGTTAGTAAAAATGCTTACTCAACTACCTGTACCCTGAATCAAGATTTTTTTATTTTTACATTCTAAAAGTTCCCCATAATGGCACTTGAAAGATTCCTAAACTTGTTGGAACAACCCCTGTACCATGTACATGAGAGCAAATGCACACGTCTTCAGATCATAATGTTCATCCTAATTTCTTTGTTGCTGATAAAACATTACCGTAACTATTCATCAACAACACACTGAAATGCATAAAATTACAGACATGGCTCCTTAAAAGTCATTATATGAACTAAACCCTTCTTTCCAACTGAATCAACACTTACAACATATGAATGCATCTGTTTTTATAGAAAGAAGGGTTTTCGTAATGTAACCACTCACTTTATAGCTTTATTACAACAATCCATTAATAGGATTGCAGATTTATGGTCCTGTTATCTGTCTACATACTTGTAGTAATGTTAGACGTTAGTTAAATAGTATACGCTTTGCTGCTTTTTGGGGTATTTTCACAAAAATGGCAATGAGTGAAGTCAGAAAGCAACTTTGGCCTTACTGCACTTTTCATGAATTCCACAACATAGCATTGTCCCATACCTTTCTGGCCTACATTTAAAGCTTAGTTGTTAATAACATAATATCCAAACTTTGCTTTATATGAATATATTTGCCCAATGGTTTACAAAAATGTATGTTCTAGTCAAGTAGTACTTCCCAGATACAGCGATGCCCGCCAATATTTCCCCATAACAATTTACAGGTTCACTTATGGTTTCAAGACGATATTATGAAGAAATAATCTACATGCCATAGTTAAAATATCCAGATCACCGATTCTGTTCTTAAAACACAAATTGCTATTTGCATACTATTGTTGAGGTTTCTAAACACAAGTTTGCATGGTTTTATAATGAAAGCGTAACTTGCAGAAATGGGCAGTGACAGTTGTCTGCTTATTATCTTGGGAAAGGGTTAAAGGTCAATCAGCAATCAAAAACAAATGTCTGTCAGTGTGCAAGAGTTTGTCAGCACAATTGATATCAACACTAGCTACATGTATTTCATTGGCTTGATGCCTACATTTTGCCTTAAGCAACAACACCCTGGAACTAAACTGGCTAAGTCGAGGAGGCATCTCAAAAACAATTGTCAAAATCATGAGTCAAAGTCGTTTTCACTTTATTATCAGAAGAAAGAAAGTTTACATTTTTTAGGCAACTTATTCACCCACTTCACCTGATAGCTTGACTCCATTATTACTATTATGGCATGTTGATGATTTGACAATATTGTCCAAACAAGACTGTTTGAAAGCTTTGATTTTTTTCATGATTTATATTCACATCATCACCAATTTAATTTAAACATCATTACAACAAAATATGATACTGTTTATTTGCCGATCAGTTGCTGGTACTACACACACAGTAGAACATAGTTTCTTGGAAGTATGTTGGAAAAGATAAAAGATAATTGCAATGATAAGGATCAACTAATAATTAATCACATTGGTTTTTTGCCTGGTTACCTAAGTTAAGCATATAACTATGGTACAGATTGCCCATGACTGTCTAGAATATGTAAAGGGAGAGCATCCTGGAAGAAAATCAGGCACATCATGGGGAGGTACAGTGTGTTCTTTTTGAGAGTTTTACTCATATTTGACCTAGAAACTTGGGTCCCTGAGAGCCCTATTTTTGAAACCCTTGCTTACTAATACACAGTGTTACTAACTAGCACAAACATCTACTGACAATCATTCACACATATTGGTAGGTAGGGTTACAGCAAACCTAAAAATTTGAATGAGTGGCGTAATCATTTTTTTTTACTACATATCTAGATTGAATTCTCAGTCTTATGAAACCCTGTTGGAGAGAAACTATTTTTAGTTAATTTTCCAAGATATTTTTATTTCATCCTGTACCATCTGTAACATAGTCCTTGAGAGGAACTACTTTTTTCACTTTCCTATTCTTGGACTTATTAAATGTATGTATGGTATGATGGGGGTCAAGGTCTTAAGTTGAGGATCCTGCCTATTGTTATGATTAATTTATTCACTGCTTTATGTTTCAGACAAGGTTTGGCTTTGGTTTTTTCAAGAGTTTTTTCAACAACTTATTGGATTGTACATCTTTTTGCATATCACTGCAAAAGTATTGTTAGCACTTAAAAAATGTGGGTTAAATTCAAGACAGCAAGAGGCAGATAGCTGCAGCTACTGCCATTTTAAGAGAAAGGAATTTGTTTCCAGCAGTCTTATACCACTCAGAATTGTTTTTGTTAATGAACATCCACTATTTTTTTCAACCATAGGAATTGTTTCTCCCACAGTACAATAGATGCTGGTTATGTCATGGTGTTTTTGCTAAAAGACTCCATATGATGTCTAGTTTGTCCTCTGCACTGTTTAGCTAGTGGAAATGAACATGATGCTCATCTGACATCCAACATGGTACGATTGCCATCTTGAGAATCTTGTCATCACTATTTCTCGTGACATAAATGGTGGCATTGACATGAGTTTTAATTAAAACACTGCTTGAAATATTTGGTTCTGAAAGAAAATGGAGCACGTCTGTTTTGTGATGGATTTATGTATACCAGACCTACTTAACCTTGGGGTCAAATCAAAGGACATTGCTTGCCTTTTTTGTGTCCTTCATTGAGCTTATGGACATAATGACTTGCACACACATATATACAGGTGAATTTGACCAGACTTTTAATTAGTTTCATTCCAATAAGTTGATAGCATTCTGACATGTATTTAAGGTCAAAGGCCATGGGTTAAGTTTTTAGCTGCATTGGCTTGATGCCATTCACATGCATAAATTAGTTTTTATCATTTAACCCAGTTTATCTGAAGAATATCACGATTGATACCACTTCAAAATGTTACTGATGTATTTAATAAAACTTAGTGTGCAATTTTATCTGATAGTGTCTGAGACATGTTTGTTGATCATTGAGCTGTGCTATAAGTTTCAAGGTCAAAGGCCATGATAAGAATTTTGTATTGCACTTACAATTATCATGTGAACATGTGACCTCAGATAGAAATAGTGTTGCTATGAAATTTGGTATGGTGGTGGTTCACACGAATATCGGACAAGGTTTCAGTACTCAGTAGTTAAAAGGAAGACATGGACTTATCTTGGATTGCTGGATATTCTTTCTGGCTAGTTGAGCATCAGTCCCTTAGGTCAGTGGCGTCACTCGGGTTGGTGTCACCCAATGCGGTAGCTCATGGTGTCACCCCCATGGTCCTCCTTCTGTAACAGACCATACAGAATCCTTAGTAATGTCATTTTGGTGTCACCCCCTCTGATGGTGTCACCTGGTGCAGTCCGCATCCCCCTAGCGACACCACTGCTGTGCCTGCTAGTCATGTATTTAACTATGATCGGTTATCCGCTTATGAAATCCGACTAGACCGAGCAGTGTGTGCTCTGTAAAATTTGCAGTTTTTCATTTTGGTGTCACCCCTCTGAGATGGTGTCACCCGGTGCGGTCCGCACCCCCCTAGCGATGCCATTGCCTTTGGTTAGGCTTTGCTTTTTTGTTTTTCTTCATCATAGTGAATCCTGCTTCACTGAGAGGTTAGATTTCAGGAGGTTACAAATGACCCCAAATTTCTATCCATTGTGCACATTTGCTACATTACTTGGATTTGTCTATGGAATATTGCATAAGTAGACAGCAAATTTTGCTTTAAACCAATATTGCCTTGATTTGTATCCCTCCATCTGTCCATACCCTTTGGGGCCCAGCCCCTGGGTCATAACTGGGAAACCAATGAGATCCATACCATACAATCATGTGTATAGTTTCCCAGAAGTGAAAGGCAGGGTCATTTATGTATCCAGCATTTACCCATGGGCCTCTTCTTACTGACCCCTGGGGACTGGCATGTGGGAAATAATGTCGAAAGTGTTCATTATGCAGACAGCATTTGTCCATGGGCCTCTTCTTACTGACCCCTGGGGACTGGCATGTGGGAAATAAAGTAGAAAGTGTTCATTATGCAGGCAGCATAGGTTCTTGAAGCTATTGAGATTTAGTAAGCAACAAAAAAGCATTAAATTGGAGAGAAAAAAAATAATGACAGTGTTCTGCCAAACCTTTGTTTATTGATATTGGAATTACAAGAATGTGCTAGCAAACAATATGTGATACAGCTGACAAGTATGGCATGAGAGAGTCAACATTGCATTAAGAACTTCTTTGTTACATTTATTTGATAGATATATTTACGTACTTTCCATTTGTCTCCAGATTCACAAAAAACCTGTCCCCTGACAAGATCAACCTGAGCACTTTGAAGGGAGAGGGGGAGCTGGTGAACCTGGAACTGGATGAGGTGATACTGATGGACCTTTTGGACCTCCCCACTTGGATGAAACTGAACAAAGCCTATTGTAACAAACTGTCCATCAAGGTATACATGAACAAAGCCTATTGTAACAAACTGTCCATCAAGGTACACATGAACAAAGCCTATTGTAACAAACTGTCCATCAAGGTACACATGAACAAAGCCTATTGTAACAAACTGTCCATCAAGGAACACATGAGCAAAGCCTATTGTAACAAACTGTCCATCAAGGTACACATGAACAAAGCCTATTGTAACAAACTGTCCATCAAGGTACACATGAACAAAGCCTATTGTAACAAACTGTCCATCAAGGAACACATGAGCAAAGCCTATTGTAACAAACTGTCCATCAAGGAACACATGAGCAAAGCCTATTGTAACAAACTGTCCATCAAGATATACAGCTGATCATTTTTTTTCCATTTACATTCCAAATTTCATTCAGCCATCTAGATTAAATAAGATAAATGCAGTTTAATCCATAGAATGAACAACATAAATACATGTACAGCATAGTTCTCTTTTCTCTTGGAAGCTGGATTAACAAAGTGGCTACCAGGGTATCATATAGCTCACATGATGTTTTGTTTCTCTGCATTTAATTCCCTTCATGATCGCTCCAAGTTGAAGCATTGCGGTAGAGATATAAATGTGTATCACCCCCTTGACTCAAAAGGTGTATTTTTTGCAACATGACCTTAGAGGGGGCTGGATAAACTGATGGAAGTTTGAAGAGCCAGTGCATGAAGACTACCCATGTGAATGACTGAGGTGTCAGAGTGGTTTATATTTACATACTATTAGAAGAAAAAATCATCTTTATGTCAATTATCTATTTGGACAACATAAAATATTCATTTGAGAAGATTCAATGCATGTGTGTTTCGAAAGGTTAATTGGCTTCTATGCAATACATCTGCTTTAAGTTATTGCCAAAATTTTATATAAAAAAGTACATTCCCAGTTTAGTTTAAACAGTATAGCCCAAGCATTTTACATCATGATTAGCGGGAAGTAGATCACTGATATGTCATGGAATACATATATTACATTTTTACTTTATTCAAGGAAATCTTAACAACTTACAAACTGACTTCATTTGAAGCACATCTTTCGGCTTCTGTTGAACAGCATTAATTTATTTTATTGTTTTAAAGGAAAAGTTATCTTCTGAGATATGGACAGTTAAATTCCAAATGACACCCCCTGCTATTTAAAATATAGAAACGAATGAGAACTCATAATTTACACTGAAATGTGAAATGAGTCCTTAAAGAGTAGTGGCGGTACACGCTGTCATCAAAGCCTGTGTTCACAAGGTAGAATATACACAACTTTGATCAAGTTATATTATGTGGTACAATAGGGACCACTGCATGCATAATGTAAGTGACCATCCATTTAATTATTTTGGTGGCAGGATGGGGAGAGAGTGCTGGGGATGAGAGTTTCTCTCTGGATGATTTATTTAATGTTCATTACATGATATTAAAAAAAATTGTCAAGTAAAATGAGTTTTTTTCTTCCGTAAATGAGAGCAAGACAGTTGTTGTCAAGTTTTTCAAAAAGAATTTTGATCTCTTTTCCCCTCAGAAAATTAAATAGTCTGTCTCTAAGAGAGACTTGGCTTCAGTGGATGTTCTACATGAATCAGTGCAATTGATTATAGATGTTGTCAAAAGGATGCAATCAGAGATTTTCAGATTTTATTTTTTTCAATAGGGAGAAACACCTCTCAATGATTGATTAAAGTGTGCTTGTTTCCATTTTCTTTTCTTGATATAAATTATACAGTCTACAACACTAAAAGATCTTGGTATCTAAAATATCTTTCTTTAGAATTACGTCAATATCTGGTTTAATTAGTTTGCTTATTTATAAGTAAGACATGTAACTATATAAGCTTCTCTATTTTTGATCACTATCAGTTTTTTTTCTTCATATTTCTATGCAAGGAAATAATGTAAAGTGTATTGTGCCAGGACACACCATTGTAGACAAGCCTGCCAACCATATCCAGTTGTCTGAGCACTTGACATTGTCAGAGATTTCAAGGGGTGGAATGGGGTGGGGGGGTGGGGGCTACACTTCCAGTCTGGCCTTGCCTTGAATTCTTGTGTTGTTGTAGTGTACAGTTGTCTGTCTTCAGCAATTCTGCATACAGGTCTTGCTCTTTCAAAGAAATTTGAAGATTTGGTAAATGGTATTTTTCATTTACTTTGGGCTGATAATTAAATTGGGTTTTGAAATTCTATTTCATGATGTGGAGACAATGCTCACCCACACCATGAGCTCCTCACCTTAATCCTTTCATTTGATATTTGTTCTCTCCTACTGTCTATTATTTTCACAGATAACTTGACAACGTTTCCTAATTGATTTAAAATAATAACATTCACTTTTAGATTTAACTTTGTAGCTTTCTGACCTTCAGTGTATATTTCAGTCACTTTTGGATTTGACTTGGTGACCTGCATTATATATTTCAGTGACTGTGCTCACCACCTACTCTGTTTCTCTTTCCATGCTAAGATTTGAGCCTGTAATATATTTTTCTTAAAAAATGATATTCATGTAAATATATTATAATGCTTGTAGCTAAGAATGTCTTCTCCAGCAATGTTACTTTTATGGTGTTGTGTCTGCTTAAGACAGAAGTGATTGTAGAGAGAACTGTATTACAAATTTGATCATGCGTTTTTTTTAATTGCAGTTACATATTAAACTTTCTCATCGAGTGTATGTTATTGTCAATATAATTTTCTTTTCTGTGTTTTAGGGGGAAATGCCTATATCTTAAAAATATGAGTACACATTTACATGTTTTAGGAGTGATGAGTGTTGCAAGTCTATGCTCTTAAAATAAGTAACTGAAAAGAGTGAAGACAACAAGCTTTGTAAAATTTAACAAATAATTTATTTCCCTAGAATAAAACATGAAAAATGAGAAGAAAAGAAAATTAGTTTTATGAATTAAATCCAAAAATAATCCAAGAATTAAAACACAAGTCCTATCAGTGAAAAGTTCTAAGTGAATCACAGTTAAAATCCCAATGAAAATCCAAAATGGTAGGCGATGTTGTCCTTAATAATCAGCATTGTACTGCACTGTCAACAGTCTCTTGTTAAATCACAGAAAATATTATTCCAGTTTTTTGAATTCCATATAAATTCTAGTAAATGTCTTTGTCCAAGAATTATCAGAGCACTTCTGTATTTCCAGGGAAAACAATCACTTGAAATTCAATAATTTGAAGAAAATAAAAACACAGCCCAAACTGGACACAACGTAAAACAACTTGATGTCTCATGTGTTAAGGCACAACTGTTAGAATTCTTATCATAACATCAGTTATAAGACTAACAAAAATGCAAAACAGATTCCCAGATGGGGGTCAAGAGTTCATCATTCTAGACAAAAATTGAAGTTTGTTTATCAATTTACACATATTTGATGTCACGTAGTCCAGGTATAATCTTGACTCAACTTACTGATTCTTACTCTGAGAGGGATAATACTTTTTTTCTTTAAGTTGTTTACTAAAACTGTCACTGATTTTGAAACAAGGTCAGCAGCTAGATACAATGTTTTTATTATAGTTGCTTACATTGAAAATAAAAAAATCAGTCAGGACTAACAGAACTGAACTCTATTCTGGACAACTCTATTCTGGACAATATCAAATCCAGTAAAACAATATTGCATTACAGTAGCATGTAATTCAATAATAATAAAAAATTAAAACTAACAGACAAATAATTAAATTACATATGCATAACATGAGCATATTTCTTCTCGTTCTGTTTATGGCAGAAGAACTTGATTATTTTGATACCTTGTATTTTCATGTGACATTGGACTGATAAGAATATCACTTGTTCATGATCTTTCCGTTTTGTATTCATGATGTAGAAACAGCACAGAGATCATCATTTTCAATAGCCACAGTTCATGATGTTTCCGTTTTGTATTCATGATGTAGAAACAGCACAGAGATCATCATTTTCAATAGCCAGAGTTCAGATTAGATAACTCTGTCTGTACTTTGGCTGTTATGAGTATATGCTTGTTCGCAAAGATGACAACTACATGTATTGAATAAATTTCTGTATTAAAATATGCACATCATCGCAACACATCAGCCCATTCACAGTAATTTGCTGCCTTGTGTACTATTCTTATATGTGGCAGTCCTCATCAGTTGTTGATCTCATTGCTTCAGAGATGATGTGTCATTACTTGATACAGGTTTGTAAGGGAGTCAGCTTGAATTTTCCGTAGAATTGAAAATGTCCCTTCATTCTCTGCACTGGAATGTGGCAATGTTAGTTTGACTAAGTCCACCAAGAAGTTTAAATTGTTTCCTGCTTGTGGGTCAATTCAGGTTGTTGACTGCCTGCCCGAACTGCTGGAGAATGGTGCTGTCTGGGTTGGATTTGGGTGTTCATCATAGGGATGACTGTGGAACTGGAAGTGCACATTTTCTTGTCCCTTTGAACTTTATTCCAACCAGTGAAATTTCTGTTTCCAGTCATTATTGAATTTCACATGATATTTCAGTAGTTTAAAGTTTGGCTCTTTTGCACTGGGAGATAACACATGCTATGATATCTTTAAATACCAAACCCACCTGTTTTATGTCACTTTTAACTCTTTGGTAATGACTGGTCTAACAATATCATTAATATCTTTAATTCTTTCTGGATTACTTTCTGATGGCACACAGTATAATCCATCTCAGAAGTTTTAAACACAAAGCCAGACTGACTTGGCTAAAAGAATTCAAGTAATGTTACTCATTTTACACTGCTTGAGCTCTTTAGCAATCCAGCCATAATCCATTAATATTTAAATTCTTTCTGCATCACTGCTGATGACATGTAGTATAATCCAGTGGTTCCTTTAAGATGTTATCTGTCAAATTAGCAATTAAAATCTTAAGCTTGCCAGTCATCAGATTGCTGTTGTCTGTCAAATTAGCAATTAAAGCCTTATGCATGCCAGTCATCAGATTGATGTTGCCTGTCAAATTAGCAATTAAAAACTTATGCTTGCCATTAGATTGCTGTTATCTGTCAAATTAGCAATTAAAGCCTTATGCTTGCCAGTTATTAGACTGCTGAAGTCTTTACCAAAACTATAATAAATTGAAACTAAGTTGTGGGAAAATAACTTGAAACATTTGTGTTCTGGAAATTTTTAATAATAATTTTGATTACACTAATTGATAAGAGGGATAGAAGGCACCCCTCATCTGAGTAGGAAATCCTGCTTGACCAGGAGGTTCACATCTGTGTACAGGCAATTTCATGTAACATAGTGGCCATGAAGGTAAATGTAACTGTATTTTGTGGATGTGTGAAAAGTCAGTCATTGTTTCCAAAAGAAGTAAAATGGTTTCTGCAAAATAAAATCAGTTTTACATCACAAACCTGGACTAAACTTTATGAATTGATTACACTTGGAGTAAGGTAGGAAACTTGTTGATTTTGGAGTCAGAAGTGAAAAGATAAGACCACTGTGGTTGAAAATGTTTTCAGAACAAAGCTTTCATTTCTCAACAATTTCCCTTGATGAGTTTGTGGTTGGCTTACACTTTTGAAGAAGAAGAAGAAAACCTTAATGATTTTGGGGTCCAAAATTCAATTAAGGTTATTGTGACTGAAAGAAGAATTTTTTTTTTTTTTTTTGCATAACTAAGTTCTAGATCACATACTTTGACAAAAGCTTATGGAAGGCTTGCATTAATGCATGGCAGAGGCTATAGATTTTGAGATAAAAAGGTTAAAGGTCAAGAAAATTGTGTATTGATTTTGCAGAATAAACTTTGTTCTAGAGTTGGTTCTTTGACCAGACATTCTGGATATCTTGCACTTATGGCAGTAAATAAACCTATCAATGGGGTCATGATCATTGTAAGTCATGTAAGAAAATTTCCAGAACAGTAAGTTTAGTTCATGAATGTAATGATTAAACTGATGGTCAATGTCATTGAGACCCATTAGCAATAATCTCCAGTCAATCACGCATTTCTAATTGCTACATAAAGGACTTTTAAACTTGGGGCACGCCATTTACTGTGCTCAATTTTAAGTCAGTCTAACAAATTTCTCAATGTCGTTATTTCAGGTGCAGTGGACAAAGATCAAGTCTCAGCCTCTATGTCTAGTAAGTATTTTCTTCATTTACATCCTATTGTTACACATACCACTTGACTGTCCCATATTAACCTGAAATGTAGGTTCAGATCTATACAAAGTTGTCATTACACCATGTTTGATAAATGTATTTTAACAGAGTAGTGAAATACAGCAGGGCAGTGACCCCTAATTATTTATAACCAGTTTCTTGTTTGCCCTTTCTTTATATTGTCCATATGACAGAACATATATGATGTGTTGTCTGTCCAGTGTCCATCCAGATGTCTGTCTTTTACCAGTTTTCTTTCTGCACAATAACTTAGTTGTCAACCTTTTCAGTGCTCAAAGAAAACAATTATCAGAACCATTCCTAGTGCAAGTAGTTTTTAAAAAATTCACAAAGGTCCATAATTTTATGCTATTATTTTGATGCACCTTGAAATTGCCGTACTTTAAATAAAGAAGAAATATAAAATGCTTGAAATTCGCTCTTTTTGTTTTCTGAAAATGGTGTACTTCTGGAGAAATTTTATAGGGCACATGGTTTGCTTTGTACATAAAGTTTATAGCTTTTGATACAATTAAGTAGACAATATTCATATGAGGGTGGGACCTACAATTGGAGCCCCAGCAGGTGGCTACCAGTGTCTTTCAAGAACTTTAAAATTAAAATTTAACATTTCAGCAGCACTCTTAAGGTTTTGTCAGGCAAATTAGACTTTTTTTGGAAAAGCCTAACAGGCAAATCACTTAGAATACCAGAGCTGACCAATCTAGATTTAGAGGTTCACAAGTTGTCAGGCTATCCTGTCATTTGATCACTGCCGTGACCGTTTCCAAACATTGTCAGTATCATAGTAGGGTAGAACCCTACTAATTTCAGGGTCAAAAGATCAAAAGCCAAGGGCTGAAAGAAGAAACATGGCACTTTTTAGATGTCTGCCACTAGGGCAAAGGTCAGATTGATCTCAGGTTTGAATGAGAAAGGTCAAGGATATTATGACTGGAAAAAGATAAATTGATTCTGCACAAAAATATCAGTTGTCAGCTGTGCATCTTGACCTAAATTTATGTTTGATGTACATATTGGGTAAGAAAGAAACCAGATATGCGGCCAAAAAGTGCAAAGTTAAGTTCACCTTGATAAAAAGGAAATATTTGTTTATTTGCATAAGGACTTACTTCTGGACCACGTACCTTTGACCAAAGTTTTGTGGATGGATTGCACATACAGTATAGAAGTGGTCTGTTGGTTTTCATGTCACATGTCAGTGTCATAGTGGCTCAAAGAAAAATTGGCTTTGAAAAAAAAAAATTGTTCTATAGTAAATTCCATTACCATACTTTGTAAATGATTTACTTTTAGTGTAATAAAAGAAACCTGTCAAATCTGTAATCTTGTGGCCAGTGGTCATGGTTTCTGTACAGTAAGTTTATTTCAAAGCAGCATACATTGACCAGAGGCGTGAGTGATCAAGACTGTTGATAAGAAATCTCCAGCATCAACCGTATTCTACTACTATTGTGCCTACATAAGCAAGGCATGACACTTTTGTGCTGATCATGGTAGTCTTTTTGTAGTTTGGGAAACCTGCTTTGTAGTGAGTCATTTCCTCTAATAAACCTATTGGTGCATGCCAAACATACAGGGTTGGAAATGCACATGAAGTAACAGGTAGCAGATTTTGGTGTCTACCTTTTAATCCAGTTCTGAATGGTTTACAAACCAGATTTTACCACACAGGAATTCATTTATGTTGTAATTGCTCAGTGATGTGTTGCAAGTTGTCTGCTATTACATGTACCTTTGCACTGATTGGTATTATATATTAGTGCTTTTAAACAAATACAGTTTTCGTTAGTACATTCTTCATTAATTGTGAATACACTTGCTAGAAAATTCCAGAGAATTATGAAAAACATATATTGACTTTCAGTTTGCTGTAAACTTATGTAATTTTGACATTTATCCTAAAGATGAGAAAGGTGTTAGAAAAACTTTCTTAATCATTGAAATTCAAATTTTATGAGCTTCTTCCAAATTGTTAGTAGCAAAAGGTATACATTGGCTGAACCTTCATTTTTAAATCTTTATGTAACAATATTGTTTAGCATTCAGCCCATGTCTTGCACTGTCAGGACGTGTACAGTGAATGCATGCATGCCTTTTGGATGGCCTCATCTTGTGGACCGTTTTTTGTATCTGGTGGCTCTTTTGCTGTGTTCTTTTGGGTCATTTAGGACTCTCTCACACTGCCTTTGGACTTGGGGGGGTGGGGGGTGCAGCTTTTGTTTGGTACCTGCCTGCTAGTAAACAAAGACTTGTTTTGTTACATTTTCAGAACCTTTATGCATGAAGAAATAATTTTTAATTTGCTTGTGGATATAGTTCTATGAATGTCATTAACCCATGATATTTAATTAAATATAATTCTAGTAATTTCTACTTAACTTGACATAGATTTTTTTGAATGTTGTTTTTGCAAAGTAAATTTGAAGGTAATATTCTTTTTATAGCATCCAAATAAAAAAGCCATTTTAAGGGAGAAAGTTATTCTGTTATATATTTTGAACTATTTGTACTAGAATTTTAGCTCACCTGGACATATGGCCTGGGAGTATATGTTATTGGCTCTACATCAGTTTTGCATCTGTTATCATTAATGTCTTGTTACCACCCAGGAGTCCATATTTCTGATCTGATTTCAATCAAATTTGGAAGATGGGTTTATATTACCAGAATCTCAAAAGGGTTCAGTAATGAGCAAGATCCATAGATTTTAATGTTACCACTCTGGATATTATATCTAATCCAACTGATCAAGCTTGGAATATATGCCTACATCATTAAGATCTCAGATGAGATTGATAATGAGCGAAACACATGTATATTAATTAGGTGATCTTGCTTCTGATTAGCTGAGCTTGTTACCCCACTGGAAGCTTTATTTCTGATCTGTTTTGATCTAACTTTAAATATAGTTTATATCATCACTATCTTGGACAGATTTGATAATGATCAGGAGCCATGCATATTAATAAAATTATCTTGCTTCTGATTGGCTGAGCTTGTTACCCCACTGGAAGCTTTACTTCTGATCTGTTTTGACCCAACTTTAAATATGGTTTATATCACTATCTTTGACAGATTTGATAATGATCAGGAGCCATAAGATTATCTTGCTTCTGATTGGCTGAGCTTGTTACCCCACTGGAAGCTTTATTTCTGATCTGTTTTGATCTAACTTTAAATACGGTTTATATCATCACTATCTTGGACAGATTTGATAATGATCAGGAGCCATGCGTATTAATAAGATTATCTTGCTTCTGATTGGCTGAGCTTGTTCCCCTTCTTAAAACCATATTTCTGAACTGATTTTGATCAGATTTTGGAATATATGCTTATATCATCAAGGTCTTGGATGGATTTAATAGTGACTGAGATCTACACATATTAATTAATAGGTCATCTTGCCTGAGCTTGTTACCACTCTGGAGACCTTATTTCTGATCCGATTTTTATCCTAATGTATTCTTATATCAAACAACATTTTGTACATCTTCAAAATTAAGTCAGATGCATACATATTAATAGGTTGTTCTTGCATCTGATTGGCTGAGCTGGTTACCACGCTGGAAGCCATTTTTCTGATTCCATTTTGATCAAACTTGAAATGTTGCTTTATATCAGTAAGGTCTGGATGGGTTTGATGTTGTTGGGTTTAACACCATTTTTCAGCACAAGATTTGCTATGCATGGCAGCCAGTATAACTGTTGGAGAAAGAACGCTGGAAAACCCCAGGAATAACCACCAACCCAAGAGAAGCCACTGGCAAGCTTTCTCACGTCCCCATGTTAGCCGAGCCTGGGACTCGAACCCATGCAAAAAGAGGTGAGATGGCAGTGATCCAGAACGGTGAAGATTTTAGACCAATTAGCCACTTGGGGCCCCAGATTAGTTTGATAATAAGTGAGATCTGTAAATATTAATGATCCAATCTTGCATTTGAATGTCTGTGTTCATTTCCAGACTGGAAGCCATATTTGTCATGATGATCTTGGACTGTTTCAGTAAGATAGGTGTGTATTAATAAGGTCATCTTGAATCGGAAGGATTTGTCTTTCTACTGTTCTTGAAGCCTATTGCTTTGTCTGTTGGATTTATTATTATCAATATCTTGGTTGACCAGGTTTATGAGCAAGAGACAGCATATTAATTATACCTTCATCTTGAAAGAGAGAAATTTTATCAGGACATGTCATAAAATATGTAAAATCAACATATCAGGTATTGGGGATAGTTTATATAGTAGGTCTTGTTACACTAATACATGAGCCTGTTTAGTGAAACGTCTGGCTGTTAAATTGTGTATCTTAAGTAGGTGAGCGATATCAGACTGAACACATAATTTTGAACAAATTGTCCTACAAAACAATATGATCCAAGTGTAATGGGAATTAAACACGGTGTTGATGTGCCCATAAGCATATTACATATTAATAGAGTACATTGCCTATATTGAACCCACCTTATTATGAGGTACATTATAGTGTTCCCTCATTATAATGCTGTCCGTGGGAATCTTTGAGTATATTAGCTTATAGTGAGATTGCCTTATAATGAAGTACTTAACACTTATAGCACTCTCTCATTATAATGCTGTGCATAGGTGCATTAGAGTATATTACCTTATAGTGAGACTAACTTGTAATGAAGTGCAAGGTACTTACAGTATTACATCATTACAGTGCTTTCCATAGGCAACTTAGAGCATATTACTTTATAATGAGATTGCCTTAAAATGAAGTACATAATAATTATAGTGTTCCCTCATGATAATGCTGTCCATGAAGCCTTCGAGTAAATTGCCTTTACTCAAGCCACCTTGAGGTATAAGATGCGCATAATTTTAGTACAGCTTTATGAAATGAGATCCATAGTAGCCATATAACAGAACTATGTTATAATGAAGGATCTTATTCTGAGGGAATGCTATATAAAGACTATAGACATAAAAAAATGAACACATGTATCCTTATCATAAACAAAGTCCAAGGTGGCTATTAAATTGCAGAATCATTGCAGAAAATGCTTTTTTTTATAAACATGAATACTAAATTTACAGGCAGTTTAGGAAGGAGTGTCACAGAGCAGTATATAAGAAGCCATAAATTGTGTTTTTCTTTCTGGTTTGAAACTAATTGTTTTTTGTTTATAATGAGTATTTTGTGACGTTAGTAGAGCCTTTTTTATAATGTGTCAAACGTCTTAGTGACCCAGACTAATTCAGGGTACATTCAATTATTTAAGTGTGAATGAGAGTTTCACAAGTGATCAAGTACTGTCATTTCATATGTGCAAGGAACATCTCAAATATGTTCCATTAGCATAGTTTGCATTGATTGAATTCACCTTTAAAAAACACAGACTGATGCCAGAATGATACACTAGCAGTTGTAGAATAAATTCTCTTATAGAACTTGAATATATTTCAAATTTTTATCGTGGATTTTAAGTCAGTCTGTTTGCAGTAAAATACACAAATATGATGTTTATCTAGAACTCTGGTGTGAAATATCAAAGATTAAAGGTTGACATGACAGGTGAGTTTTAGGTATTCCCTTGCATTCATTATTCTTTATCTGAAATGCCTCTTTACATTTACTATTGGACTAAATTTTACGGGTAACATAGTAACAACAGGACTTATAAGGCTCACCACAAATGTGTGTGTGTGATTTGAAATTTTAATGTAGCTTTAAAAAAAATTCAGTCATATCGCTACAATGTCTGCAGTGGACAGTTTATAGTGATGTCTAGCACTGGTGATCATACCACAGACATGTAGCATGATGTCTCACCCAGTCACATTATCTGACACAAGGCCAACCAGTCCTAACACTAACCTCTTAATGCTGAGCGCCAAGCAAGGCAGCTGTTAATACCATTTTTGTAAGTCTTTGATATGACTTGACCGGGGATTGAACCCATGACCTCCCGCATCCGAGGTGTACGCTCTAACCACTAGGCCGCCTAAGTGGTTCATCACAAATGATGCAGAAGGGTCATCAAGTCTGGCAGCCACTGCTAAACTTGAAACCCATGGCAAGTTTTTCTTAGATTTGGTCCAAATTTGACAGCGTCCTTGTATGAAAGCCCTTCCATTCTTTTTTATTTTCTTTTTACAAATGTTGCTGGTTACCCAACAATTATGTCTGCTATTTCAAAATATAGAAAAATCTTTAAACTGTGGATTTTTTAAAAATTTGACAAAATGCATCCTGGCATTAAGGCCATTACTATAGAAAGTCATACAAGTCGCATAGGGACATTTACTCAAATTTGAATTGTTGTTCTAAAATTTATTACAAAAGTAGTTGAACCAAATCCTATTCAGTCCTGAATGTTGAATACTCTGCACCTTTAAAAAATTTCCAGATGAAAATAAATCCTTTTAATTGGCTTCTTCACAAAAACCTTTCCAAACATTTGAACCAAATTTTGGGGGAAAAACCGCATTCTGGCATCAGGACCAGTTTCTTATGATTTTTATGTTCAGTATTAAGTACCTACTTTTATTTTTAAAAAGTAGACAAAAAACTTTGAAGCAGCTTCTTAAAAACTGCAATTAGAATTTGACCAGATTTGACAGTCCTATCAGTCAGGCTTTTAAAGTTTGTACCAATGAATCATAGCCACTTGAATTACAAACAGGCACTGTTGCAGACTCAGATTACTTTGCCAGTTGCTATGATACCGGTAATTACATCTAAGAGGCTAAAGTTGGCCAGATGAGCAATAACAGATCTGCTTGGTTCTCTTCTTCTAAGACAGAATACTGAATTGATGAATCCTGAAGCTCCACCAATCAGTCCACTGAAAAAATTCACTTTCAAAACTTGTGGAATGGCTTCCTATTAGGAAAGAACCATCCTAGGTAAAGCATACCAGTCTAACCATTCTCAGAGATTTGCCCAGGTTAAGCATGCCAGTCTAATCACTCAGAGATTTACCCAGGTAAAGCATGCCAAGCTACCCACTCTCAGAGATTTACCCAGGTAAAGCATGCCCATCTACCCACTCTCAGAGATTTGCCTAGATGAAGCATGCCCATCTACCCACTCTCAGAGATTTGCCAAGGTAAAGCATGCCAAGCTCCCACTCTCAAGAGATTTTCCCAGATTTAATGCATGCCAAGCTACTCATTCTCAGATTTACCTAGGTAAAGCATGCCCATCTACCCACTCTCTGAGATTTACTCAGGTAAAGCATGCCCATCTACCCACTCTCTGAGATTTACCCAGGTAAAGCATGCCCATCTACCCACTCTCAGAGATTTGCCCAGGTAAAGCATGCCCATCTACCCACTCTCAGAGATTTACCCAGGTAAAGCATGCCCATCTACCCACTCTCAGAGATTTGCCCAGGTAAAGCATGTCAGGCTACGACAGACTATCATTGCCTGATTTTATCCCATGAATAGAAATGACAGACTACAATGTAAAAAAATAGAATAAAAAGTACAGCAAAATTATAAGATGAAAGTGGAAAAATTGTTGTATACTTATCAGAGGAAAGAAATGAAAATGTTGATAATTTTCAGGCTTATTGCTGCTTTTCAAGTAAAATGCACAAATATTGTAACTTATTATCAGGAGCAAGACCAATCTTGAATTTTGAAATTTCAATACACATATTTAAAATAGAAAAAATATGAGAAAAAAAGATCAAATTCTGATAAAGACAAAGTTATCATAGAAATAGAACAATACATGTACTACTTTCTTTTGTCCATAAACATACCTCATGTATTGGTAAATGAACTGGAAGATTAAAACATGTTTAGCTCACCGGGTGGTACAGACAGGTGTGATTATGGTATCGCTATGCATCCATTGTGTGTAGTTTGTTTACCTGTCAAACATTTCTTGTTGCCACTCTGGGGTCCATTTTTCTGATTAGATTTCAATCAAACTTGAAATATGGGTTTTATATCATTAAACCTTTGACAAATTCAGTAATGAGCAAGATTATGCACATAAATGAAGTGGTTTTGCATCATATTGGTTAATATTGTTTCCAATATGGAGGCCATATGAGATCTCAGTAGCCAAATAGAATTGTGATATAAATTCCGGCAATGTCCAACTTTCAATAAAATTTAGGATTGAAAAATATCATCCAAAACCCAAATGTCATAATTTAGTTGTTTACTGCCGTATGTGAAGGGGCACAGAGTAGCCAAGTGGTCTAAAGCGCTTACCATTCTGGATCACTGCCATCTCACCTCTGTCTGCGTGGGTTTGAGTCTCAGGCTCGGCCAATGTGGGTACGTGAGAAAGCTTGCCAGCTCATGGGTCAGAGCTTCTTCCTGGGGTTTTCCAGGGTTTTTCCTCCACCATTTATGCTGGCTGCCATGTATATCTTGTGCTGAAAAGTGGCATTGAACCCAACAACAACAACAACCGTATGTGAACGTGTTAAGTATATGTAATCTTTTGTAAAACTGCAAATCATCCTATGGTTTTCGGGGTTGCACTTATGTAATATTTCAAGCCTGCTAAATATTTTCTTGTTTGTTTATTGGCCTTCTCTGATAAATATCTTGCCCAGGTGTTGGCATCCCACTCAAAGTTTCCTTGCTCAGGTGATGGCATCCCACTCAAAGTTTCCTTGCCAATTATGTTAATAGTGGAGCTAGAAAATTGTAGGTTTCAGTATTGACACTCCCTGTTTTTATCAATAGGCTCTCTAATGACAACAAGATGTCTTTCAGGTATCAGTTATTGTGTAACTTTAGTAACAGCTTTTGGACTGCAACATACACAACACTTAACATATACATAGCAGATTCATATTCTGTAAGGTACTGGCTATTTAACTGGGCGGGTGGTTGGGGGTAAACAAAAAGTGAGGAAGAAGGAGCAAGTGGTATTGGTTTTGTTACTCAAGGAAGTGTTCTTATTACTCCATGTCCCAATAATGTCCTTGCCGACGTGGACAGACTAGAAATTCTGATTGACGGAAAACAAGCCAGTAATTATTCCCCAGAAATCATTAATGAAGCAGCTGATATTTGTCAACGGTTATTTACAGGCAGTATCATGGACATTAATGTTTATCAGTTTCTCATCGATGAAATCGCTGATGATTATCACAGTGATTAAGGGTATGCAATTAAACATAATGACTAAAATAAGATGATCATACATAATGCTTAACGTGGACCAATCATGGTCAGGGTGGTAAATTCGCTATTACCAACATATAAGGTGATCTATGGTGATGGACTCTGTGATGTTGTTCACCGTCTATTTAGAAGAATAGCCCCAAAAGCAGTATCGATTGCAAAACAATTATCAGTGTGTCCGACTTTGTGGGTGGGTGTTGGTGGTGTGGCTGATTGGCAGATTGTACCTTCTTACAAGGTGTCCACTTTATTTGGTTATCGTTATCTAGAGGGTGATTGCCCTTGGTGTTGTTGCCTGGATCGAGTAAATATTAATATAAAGTGCAAAACTTATAGATGGAATAAAAAGATATCTGAGCAGATGTATAGAACAGAATGACACAAGCCCCCGTACATGAAATACAACAATTTAATCAATTACATAAACAACTGTGATAATATACTACATTAGGAGGATACACTTATCTCTTTGAAATAAATCACTCACTGAATTTGAAACACAAATATGCTTATATAAATAGCCGATCTGTTTTAAAGATAGAATTGGTTCATCATAGAATCGAGTGAACAATCAAAGTCATTGCCTTCAACAACTTCATAACCTGCTTTTTTCTGGTTCACTCCAATGTCACTGTGGATGTTCTTTTTGGTCCTTTAGCTCTTTTCTTCTCCAAACTCTCTATTGTCTCACCTCTTTCAGCCCTCTGACTTTGTGTGGGTAGGTGGATACGTAAGTACGTAAATACTTAGATAAGTAGGTACTTGGATACTTCAGTACGTAGATAGTTGGATCGGTAGGTAAGTGGATATGTCAATGGAGTTATTTCCCATTTCTTGTGCTTTTCAAGCTTTGCTTCCTTCTACCACGAGAATTGTGTCTGTCGACTATCCTGACATTTTGAAGAGTAAAATCAGGGATTTTAACTCTCTACATTTCAGAGACGTAATCTGATTCATTTACACATCCTCAGGAGAACCCTTCACCTTTGACGTCCCTAGTCTACTTAAGTAGTCATCTCCTACATTCTCGTTGACCTTAATATACCATACCTGGACTTGGTAATGCGGTAGAAATAATGACCATCTCATTAATCATTCATTTGTCAACTTAGCTTGAGCTAAACAGGTTACTGTTTGGTGGTCAGTTTCTAAAATAAATTTTTGTCCATACAGGTAGTGTAGGAATTTAGATATCCCAAAGATAATTGCCAAGCATTCTTTCTCAGAGACTGAATAATTGTGTTGGGCCTCAAATTCAAATTCATTAGAACATTTCATTACTAGGACTTCTGAAATTTAATTTATGGATTATCCTTGGATTATTTTTGGATTTGATTCTTAAAACTGTAAGTTCTTATTTTTCTCATTTTTACATTGTTTTTCCAGTGAAATAAATTATTTGCAAAGTTTTTAAAAGCTTGTTGTTTTCACTCTTTCTTTGTTACTGTTTATTAGAGCCTAAACACATAACAGTATAGATATTTATTATTTTAATCAACAATTTTAGAGACAGTGATTGCAGATGATCATTAATGAAAAGCTGTGTTTGTGACTTTAAACATTGCAGTACAATATACAAGTTGTTCAGCTCGTGTTCTTACTTTCTTTCTCTTTCTGTTAATTTATCAGTTTCTTTCTTTTTATCTGCTATTATCTAAAAGAATATAACATACCCATCATGCAGGAACAGTGCCCGTCATTTACCTTCCATTGTTTAGCATCCAAGTTGATGGAATAAATTTCTCACCTTTGGGTGGACTCCAAAGTCACTTGGTGATTTGCTGGAGGATGTTCGAAGTATTTGCATTCTCAAAATATCCTTGCAGATGTATTTGCATTCTCAAGGTATCCTTGTAGAAGTATTTGCATTCTCGAGGTATCCTTGTAGAAGTTTTTGCATTCTCAAGGTACCCTTGTAAAAGTTTTTGCATTCTCAAGGTATCCTTGTAGAAGTATTTGCATTCTCAAGGTATCCTTGTAGAAGTATTTGCATTCTCGAGGTATCCTTGTAGAAGTTTTTGCATTCTCAAGGTATCCTTGTAGAAGTTTTTGCATTCTCAAGGTATCCTTTTAGAAGTATTTGCATTCTCAAGGTATCCTTGTAGAAGTATTTGCATTCTCGAGGTATCCTTGTAGAAGTTTTTGCATTCTCAAGGTATCCTTGTAGAAGTTTTTGCATTCTCAAGGTATCCTTGTAGAAGTATTTGCATTCTCAAGGAATCCTTGTTGAAGTATTTGCATTCTCAAGGTATCCTTGTAGAAGTTTTTGCATTCTCAGGGTATCCTTGTAGAAGTATTTGCATTCTCAAGGTATCCTTGTAGAAGTATTTGCATTCTCAAGGAATCCTTGTAGAAGTATTTGCATTCTCAAGGTATCCTTGTAGAAGTATTTGCATTCTCAAGGTATCCTTGGCTAAAATCATTGTCCAGATTTAAGCATTTTTCTGATAAAGTAGGGGGCAAATCCATTCGTGTTTATTGTGTGCATTTATCCAGCAGTTGGTACTTTTAGAGGAACATTGGAGTTGTTATGAATTTTGAGGTTGGTATGGCTCTGCTTCACGTGATGATTTGTCAATTACTAATCTAGTCAGTCCTGGATAATAATAATTGCGATGCACTTTTGCAACAACTTTATTCACACATTTTGTTGTTTGAATACATTTTGTTTTCATTTTTGGAAAGTATGTTTTCATTTTTAGGTATTATGTAATTAAAATATATAATAATTGATCATGTTGTTGTAGGGTTTAACGCCATTTTTCAGCACATGATAGGCTATACATGGTGGCCAGTATTAATGGTGGATGAAAAAACCAGGAAAACCCAGGAAAGAACCACTGACCCACGAAAAGCTACCGGCAAGCTTTCTCACATACCCACATTGGCCGAACCCAAAATTGATCATGTAAGAATAACTCCAAAATTCTTTTCTTTGAACTATGTGACAAATTGAATTAAGCTTTTCCTTCTGACAAATATATGTATGCAGGAAATCATATATTATGCCTGTAACATTATACATGGTGTATAGTTATTATGCCTTCAGTATTATATATGTTGTACACTTAATATGCCTTCAATATTATACATGTTGTATAGTTATTATGCCTTTAATATTATTCATGTTGTTTACTTAATATGTATTCTTAGATTTCTTTTCTTCCAATAGTACTTGGATGAGGTTGTTTTGGAGATTGAAACCTGTGATGATCCTCGCAAAGCAAACAGCCCTGCACAGGCAGCAAGTTACAGGTGAGTGGACACAATGGCATGTACAGTGGTTCATATTGTACTTAAAAGAACATTAAATCTCATGAGAAAGTGGTTCAGAATTGAACTTGAACTGGACTAATCAAACTTGAGAGTAGCTCTAAATTGGACTTTATTTCAATTAATCTAATTTGAAAGTAGCTAAAATTGGACTGCAAACTAATTTAAATTAGACTAAAAGTTATCCTTAGTCTATTTGAAAGTTTTACTGAATCAGTATAGCTGTTAAAAATCTCAGAGGCATTAGGTAATTTAATTACAAATTGATGAAATTGGTCTATAAATTAAATTTTTGATTTTCTGAAAAGTGAGTCATACACATTGTAAGCTTGGACAAGTGAGACTGAAACTTCAGTCATGTTGAGATAATATCAAAGCAGACGAAGTGCTAAGTGGTTGGATGAGATTTAAATAATTGTTATTTATTTATCTATTATTATTATTATTTCTAAGCATAGAATGTTATTGATAATACCCAGCCAATGAAAATCATAGGGTACAGTGTATTATGGTTTTACTGCTGTCAGTTGGGGATGTTACAGGGGCAGGTAAGCAGGCATTTACCATCTTTGACCCAGATATCAGGACACTAAAAAATAATTACTTTCCTCTCTGTGCAGATAATTCAGGTACTAATGAAAAATTAGCACATTTTCCCAAATATTGTTTAGAAAATTAATATCTTTATTGTTAGGACTGTGTATCAGTGGGCTCGGCAAGTATGATACCATGGTAGGTAACTCAGGTTGCATTATATCTGACTGCCTTATCAAAAGTAATTGAAAGCCCAGATTATTTTACTGGAAAAGGGAAAACAATTATTAATGTGCATACATAGTTAAACACTGTATCAACTAAATTTATCCACTTTAATGAGAATAGGGATTGATGTGCGTGACAGTTTGGTCACTCTTGTACATTCTCCAATGGTAAATATAAAAAGAGCCTGCAATCACATGTTGGCTTAATGTGATGCTAATGATCATAGCTTTTAGAGTTTTCAAAAAGATTCGTTAACTAATTCTGTCCTTAGATAAATTATTTTTTCTTCTTTACCTTTAACAACTCACAGCTTGCTTTTTTCAGTGATTTGCTTGATCATAAATTGTGGAACATGACAGCTGTTTTTATCTCTGCTTGTCATAGACCAGAACAACGATATGGGTCTGGTCTGTTTACAGTTCAGTGTCGGTGTTTCCAATAGTACTATTTTATCACTAATCATTCTAAATTACTTGGAGAATTGCCATGAAACTTTGCACACACATTCATCCCATGGTCTAGTCAGTCCTAGATGAAAATGCTGCTTGCACATCCAATATGGACACCACAGCAGCCATCTTAAAAATCTATCGATACTGAATGGATGGTCTTGTCAATATTGGGTTTCCAGATAAAGACTTTATGCAGTCTAGTTGAACTGAATGGAAATGGTGCCAATCTGATGTCCATCATGGCCAACATGGCAGTCATCTTGAACATCTTGTTATATGGATGGTCATGTCTCCATGGGGTTTTCACTTAAAGACTTCTGATGATGTCGAGTTATTTGTATCTGAAAATGGTGCCAATGTGATGTCAGTATGGTCACCATGGCTGCCATCTTAAAAATATTGTTATAGCTACTACGTCTGAATCGATGGTCATATCACCATGGGGTTTGCGTTCAAAGCCTTCTTACAGTGAGATATCTGGTTGATTGTGAATGAAAATGGTAATGATCTGATGTTGAGTATGCAGCATCTAGAAAATATTGACATAATGATACAAAAGGTATTATTGACACAGGGTTTTCACCAGAAGATTTTTTATGAGGTGTAGTTGGTCCCAAATGAAAAAGGAAGAAATGGTCTTAACTTGAATTTCTGGAAATTCTTTTTGGCCCAGTAGAGCATCAGTCTGTTCAAGGGACTCTTGTTATTGCTGCCAGTTGACAACATCATTTAATCCACCTGACAATTAGGGTAATTAAAGTGGAAGTTGATTGTTTAACCACCAGGTTTTGAGTATGTGAATTAATATTTTTTTCTAGGTTGGCCTTAAGAAAGAAAAATTTGGTATTATGTATGGCTTTTTACTACTGGTATTTAAAATTATTACAAAATGTGAAAAAAATGGTGTCTGCTGAAGTGTGGGTGGTGTTGAGTGTCATTTCGGTTTTTTTTTTTTTATTGTGACATGGATCATGTTCTGCAGTGCATTGTGGGTAAAACATTTGCCATTTTTAGCCATGGTTAACCAGCCAACTTTGGCCCCCATCTCTATACAGTGGAAGCCACACCTGAGCCAGGGAATAAAATTTAAATAGAAATGTGCATTAAAACTTATAGGGTGATAGATGACACTAAGCAATGACTAACCTGAATTAAATTATCATGAAAACAGCATGTCAATTCATACCTTTACGGCAAACAGAAGTAACAAATTTTGTCTCCTGTGAAGAATAATTTTGATCAGTTTAAATGTATATTAACCATCTGTAACTTTTATAATTTAATAATCTTGATGATATCAACACTTTCTCAAGAGCTGAAATCAAAGTTTATCCTGTTGATTTGGACAGGCTGCAGTAGAAGTCATATTCACCCATTTTTCCCCCTCCTGACCAAAATTAGATGTAGATACAGTCTCCAAGTCATAGACTGGTACCACGCTATACTGGAACTAACTCATCAGGTAGCTCAGCCTTATATCAATGAAAGCTTTTTCTAGGGATAACTCAATGCCATAATGTTTTCCGAAAATAGTAAATTGGTTTGCAAAAATGGCACCAGTTATAGAGGAATTTCCACATAGTCAAATTTTGAGTTTTCTTAAAAATCCATCAATATGATATTTTATGATTTGATGCTATGTGAGTATGATATTGCTCTACTTTGTGCACAGAGGTGTGTTGACATCTGCATAATTTTGTGTGTCAAACAAATCCTACCATCCTTCCTTGTATATGCAGTTTGAATATGAAATATTATTTCTACCATGTGCCCAGAAATGTTAACTTCATATGGAGTTATGATCTTAGTATAGCTAAGATATTTAATTATTTGTTTATTTACCTATTTACTCACTTCTATTGAAAAAAGTCCAGGTGGGGTTTTTTGGTTGTATTTTTTAAGTTTATTTCATTAAATATCAAGTATTTTTGTTCACAATTGATTGTGTTATATGTTGCAATCATCAGATAAACATCATGTAACCCAGGTTTCTGAAGGGTAGAAACCTCTACAAGTCTCTCATTTGAAGTAATTTGAAGTAAATGGATTAAACTTGGCATACCTGTAAATCACCACTAGTGGCTGTGTCTCATAGCACATGATTGTTGTTGTTGTGGGGTTTAACGCCATTTTTCAGCACGCGATAGGATATTCATAGCGGCCAGTATTAATGGTGGAGGAAGAATCCGAGAAAACCCCAGAAAGAACCACTGACCCATGAGAAACTACTGGCAAGCTTTCTCACATACCCACATTAGCCGAATCCGAGACTCGAACCCATGCAGACAGCGGTGAGATGGCAGTGATCCGTAACGGAGAGCACTTTAGACCACTCGGCCACTCAGGGCCCCTCATAGCACATGAACTTAAAGGTGAAAGATAGCAACAGCATTAGCAAATATACCATCTGTACTCACTTATAAGTCAAGCTCAGCTGCAAACTACATAGACCCAAATCTGCCATTGTATAATGCACCGTCAGATTTGGGTCTGTGCAGTTTTGTTAGGATTAATCAGAAGAACTAACAACATAGACCCTGACCTGTAAACACATGATACTACAGCAGATCAGGATCGTTTTTGTTTTTTTCAGTTTTACTTTTAACCGAATGTATTTGGTGCACCTTTTATGTTTAAATCAATATCCCAGATACCACTGCCTCGTGAAAGTTAATTTGGTGATAGTCTAATGAAGAACTATGCCGCTGTTGCTTTTGCAGTCTGGAAACATATGTTTATACATCTTGAAATGTACTCCGCTAATGTACCAAAAGCAGGTCACTGTGACCTACTTTTTAAGCTCTAGTGATCATGTACGATTTTAGCTTACTTGGTCCTGTTGCATCGTCCTCTAACATTAATTTTAATTATCCATTTACAATAATTGTCTTTTAAAAAACTTGTTGAAACCTGTTTTACCAATTTGCACATACATTGTCAAGGAACATTCCAGCATCAAGGCCGTTCAGATTTGTTCAGTTGATGCCAACCTGTCATTTAGTATTGTGCCAGTTACCAAAAATATCAAAACCTTTTAATGACTTCAGTAGAATTTAGTCAACCTATCTTGCAGTTTGTAATTTTCAACTTACCTCACCTGAATTTTCACTAGATGGTGTACTGGGTTATTCGAGATCATTTGGAAGCAGATTATTATACCAGTCATTATGTGTATACCTGTGTAGACTCAGATGTTTAAATCTCAGACTAACAACACTGTTATTTCCCCAACATTAAGAGAGCTAATACCGGTAAAAATGTTTCTAACTTGGTTGATTGAAATGATGAATTTCATTGCCGTTTTTAATTCCACATTTTTACATTTCTATCATTCACATGAAAAACCTTAGATTGTGATATACCACCAAACTACAAAGCAAAATAGGTAAATATGGCCTAAATTTGCTCGTTTTTGGAAAAAGAAGAAAGATCACTGTGTTTAAAATTGGAAGATTCACAATTGCCACTTTATGTGTCCTTACAGGCCAGCGATAACTGCAGGCTGTTGAATTTAGCTGAAAACGCCTTGATATAAGTAGTATACTGCTTTTTTTGCTGACACCATTACTTTGGTTATTATTTGGTCCAATGGAACAGTGTCGCCTTCATATTTGCTGCTATTTTTTAAAACAAGAAATCAATGAATTTTCCAGATTACCACATATGCAGTACTTACCTCCCCTGTATTGTAAAATATTCAAATTACTTATTTTTTTTGGATGATACCCACCAAGTTGTCTGCCCCCGTTTAAAACATTATATCAAGCACAGCTTAATTGGCACTTCGAGCTGCTTGCAGAGTGCATCTAAATATTAAACATTTTTTCGTAGTATATGCATTGAAAATGTTCCAGTGACAAAAGTTCAAAATCGATGCATATTCAAGAAAGGTCAGTGATTATAATCAATGTCTGTTGTGTTTAATAGAAAGGCCATTAGAAAATTAGTTCCATTACTTGCTTGTTGCATCAGCACATTTATAAAGAAGGTCCTTTAATTTCCTGCTGTAAATTCATAATGTGATAGTAGTCTCAGTAATATAAAACTATTGTTCAGTTATTCTCATGTTTGTTTTCAGAACAAGATTTCTCACCGATAGAAATGAAATAAATGCCTACAACCCCATCATTTATGCTTTCTTTTAACTGCTTTTTAATTGCCTCAAAGTTGTAAACACATGGAAATATCATTTTTCATTGTGATCATTCTATGTGATATTAGAAGTCTGTATTTTGTTTTAGTGCATTCTTCATGCCTGGATTGGCTGAAATATAACCCACTGTTGGCATCAGATGCTGACTAAGGCAATATCCACATTATCATCATCATTATCATTAATTTCAATCTAGTTGCTGATACGGTCTCGAAATACAAAGTACCTGTATTTGTATCAGACCATCCGTCATTGTCACATTTATTGACTTAAGTGAAATTTCAGTGATAATTATCCAAGAGTTATACTGGACTTAGAATTTTATTTCCATTATTATGATTAATTTTGTCTTTTGAAAACAAGAACATAAAGTTTCATTATTTGTTAATGTCTCAGTACAGTGGACATAGAATTAAAATGATACTGACAATGTGTGTCAATGGAATCAGTGGCCAGCAACTAAGTGAAGTCATTAAATTTAAAAAAATGATCAATGTTCATTTGATTGTAGAATATTGTCTTGGTCAGTTTGGTCAGTCACACAAAACCTGGCAGATCTGTTGAGTTTGTGATACATTACCTAGAAGCAGCTCATTATTATTCATGAAGGACAGATGATAGATAATTATAGTTTACCTATAAAATATGGAGAAGATAAAAACATAGTCTTGTCGGTCACATGCTTTGCTTGTTAGACAAAGTTATGGTTTTATACACAAGTATGGAGACAATATTCCTATATACAAGGATTCTACAAGATGGAGTCACAGTATGGGGCTGAATACTGATCAGGTTACCAAAATCTTCCTGGAATTTCAAAATGAACAGGCCTTCTTCTGTCATTAAAGGTTTTGTCAGACAAATTAGATGATTGCTTCTGTTTTCTTTTACAAGCCTTAAAGGCAACTTACTTAGAATACAGAAGGGGCTCAGTCTTGACTTAGAAGGGGACCTGGGCTGCAGACATCTGTTTATCCAATTTTTTGAGCACTGTCAGAATTTTGCCAACTTTCAGTACTGGACAAATGATGCTTTTGTGTCATAATTTATGGAATAAGATACAAAAAATAGAGAAATTGAACAATCATTTTTCTAGCATAGGTTATCAACAGCACTGAAAAACATTTATCCTAAAATCATCCTACTCAGCCATATTTGTTGATCAGATACTCTTGCAGTTGGTTGTTAGGCACTTGTAAACCAGGTGAGTGACAGGCCCAGTTGGACATTTTGTTCACATTCAGGTCCTGCCATGTAAGCGGGATGTCATGGGTTCGATCCCCAGCTGAGTCATACCAAAAACTTACAAAAATGGTACTAACAGCTGCCTCGCTTGGCGTTCAGCATTGAAAGGTTAGTGTTAGGACTGGTCGGCCTAGTGTCAGGACAATGTGACTGGTTGGGACATCATGCTACATGTCTGCGGCATGATGCCGCAGTGCTCAACATCACTATAAACTGCCACACTGCAGACAGCGTAGCGATATGATTGAAAAATTGTTAAAGCTATGTTAAAAATCTATATCACACCCACACACATTCAGGTCAGCTTCAGGGACACTTGTATGTTTGTGATGCTGTGTATATATATGACTGCAGAGAAAAATTGAGCTTTTGTTTAATTTTTTATTGGTTTTTGTTCTGACTGTGCTTTTGTGTATCTATAGAACTGGCGGGAAGTACGGACTTGTGGATAAAGTGATTGATGGGATCTATGTTCATATCAATGCAGTGACAGTTAACCTGCGATCCAAAAAGTTCAATGCTTCCTTGCAGGTAACACTAAAACAATATTTGTATGTTTAAAAAACTAGTGATTAGACTTACTTTCTGTTCTTCAGTTTTTTAATGTATCTAATACCATATCTTTAAGTTTGTTCTGTTATTTTGTTTTTATACTTAGTTATTAGGGCCCTGCTTGACAGTGTAAGTGGAGCCCAATAGTAACAATGTCCATCTGTGCATCTGTTGGATGTAGGTTGGTCCTCCATCTATTTTTTATCCTCCACTATGACATTGGTGGGGGAGTGTAATGGTTACCCTTCTTCGTCTGTCATATCTTGGTTATGTTTGCACTGAGGCAGTGTGGCAGGCATCTGTGTTCTTTGAAAACATTCCTTGTTTTTCACTCTACTCATCATAGACCAGAATTGCTTGTAGTCATCTCTCCACTGATTTCACCACTTCTAAAGTTCTTGAAGGATTTCCATGAAATTTTACACATATGTTCATCCCAGGTGTCTAGCTTGTTTTAAACAAAAACTACTTAATCTGATGTCCAACATATGGCCACCACAGTGGCAATCTTGAAAATATTATTATTCCACCTAGATGGAAAATAATATCAACATACAGTTTTCACAGAAAGACCATTTATGATATCTAGTTCAGCCAGAATGAAAATAGTGCCAATTAGACCTCATTTAATTCTGCCATGGCAGCCGTCTCGAAAATCTTATTCTTGCAACTCGTAAATGGAGAATCTTAACAAGAGTTTTTCACCAGAAGACTTCTTATGGTGTCTAACTGAAAATAATGCCAACCTTACATTAGTATAGCCACCATGGCATGTATCTTAAAAATCTTGTTATTGCAACTCTAACAGAACTGTTGGGATTTTCACAAAGACCTTTTATGATATCTAGTTGGTCATATATGAAAACAGTGCCCCACAGATATCCAGTATGACTGCTGCAATGAACCTAATGAAAATCTTTTCACTAATTTATGAGTGGTCATATTGGCATTGGGTCTTCACCAAAAGTCTTTTAATGGTATGTAATTGTCAGCTACTTTGAAAATCTTATTGATAAAGAATATCAAAGATGGTTGCAACACTCATCATTTGAAAGGAACAATGGTCTTATCTTTTAATTCCTGGAAATTCTTTCGGATAGCACATAGTCCCATCAAAGGACTTTTGTTTGTATTGTAGCAGGGGCTTAGCATAAAAGATTACTATGAACTATTTGTGTTATCCACATTTAATAAAGCATTAATAAGAATGATATGATCATTATTATTACTATTATTATTATACCACTCCCTTGATAACTCGTGCCCCGATAACTTGCAAAACTGCTTTTTTATAACATGGACTCGGGCGTAGACCCCATTTTTAAACAAGAAAATACAAAAATACTAGCCCTATTTGTTGAACTTGAAGAAAATTGCAATCAAAATTGGTAAATGAAACATCAATGTGTCATTCGTTTATCATCAAAAATGGTAGATTGGACCTGGAAATTTTAATCAACATTATCAAATTATCTACTTTTAATAAGAAGTCATATATTTTGTTACATGTTCTTTCCAAAGGACTTAATTAGTGCACAGTAAATAACAATTGAAAGAAATTTTGATCAGTGAAAATTTTACACCTGTTACTTAAATAAATAAATATCAATTAAATAATCTTTCATGAAGCAAAATTTGTGTTTTAGTTCGGTTTAAGTGTAATCATCATAAACACAATGTGTCCACTTGTATTCAAACGTAATGTGCATCAATCGATCAAAACAGCTATGTCCGCAAGCATTTTGCTGTGAACTTAATTATGTGCTTTGATATCTTACTTCCAGAAGTATTTGTTGTATTGTTGCACAGAATTAAAAGCTGGCCTCCTTTTATTGTCACGTTAATTGCGTCTTTTGTGTCTATTAAAGAAGGACGAATAAAAGAAAAGTTAAGAGGAAAGCAAATACTAAATGCATAAGATCAAGCGACCAAGGATGTAAATCAGTTGAACTCATTCCACTTGATCAATTGAACACAGTTATAACTATTGTTCGTAATATAATTAAACTACCTTAAATTAACCTACTCATTCCTAAATGTGATCAAAGATATTAAAGGTCATCAAGCAAAATGATTACGATCATTGTGTAGAAGCAAATTTCAGAGAATTCCTGGATTGGCATTTGAGAAATCCTCAAGGATAAGGAGAAGTATCACTAATATTTGTAATGAAATCATGGCATCAATATTTTACTAATTGAGAAATAGAAAATATTTGTTTCGATGTAGACAATTGTTTCAGAAAATAAATTTCACTTGTCTTTGGAAAAAGAAATCTTGTTTCCTGGTGTATAAACAGTCTGGTCCTTGTTTTGGAAATTCCACGCTTCAAACTTCGTAGCCATTGATGAAGCAGGAAACCAGACTAATCAACAACAACAAAAAGCAGTGACGTAAGACACAGATATTCTCATGTACACATGGATGTTGTTTGAAACAGGTTGGAATAATGTTAACGATCTTTCAGATGTTGGACATCTTGAAAATAAATGTAATTTTTACAGAATAACAAACAACTTCATTAGAAAGAGCACTTTATTCTCAATGTGATTATAAATCGAGTTACCAGTCATTAATCAGTATATTTACCACGCCACCCCACCACCCCATCCAGTGGTTTGTTCCATGTCCAGTGTGGATGGATCACTTATTTTTTGGAGATCCCTTGGTACCTTGTGCCCTTCTTTATAGTGCAGTCTTTGTTTTTGCACAAGGGAGATTATTACTATTTGCTTCTAGTTGTTAAATCCCTTACTTGTAGCTTTCATCTTACCACTTTACCCCATTCCCCTCTAGAAATCTCCTTTGTACTTTTTATAGGGAACACTTTGACATATATTATCTTCACTGTTCTGTTATATAAATGAAGAATAGATTGTGTTCTCTAGCATTTACTTAGAAAACCTCTTCGATTTACACATTTAAAACTATTGTTTTTAGTTGTAATTTTTTGTTTTAGCTGTCAAGGGTAAAGGTTCGCAGTACAAACCCAAGCTGGGGCCAAGCAGCAGATTTGCGGCAGAGTCGAATTCGAGATCCTGATCGCAATGAGATCCTGCTTTTCAAGGAGATTGATTGGCAGACTACTCGAATTGAGGCTAATGCCAAAGATGAGGAGGCAGTTATAACAACACCACTCAGACTGATTGCCAATCAGTCCAAGATCCGAATAACCATGAAGAAAAGACTCAGTGGTATGTGTACTTTTGCAGATATAATAATATTGATCATATCTGTCTCGAGGTCCATCAGTGAGTCAGTCTGTCTGTCTGCAGACATTCATCCATCAGTCTTTTCCCTTGTAATTGGAACTACATCTACCCGAGCTGGTAATGGGTGAATTTATTTGGTATGCTGTTTCATAAAAATGAGCTGATGATTACTGAGTTTTTGTTCCTTAATCCAGGGTTATGGCTGTAACGTGTATAACCTGTGAACATTTACAGATTTGTAACCATTTCTGTAACCCAGCCTCCCATCCAGCTGTTCTTAAGGCCTTCTTTAAGCCTTCCTTCCAGCCAGGCAGAACATGCAATATCAATTGCCAAACCTCCAGTACTGACAGTGGGCCTGACAATATTGGCTTACCTGATAATGAAATACCATTCTTCTTTTAAGGACATTGCTTATAAGTCAACCTTATTTTTACTGATTACTGCAGAGAGTGGGTCATCTTATAAATATGACATACAAAAAAAAAATCGATAATCTAGAAGTAGGTTGGAAGTTTGAGATGTTTGCAGTACACATAAATACTATGAATTAAAATATTTTTCTATGCCATTATTCCCATTCAGAAATGCATAAATGGTGTGCACTGTATTTATCCATTTCATGGCAGTATTCATTACACATACCTGTATCTACCTTATTTGGATTTTTAAATATTAGGATGAATTACATACTACCTGCTGCAAACTTAAAGTGAAGTGTCCATCAATGTTGTTTACTGTGGGTATTGCTTGCAAGTATGTTGTTTTTATTTTTTTCCTTCCTAACAACCTATATTGATTTAAGTTGGATTTTCCTTTTCCATACAATTAGATGTTTATAAGTGATATTTCCCAAGTTTTCTGCCAGTGCACATGATTCAATAAGCCCTTGGCTTGTAAAGGCAGCACTCATTTTCAAGTTGACAATCCTTTTGATTGGTCTGCAAATTTAGTACACATACTTCTTTGTTGCCAAGTAAAGTTCTACATCTTCAAGTGAATGTTTGACTTTAGTCTATTTTACCTTGTAAAGGCAGCATTATTTTCCTATGTGGTAACATTTGATTGAGCTGCAAGTTTGGTACATGCTCAGTGCCAAGTAACAGACAGTGGTTTTTTGAACTTCCTGTGATCTTGCTACACAATTGATAGGTGATCAGTTGCAGCCATAAATAGATTTCACAGACTGTATGATCAGAGTGTTACTTAGAGAACCCAAGCTCGGTCTTTACATAAGCACCCACATACGACACTGAAGCAGAGGAAATGGATGATATTTATGATGACTAGACCATGATAATTTACAATGACCAGATGACAATGAAGGATTTCAGAACTGTATCAGACAATGAAGATGAATTCTTGGACTTTTTTCAAAGTGTTATTAGACGGTGATATTTTTTAGTCTGAATACAAAAAATGTGGACTGGGCTTTCACTGTTTATTTGCAAGACATGTGGTATTAACATACTATGGGATAATGTGACCTGGATCATTCTGAACCATTTTTATACCAGTATGTGACCTATAAATGAATTCATGGATTTTTTTATATAAATGGATGATGGATCTTATTGGAATTAATTAGGACAAATTATAAGTTAACATGCTGCACTGAATAATATAATTGTATTTTAGATTTGTTCTATCATTATTTTTTTATTTCCATCTCTATCTATCCATCTAGTTGACCTTGTTTATTTTCCAAAGTCTGACTCACTGTCGACAAATCACCCCTTTAGATGGATCTGACTGGCAAAATACTCCATCCTTGTTCGGAAAACTCCTCCTTCATGACAGCCTCTGTCAGGGATGCCCTGCATGAAAATGAGTTCTAGGATTGATTATGGAGAGGATTGTGACAGCTAGATGGTCATCCACATTGAAGGCATATGAGGGTCGTTCAGCATTTTCAATAACATCATACCACCCTTTAACTGTCCATAGTAGTTGTCAAAGGCTCTTGTCATGGGAATGCAAGACATAACCCCATAAGTGCCAACTGTTTGATTAAATGGGGTTAAGAGATTGTCATTCTCAGAACTCTCACATGATCAGATACAACTTGTACATGTCAGAGACTATATTTGATGGAAAAAGTCAGTTTTTAAAAAAATGGGTATCTGCTCACATTACTGTCATTCCCACCTTCCATTTCCAACAGCAGCAGGGGGGACCAACAAACCTTCTTATAGGGGCCCCAATTTTTGAAGAAAAAAACTTACACATTTTTTTTAAAACTGATTTTTGAGTGTTTTACGAGCTTTATTCTTTGCCAGTCACTTAATTGAATTGACAAACCTATAAGAGTCCCATTTTTAAAGAGCTTATATAATAAAAAAAGAGTGATTTTGAGTGTTTACGAACTTTATTTTTTGTTGGACACTTATTTGAGGTCTGGTCACCCCTGCTGCTCTTCTTTTGATTTAGTTAAATCATTATCCGAAGATTTTATCAAGCCCTATACGATATCATGATCGAGTGTCATGTAAGTTTATTGTTATAAACCCATGTGGCGTAGCTTGTGCTTTTGAAAAGAATTTTTTCAACTTAATTATATCCATGTCTCCATTACACCATGTTTGATGAATATTTCGCAGAGTATGTGTATCGACTCCGTTAAACATAACTAAAATATTGCAGTCATCTCTGATCACTTTAGGTATTTATGTATATCATTGAGTTACATACATAACATCTGTATTTTTATGCCTGCTTCTAGAAAATATTCTAGCTGGATTTGACTGCTTATCTAGCATCACATCATCTGATACTACTAAATTATTAATATTATTTTCATCATAGTATTTGTGGATGCAGGCCACATGATCTTTGGTTGTACTACCATCATATTAGGAGAGTGGTTTGTCCTTTTTATAGGAAATTTAGACATTCTTTGTTTGAAGGATGCCGATGGTAGAAGTTTAATGCTCATGCATTTTCACTTCCTTGCCCATTCACGCTAATGTCATCGGGTAATATATTTGATGGAGAAGGCAAATTGGTACTGAATTATATTTCTTCATGAATACTTAAACCTATCACATTGCTTGTGAACCCTTCCTTATCTCCCTGCAAAACTGAGCATCCTTGTTGATGTAACACTGAGCTTAACTGGTGGGGGTGAAGGTAGGTAATGTGTAGTAGTTTCTTCCCATTATCTGTATGATATATAGATATGAAAGATGAAGGTTTTGTCTTTCTGGAATTGCTAGATTCGAGAGATAGTGAATCATCTGGGTCGGCTGCCTTAGTGTATCCTTGGTTTTGGCACTTGAACATTATATAGCTATTACTGTGTTAAAATATCATTAAAACCAGCAATACCAGAGAAATAACTCCATAATAATGTCTTCATGGTTTTTTTGCAGATTTTAAGTAGAGATAATAAGATTCTTCTCTTGGGATAAAGCCAGACCAGATAATGAGATGGCATGTTGTCCATTATATGTCATGAATTATGTGTCCATTAGCACAAATTTGTTATCACTACTCCAACTGAACTACATAGAGGATGGTCCAACTTGCATTTGGAATGATATGAAATTTCTGTATCTGTGTTGAAAGAGTGTAATACTGACCATGGCTATCTCAATGAATTTTTAAAAAAAACTTAATTTGATGGGGGATTTAAATATTTATGAATTTAAAACATCTAAATTAAAAATCTTGGAGAAAAATTATGGGATTAATCAATTAGTTACTCATGAAATGTAGGACACAATTAGATTTAATCAACCTTATAATGTACATATCTGACATGCATATGTATCTAAATCTGGAGTTACTGCCCCTGGAAATAGTGGCCATCTTAAGGTGTAATCAGGTAAGAAAAGGAACAAAATTAAGTAAATCAGTTATATAAATATTAAATAAAAAAAAAACCTAGATGAGCAAAAAGTTCAGAGAAGATTTAGGCAAGTTCTTAAAGTCACATTTGAGATGCATGGTGATAAGAATGATGTATTGTCCACTTTTAATGAAATACTACTTGACATAAAATTGTTTAGCATTTACAGTTCTCACGTTGATATGTTGATATAAAAGTACATTGTTACCAATTTATATATAGTTGCATTCCAGTGATAGTCAGCACCCTGGCATTCATTTTAAGGTCAAAGGTCTTTACACCAGTTTTTATATATACTGGCATGCGAGCATGATAACACAAACAGGTATCAATGGATTTTTATCAAACCCATCTATTTGAAGAATGACATGAATGATGCTAATAAATTTGGTTTTAACATGTTTAAATATTATTTATTGATTTATTCAAACGTAGTACATGGATATATCTGAGACAAGTTTAGTGGTCTTCATTCCATGATATTTATTCAATGTCAGAGGCCATGATCAAGAATTTTTACTGCACTTACAGGAATCTTATGAATATATTAATGTAAACATTAAAAAATAATTTGTTATCAAATTCATTATGTTAGACTTTCTCAGCAATTAAAAAAAAATCGATGGACAGAAGAAATGGACACATTTTTATTCCTGGAAATTCTTTTTGGACTTGGATTCCTGGAAGTTTTTTTTCCATGGACTACTTAAATGATTTGTTTTACAAAATTGCAGAACATAATTGTCCAAATTTGACAAAAAGCATTATGGCAATGAGATATTTTAGATATTGGAAAGGTAATATACTGATGTACCATTAAATATAGATGATACAAAATTAAATAAAATTAAAATTAAATATAGATGATACAAAAAAAAATAATAGAGAAATCTTGTTTTTATAAATATTTAATAACATATGCATTCATTACAACTGGAGGAAATTGTAAAGAATGCATCCTACTGGCTAACTGTTCTCGGAATTGGCCATTAGGCATATGTGTGTTTGCTTTGTGAGTGATGTGAGGTCAGCTTGGATCTCTTGTTATATCATATTTTGTTGTACTTTTTCACTATGCTGAATAATTTTGTCCATATATATATATATATATATATATATATATATATATATATCTCTCTGTGTGTGTGTATGTGCGATACATTTGTTAGTAACTGTATATTTGTCTCCTGTTACAGACTGCAGTATCATCTCATCCCGAGTTGTGTTACTTCTTGATGACTTGTTGTGGGTGTTGACTAATACGCAGCTGAAAGCAGCTATATTGTATGCTAACTCTCTGGAGGAAATGATCAAGAAGTCCACAGAACAAAGCAAAAAGCTGGCAGCTGAAAAGCTTCAGGTGCACCAGTGATTTATAGCTTTCTGCCAGTACATCATGATTTCATATATTTTCTTTGTAAGGTGTCAGGAAACATAGTTCCGTTTGAAAATATCCAGGCAACATGAGGTAAACCTGTGACATCATTGTCTAGACAGATATGTACCTTGCAAATTTGTTCATGCTTCAGTCTCTTTGCAGGCAATATGAAAATCAGGAGTTAGTTGCAGATTTATTTCTTTGTCAACTCTTAACTCCCTCTGTACAAAATTAGGAAAGCAACAGTTTCTCCCAGTGTTTTATGTCATCAGAAGAAAATGCTGAGTCAGTGCAAAATAAGTGGAATTTATATAATGCATGCAGGACATAAATAAAAGCTGAATGAATTGTAGATATTGGTGAAGTCCCACTGCAAAGTGCACAAACCAAATTCTGTGGATGACTTGGACTTGGAGTAAGGAAGAACTCTATGAATTTCAGGGTCAAAAGGTTTAAGTTCAAGGTCACTGACAGAAAGACGAAAAGTTGTTTCAGCTCAATAGCTTGAGTTCTCCATCATTGATAGTTACCAAATTTTATGAATGTCTTGCAATTGGGTGAAAGATAAACCCTTTTGATTTTGGGGTGAAAGATAAACCCTTTTGATTTTGGAGTGAAAGAGGACAAAGGTTGAGGTTACAGTGCCTGAAAGAAGAAAAATGGTTTCAGCTCATTATCATGAGTGTTTTGCTATGTACAGATATCAAACCTTATAGATGTCTTGCATTTGGGATAAAGATACACTCTACTTTGGTATAACAAAAGTCGGAGGTTGAAGTCATTGTGCCTGAAAGAAGAAAGTTTGTTTCTGGACAACACCTCAAGTTCTCTGCCATTTCCATTTACCAGATTTTGTGGATGGCTTGCATTGAGGTAAGGAAGTAGTCTATTGGTTTGTAGGTCAAAAGGTTAAAGGTCAAGGTCACAGACTGAAAAGAAGACTAATGGTTTCTGCACAGTAATTTTAATTCTCCACCATCTTCAGTTATCCAACATGGGAGGCAGAGGTCAAGATCACTGACTTGAAGAAGCAAAATGGTTTTTAAATAATGGCATTTGTTCTAGGTTATGTACCTTGACCAAAGTGTCTGTCACAAATGCCATCAGTTAGGAGTTGCTGGAAGTGTGTTATCAGAAGGATGTCTTGTTAGATTTTAAGAATTTAATTTTTGTTTTAATATATTAGTTGGATTGTAGACTCAATACTTGCGTAAAGAAAATTGCACATGAAGAGAGAAAAGTGCCTTCTTCTAGCATCAATGATGAACAACTGATCAGATGCAGTGAACTTTGACATTGATATAGCTGTGCCTGTTTTAAATGGAGAATGTTAGATAATTGATTAATTGAACATAAATAGATCATTTCAAGCTAAAAAAATTTGTGAATATTGTTTTCCAATCTTGAAAATGGCCCAAGCATCAGTAACTAACTCTTGATAAAGGTATGCCAAACATAAATGCATAGTCTTTTCATGAGCACAGATGCTAATTATTCAGATTTGACATTTTCTGGGACTTTTCTGAAAACACCTCAAAACATATTCAACCCTGTATGAGATATGATTTTACTACTGTCTTGTCTATGTAAAAACCAGCAAGTTGTGTCTCAATATCTCAGTAGTTTCTGTATGTTTATTTTGTAGAAGCAGGGTCAGATGGGAGTTCATCAGTCCACCGATCAGCAGCAGCGTGTTCGGAGTCAGTCCATGAATGCTGGTGCCAGCACTGGAACAAGCACAGCATCAAAAATATTTGCGAAATATGATGTACCAACAACATCATATCATGTCATCACCAGTCGTATCGATCTTCACCTCTGTGATGATGCCATTCCTGGCACAAGTAGGATTTTTTCCTTTTATGTTTCCATGCAATAACATTAATTTTCAAATGCCAACATTTTTTAAACTTTGTTAATGGTTTGCACTTAGGGTAATTAAGAAGCTTTTCAGTTTTGGGGTCAAAGGGTAATTAAGAAGCTTTTCAATTTTGGGGTCAATAGATCAAAGGTCAAGATCATTTTAACTGAAAGAACATAACTGGTTTTCATAATAGTTCAGGACCATGTGCCTTGACTAAAGTTAGTGGAAGGATTGTACTTAGAAAGGATTGATTTGGCTGTCAGAAGGTGCAAATACAGGGTCATTGTGACTTAGAAATGGTTTTTGCACAACAGTGCTTGTTTACTTTAAGTTCCTTGTCCAAATTAGTTTACATGTATTGTTTAAAAATAACTTTGGATTTTTAGTTTAAAGGTCAGAAGCCATAGTCATGCTAAGTCCAGTGAGAAAATAATGTTTCTGAACATTTTGTTTAGATGAAGAAGATTATTGAATCCCAATAAACTCTGGAGTCAAGCTTGCATTACAAGGGCTGATATGAAAAACTATTAAACACTGGGAGAATGTAAATTGTACTGTTGATGTTGCTCTTTTTTAATAGTGGCATTGTAGTTTGGAGAGTTTCTCTAGAAGTCCACTAGACATAAAAAAATGGCCTCACGAGCATTTGTGTTGCTTTTTAGTGGCATTGCAGTCTGAAGAGTTTCTCTAGAAGTCCTCTATACATGAAAAATGTCCTCGTCTGTGTTTGTATTGCTTTTGGCATTGCAGTTTGGAGAGTTTAACATGTTTAACATTGAATTATCTTATTTATCAGATGATATACCTCTCTCTAACAATGATAACTACCATATTTATCAGATGATATACCTATCTCTAACATTGATAACTACCATATTTATCAGGCAATATACCTATCTCTAGCATTGATAACTACCATATTTATCAGACGATATACCTATCTCTAACATTGATAACTACCATATTTATCAGGCAATATACCTGTCTCTAACATTGATAACTACCATATTTATCAGACGATATACCTATCTCTAACACTGATAACTACCATATTTATCAAACGATATACCTATCTCTAACATTGATAACTACCATATTTATCAGACGATATTCCTAGTTTAACATTGATAATCCCACCACTTGTTGTTAAGATTCTTGCATATATTTATTGAGAATATCTCTGTTCCCATTTTGAAAAATTTATTAAACTGGCTCCCTGGTGTTATCATGGAAGAAATACTGTGTATGCAACATAATTGTAGGTTATAATGTGATAGTTTCTGCACAGTACATTAGCTCAAAAACGTTATTGAAACACTCTTTGGTTAATAAGTTCTAGAGGCAACCGTGACTGAGGCATAACCTATTCACATTTGCTTCTTGTAAGTAACTAACTTCGGATTTGTATGAATCCATTGACAGTCAACATGTAACTCATGGCAACTAATCCTGTTTACATTCCCACTGGAAAAAATGGACTAATGAGTTAACCTTTTTTAAATCATAAAATCATTTAATAAATGATAGCATTTATTATAAGACCAATAACATAATATTTGTAGTAGAGGGTGTAGGGGTATTGCTAGTGATATGCCTTTTGCCTGCCTGTAAGTAACTGTGTTTTTCTTTCTGAGCATAACTTTCAAATTTTTTTATTTAAAAAGCCACCTAATAAAATTTTACCAAATTTGATTAAATGCATCCGGGGTTGATAGCCTTTCATATATGTAGACTTAATGCCACTCTGCCAATAAAATACTACCAATATTACTAAACACAATTCATCAGTTTCAATGTTTTTATCTATTCAGCCATCCATTCTCCACATTTTCATTTCCAGAAAGAAAGCACCAAAACCATGTTAAGAAATTTTGCACACATAATGTAGATGTGCCTTTTTCTATTGATTTTCTTCCATCGCAGCATTTTTTTAAAATTTTGTCAGCTTCTTTGATCCACCCATCCATAATGCACACTTCTTTTTCTAAGGCAAAACTCAAAAGATGTCTCATTTAAATTTGGTGCACATAATTGACTGTTTTTAAATTTATTATTTATCCACTATTCACTTGGAAGATTTAGCTATTGATGTGTACATCTGTCTTTATGTATGTTCATAAGTATTTTGCATATCACGTTTTTTATTATTGCCATGGAGATAAAGTGCATATAATCAATATATAAATTGGATGGTGTACCATAGGATACTAGTATAAAACCTTAATGCTGGACTGTAGGGCAATTTCACTAGCATCCTTTTGGTCACAGGGGGCTATATCATTTTCAAGTACTTAATAAAGTAGAACATGGAGTGAAAATTTCTCAAAGATAAGGTGATGTTATGTTGGTATTTTAAAGGATACTAATATGAACATGGAATAAGTTTTATTTTAGGTTTAGAAGAGATTACTTCATCAGGGCTTTTACAAAAGTAAGGACATGGTAGGCCAATTTCATGGTTCACAATGCATTTAAGACATGTTTAATTAATTATCTGTCAGACTCCAGTCCAAAGCACAACCAGAAGATAGATGGCGGTGCCATGCAGGTCACATTATGCAAACTCACCCTGGACTTCTACCCCTTCCACCCTGCAGGTAAGTCTGGTCAGGCTTGAGTCAAGGTCATTTAAATACAGAGTTCACTTTATCATTATGCAAAATTTACATTTTCTCTGCTCATATTTATAAGGAGTTCAATAATTTACATGATTCTGTTGTGACTTGCAATGGAAATGTATGGTTACATGGTTTCCTTTGCATGGACAAGAATGAATAAGTTTCAGTAAGGACAGATAAATTACATCTTAGACTTCCCACAGGGCTTAGCTGTAACAATGACAAATCAGATTTTAAATACATATTTAAAGAGGTCACTTTGCTCAGATCCCTTGGATTTCATAAAGCTGAACAGATTACAGAATTTTAAAGGTCCAATGATTGGTAAGAAAAAGTATCAGTCCATTTTCACATGTGATGGTTGGTTAATTGGTTTTTAATAGCACTTTAAACACATTATTGACTATACGATGCCAAGGAAATAAAGGCTAAATGCCTTTTCCAATGAGACAGCCAACAAATACCAGCCAGAGTGGGTATCAAACCCATGATCTTTGGATTCGGAGTTTGATACTCTGCCAACTGAGCTACTGGAGCTTTCCTGTTACATTATCTACAGTGACTAGGTCACATTCACGTTTGCACAGTTATTTTATCTGGTTATATCTTGACATTTAATGGGAAGTATTAGCTAACAGTAACTGCCATAAATTGCATCGAATTTAATTATGCTAGTGTACATAAGTTTTAGCTTGGATATGTAGCCAGCAAATATTACTTCCAAGATATTGTTTCAAAAGCTTAGTATGTGTATAGCTTATTAAAATAAGTTTACAGCTCTCATATCAGAAGTTTTATCTGACTTTCCAGATATTGATTTGATTCAGACATGCGGTAAGTTCCAAGTACAACAGGCCTTTGCATGAGTCTTACTTCAGTATACAGTATACAAATGCACCCTCTTTCTCCCATTTGTAAAATGATTAGAGAACTTCTTGGAGGCAGCAGTCTGTGCTTCTTGCTTTACTATTTACATAGTGACTGGTTTGATTAAGCAGTTTAAATTCCACACTGTGAATCATGTTAAATTGAGTCTTATATATATATATATATATATAACTTGTATTAAAAGCAGAGCTGTCTGTGTCTGAAGTAAGATCATAACCATCTTTACTCTGTGTTTTCGGACAGAAGTAAAATTGATTTTAATGGCCCTAACCATAGGAACAAAGAAAATAATTCCCAACAGTTCACAGCAAAACTGTTGAAAAATTCAGAGATTGAATGGGAGTGGGGCAACATGAAGCTCAGTTTTTGTTTCTGGAGTTAGCTGATTAATGTTTGCAATTTAAATGTGACAAAATCAGATTTTTTTTAAGTCTATATTTCAGTTGATTTTGACATCTTTAGTATAACTCCTGTTGTCTCCAAATGAGAAAATACCTACATTGAAACATTTTTGTCCCTGCAGTCTTCAGATGAGAAAATACCTACATTAAAACAAGTTTGTCCCAGTCAGTGAAGTCTTGAGTTCAGCTGTCAGTACATGTGCATAATCATCTTACTTTGTACAAGTTTCAACTCTTTCAGTTTTTGGTAGATTGAAACCTTCATGTAAGACATATTGCTTGCTTTATTCAAATTTCCTCTGTAATAAACCTTGTTAATCTGGCAAGCTATGAAGTGCATTTCATTGCCACTTTGATACTGCTTAAATAGTTAGCCATTTTCTTTCAGTTACCCAGCATGCATTTTCATACATATTGATCAGTTAGTCAACTTACAATTTCATGCATACTGAAGTGTTATTCAGCATGCATTTTCATGCATACTGAAGTGTTATTCAGCATGCATTTTCATACAGACTTAAGAATTATCCACCATACATATGAAACAGTTGGCCAACATGCATTTTCTACAGATTTAACAATTAGCTAATGTGCATTTTCTTACTGGTTAAACAATTAGCCCCCATGCATTTTCATACAGACAGAACAGTTAGCCACAATGCATATGGATTGTAATGAACCTTTAATAAAGCAACTTGCATTGTCAACATGCAGTACGAGTATTATTACAAGCACAAAGTTAATGCTGTCTGAGTCAAACTTCATGCTGTCTGAATGAGTTGGATGGTATTGAAAATTACCCTTAAAATACGGACTTAGGCATACAAGCACAAACTACAGAAAAATTATCCTTACCGAAAATTCTGGATAATTGGTTCATTTGGCTCTGGGTTTCATCTTAGAATTTGTGAAATTAGTCAGGGAACCAGACTAACTTTACAGCAGCACCACATATGCTTTAAACTACACCTATTTGTTCATGCGAGGCATCTGCATGGTCAATCTATTGATTATAGGATTTTTAAAATTGGTGTCCAGAAGGTGATACATGTCTAAGACGAAAGGGAAAATAAGCTTTTGAAAAGTGTTAATAATCAACACAGTAATAAAAAGGAGTATTCAGATTCTTGTGAATAAAAGCTGGAAAGGACACAATTACATTTATTGGATATCATGTGCCAATTTGAGTATGTCTCGTGGCGGGAGATATGATTGCCGTCGTCATGTGAAATGGAAAGGAATGTCCAAGAATTATGTCAAGTTGAGAGATAGCAACAAGCCATTGAGCTACATATGGTTTGGAACTAAACTAGAGATTGTGCAACTGTACTAGTGATAAATAAAGTCTACGCATACTTTACAAACTTTTCAGTTGAACATAACGTTTGTCGTTGATGCGTCAACCTTTTAATTACATTTTCCAGCTTTACAATAGCAGTTATTGATATTTTGTTACACCTTACTGAAAACTTGTCAAACTTACAGAAAAAAAATCAACTGCCTTACTGAGACGGACTCTTCAGGGTTGTCGGGTCTGGTTTATCATCAGGGTCTGCCCCTCTCTCTCTCTCTCTCTCTCTCTCTCTCTCTCTCTCCATTGTAAAAGAAGAAATAATTGAATTGTAAAAGAAGAAATAACTTTTATGATGAACATATAAGAGTAACATCACTTATGCGAAAAGAGAACAGTATATTCAATTGATTGATTTCGATTTCAAAACTTATAAATGTCAGGTGGATGTAAATTTTGCAAATTTAATGGTCGACTAAACTGATATAGTTTTTTCTTAGATTAAATCATGACGTCTGTTAGATAATTTTATGACAGCTTTATCAATGTGTTTATTCATCTTAGCCAATGTTATAAATAGGAATCTATAGATTTTAAAATGGAACTTCTTACCACAACTGATACAATTTCTCTTTTATCATCTTGATTGATTTTAACTTTAAAATAATAAAATTTTAAGAAATAAAACTTAAGAAATCATTATTTTCTGACTTTTTTTGCAGAAGATGCATGTGTAAAAATAATGGATGATAAGTATCATCAGAGTTTTGGTTTTCAAACGCTTGGCACTGTATTAAATCAGATTAGATTTCTGTTTCATCATGCATGCTTTATCTGGTGTCATTTAGTGTGTTTGAACTTGGGACCAAGAATACATTTGTCAACCACAACCATACAAAACTTGGTGCATAATAAACTTGTTCAAAGAAAAAATGTAGGGTGTCCGAAGACTTGTGGTAAAGATGGTACATGGGATTGTAATAATACTGGTTTTGTGTTCACACAATTACAAAATCATATTTCGTTTGATATTAACTAGTTAGACAATGAAATTGCTACTTAGTACACAAGCTTTTAGGGCTTATAATCTATGTCACATCAGATTTTCTGTGTTATTTTTAATAAAGGCTTCTTAACACTTAATTAGTTTTAATAACTTCATTGTTTAGAGTGCCTTATGATTGACAAGGCTTCTTGGCAGTTATTGTACCTTTGCCATTTTGCAATTGCTGGAGACATGATATTTATGGTATCCATCCTTCCATGACATTTTTTCCCTGCTCACTGACTACAATAAATTTGAAACGAAAGGATGGAACCTGGTATATCTATCTATATATATATATATATATATATATATATATATATATATATATATATATATATATATATATATATATATGATTGAAAGGTGCATCACATACCATATTGGGAGGTCCTATTTTCAAGGCAGGCTGAGCATCTTCAGTTTAAGGTTAGACTTTCCTTTCTGTCCAATAGCATTAGAGCAACTTGCGTTTAAATGATGAGACTTGATATCCTTGCTTGTTATTATGAGAAAGGGCAGTGCATACCTCATGGGTAGCTGTTTTATCTTCATGGTCAAGAATACAGTTTAAGATTTAAAGTTTTCCATCAACGATTTTTCCCACTGTCTTAATTCGGAGCTCTCTGGAACTCGGGATGATGTATCATTTACCACATTAGGGGTTAGGGTATCTTTATGGTCATTGTCACAGTATTTTATTTTAAAAAATGTCCATAACACTTTTCTTTCACTTTAAAACGTTATGGGCTGCAGGTCATGTCTTCATGGTCAAGGTAACATGTCAGTTTATAGCTGACCTGGCTGTAAGACGAAGTGTACTTAATGGTGTAGCCCAGATTCCAGTGAGATTCATCTTTTGTCCATTGGCATTGTTATATTTATACTTCTCAGAAAGCACTGAGCCAGTTTCATTCAGCTTGGTAAGAATGTTTCTCAGGACATGGTCTACTAAAATTGTGTTCAGGCTTGAGCCCATTGTAATTTTGTGATTCTTTTGAATGTCTTAGCCAGTTTTTATCTGACTTGATAGAAAGGTTTCTTTCGCATTTGTTCTTTGAAAACTTTGTCTGCATCTCCCTTATCAATGGTATCAATGGTGTGGCTTCCATAGCCAGAAGTTACAAAATCTGTATTTGACATATTCTCTGAGGACTGCTCCAGTGGCCTAATGGTTAGAGCATCTGCCTTGGAAGCAGGAGGTAATGGGCTCATACCCCGGCTGAGTCATACCATAGACTTACAATAATGGTACTAACAGCTGCCTCGCTAGGCGCTCAGGATTAAGAGTTAGTGTTAGAGCTGGTCAGCCTGGTGTCAGGATACTGTGACTGGGTGGGACATCAGGCTACATTTCTGCGGCATGATGCCCCAGTGCTATACATCGCTATAAACAGCCACACTGCAGACATCATAGCGGTATGACTGAAAAATTGTTAAAGCTACGTTACAAATTCCTAATGACACACACGATACATATTCTGTGATAGGGTAGAACTAATTTCAGTCAAACTTGTAGGAATGTTTCTTAGCACATGCTTTATAAAAATTATATCTGTGGTGGCTTTCCTATGCACATTGTGATATCCATAGTAACTGTATGATAAATCTATATTTAAATTGGGTAGAATTGTTTGTTTGAACATGATTTATCAAAATTGTATCCACTTTGGCTCCTTTGTTAATGGTACTGCTTCTGTATTAGCCATATGTAAAGTCAATTTGGAACTTCTCTCAAACAGCCAGGCCAGTTTAGATGAAACTTGGTTGGAGTGTTTGTTAATACATGTTCTATTAAAATTGTTACAGGGATGGCTGCTTAGCAATAGGTTTGCTCCCTTTGCAGCTATAAGGAAACCTATGCTCAACTTTTGAGCCAGTTCTGATCAAACCTGGGTGTGGTGTTTCCTAGGGCATGCTCATCATTGTGGATTTCTTAGCAGCTGTATTACATGCCATTATCCGATGTCTTCCTTAGAATGTTAGAATAGTAAAGCCAGTTGATGGAATAATCAACATTTTTGTGCTTTATAAAAATTACTTTATGGTAGCCTCCTTATCAGCAGGATAGATTCCATAGAATCCACATGGAACACCTATTTTTAACTTGTGCAGAAACGTTAAACAATTTTGATCAGATTTTTGTAGGAATGTTTTTAAGATGTGCTCTGTCAAAATTTCTTATTGGGTATCTCTCCTAGCATAATTGTGGCTTCCATAGTAACCAGTTGAAAAATATATTTTTAGCTTTTATAGATAGTGTTTTTTTTTCTCAGTCAAACTTTGTAGCGATTTTGTTAGGACATACTCTTGAATAAAGTATCTTGGAGGCCTCTTATGTAGCAGTGTCAGGTTTCCATTGTAACCACATGGAAAACATGTCTCCAACAAAGCTGGGATTGTTTTGACCAAACTGGCTAGGAACTTTTCTTAGGACATTCTTTATTGAAATTGTGTATGTTGTGGCCTACCTAGAAGTGTTGCAGTTTCCATAAAAATATAGAAAACCTATTTTTAGCTTCTTCAGAATGGCCTTGCTAGTGTCAAACATTGTTGAATTGTTTCTTAGGATATACTCTTTGAAAATTACACCCATCATTGCTTCCCAAGTAGTGTTGTGGTTTCCATTGCTTGCATACAAAAAACCTATTTTTAGCTTCAGTTCGTCAGAATGAGCTTGAAAAATTTGATCAAACTTGGTATGATTGTTTCTTTGGATAAGCTGTATTAAAATTATGTACGACACTGCTTCCAAATTTGATGAAACTTAGCATGAGTGTTTCTTAGAACCTGTTCTATCAAAGATCTATCTAGGTTACCTCCCCTGCCAGTGGTATGGCTTATTTGGCAGTGGTGGAAAATCTATATGTGATTTGTATCTCCCATCAAATATGGCTATTGTTATAATCTTTCCAAAATTACTGTATTACACCAAATCTGACAGGTAAAGTCATAAAATGAACACCTTTCACATTGATACAAAAAAATGCCATTAGCCGTAAAAAGAAATCTTTTAAGTCGTGTTTTAAATCTGATGTTGGTGTCTTTCAACCCAAGGCACCTGCCTTAAAGCTAAATTTGCCTTTTAGACCATTGTATGTCAGGTTGTAGGTATCAGGCCCACCTGGGCCTCTTGTTTAGGATTTACAGTAATTATTTTTTTTCTATGGTCCATTGCTTATATATGTACACACAATGTGTTTCATAGTACAGTCACACCCTGTTACTCAAGGTCACGGAAAGGGAATGTGTAACTCCATGATTGCTCTTGTCTGGGCTGCATCTTTTGAACCATTAAGATATTTTCATGGATATTTTATTCAAATATACTTGCAAGCTGCCTGTCTCCAGATCAAGGTCATGGCAAGAGAAAATTTAATGTCATTACTTTTTTACATGCCAGAACTGCAACTTTTGAAAAACAAAATATAATTTCATCATACTTTACTAAAATATACCTCATAGCTAAACACGCGCTGCATACGACAGTTATGCCCTCAACCTCAAAGGGCGAGATCACTTTTTGACTTGTATCCTCATCTCAGCTGAAACTTTTTTGAGCATAGAAAATATTGAATATGATTTTAGCATGATATAACTGAAAGTGTGTCAAACCTTTCAGCAGTGCCTTCTGCCTCAGAGATGATTAATGGAGTGTGTCATGCATCGCATTACTCCCTTTTACATCATGGTGACAGTAATGCCATCTACCTCAGAGTTGACAATGTAGTGTGTCACACATCACAGTAATGCCTTCTACCACAGAGGTGACTGATAGTGTGTGTCACGCATCACAGTAATGCCTTCTACCTCAAGAGTTGACAAATGGAGTGTGTCACTCATCACAGTAATGCCTTCTACCTCAGGAGTTGGGGGCCCAGAGTGGCCAAGTGGTCTAAAGCGCTCTCCGTTATGGATCACTGCCATCTCACCTCTGTCTGCGCCGGTTCAAGTCTCAGATTCAGCCAATGTGAGTATGTGAGAAAGCTTGCCAGTAGCTTCTCGTGGGTCGATGGTTCTTTCCAGGGTTTTCCCAGGTTCTTCCTCCACCATTAATACTGGCCACCTTGCATGGCCTATCATGTGCTGAAAAATGGCATTAAACCCTACAACAACAACAACAACAACAACCACCTCGGAGTTGACAAATAGTGTGTCACTCATCACAGTAATGCCTTCTACCTCAGTTGACAAAGAGTGTATCACTCATCACAGTAATGCCTTCTACCTCAGTTGACAAAGAGTGTATCACTCATCACAGTAATGCCTTCTACCTCAGAGTTGACAAAGAGTGTAGCACTCATCACAGTAATGCATTCTACCTCAGAGTTGACTAATAGTGTCTCACTCCACAGTAATGCATTCTACCTCAGGTGACTAATGGAGTCTGTCACATCACAGCAATGCATTCTACCTCAAAGACGACTAATGTAGGCAACCTGTACAACCTGGAATGCATCCTGTAATTATGTCCAGCTGAAGACATCCTGGACTCTTTGCAGTTGAGTGCAGTTTATTTTACAAATTTGACTTGTATTTTAAGGATTTAACCAATTTTGCTTTTATTCTTGTTTTGAACACCTGAACTTACTTAGCACTGTGCTGATGATACATAAATTTTCCATATAGCTATGCATCAAGGTGATCAAGGAGGAATTTTAAGCACATGAATTTTTCATTTTCCAAGTTCAGATGTTAAATTATCTTATGGGAAATGCCATAAGATAGCCTTACCATGTGCCATTTGCAATACTATTCATACCTGTATAGGAAATGCCATGAGATAGGCTTATGATGTGCCATTTGCAATGCTATTCATACCTGTATGGTAATGACATAAGACAGGCTTACCATGTGCCATTTGCAATACTATTTGTACCTGTATGGGAATTGCCATGAGATAGGCTTATGATGTGCCATTTGCAAAGCTATTCATATCTGTATGGTAACGACATAAGACAGGCTTACCATGTGCCATTTGCAAAGCTGTTTATGCCTGTATGGAAATTGCCATGAGACAGGCTTACCATGTGCCATTTGCAATACTATTCGTACCTGTATGGTAATGACATAAGACAGGCTTATGATGTGCCATTTGCAATGCTGTTCATACCTGTATGGGAAATGCCATAAGACAGGCTTACCATGTACCGTTTGCACTGCTGTTCATACCTGTATGGGATTGCCATAAGACAGGCTTACCATGTACCGTTTGCAATGATGTTGTTCATCCATGAATCTTCCCTGCTACTTATTCATGATTGGAATTAATTTTATAAAACTTTACTCAAATATGCAGTATTGCTACAAAGTTTGTGTTTTACCACAACTATGTGAATGGCTTATGGTTTAAGGCCACAGCAAAGTGAAATTTGATTATTTTTTTAAAAACCAGTTTAGTGCAATTTTTTGTCCACTCTGCAGCATTGTAACAAAAAAACTAGATATGATGCATCTTAAGAAAACTGTACTAAAATATACCATATCCGTCTGCCAACCTCAAAGGTCAAGGTCACAGCAGGTCAGCTATGACTGCAATAACATCAGGATGAGTGTGTTTTAAACCATGTGTGCTGCTCAGGCTAAAACATGGCTTACTACTTCTTGAGAATCAGGCTTAGGCAATCTTGTGAATATTCTTTCTTGTTTTGTTACTTAAAGCTGCATTCCATATTTATATCGGTGTGATATTAGATTCAAGCTACTTTTTTCACCATTAAGTGGTGATCCAAAGCTGTTTTTATTGGCATCATTTCCAGCTCCGGCCACCAAACTGTTAGAATGTAGACTAATCGAGAGTGGAATTTGTCCTGGACACATGCTGAGAGATTTACTGTAATTACAAATTTATTATCATGGCTTGTTTCATAAGAACAAAATTATATTTATTGATCTAATTTAACTTGTTACCAACAGCTTATAAGTGTGGAGTCATGCTGAAGGATGTGACTAGGTGGTCTTTTCAGCTTTCATGTCCATTTGTCTCAAACTTCTGTGTACACATTTTTTATGTATGTCTTTTCCTATTATTTTAAAGGAGGTCCTGGCAAAAATGGGTCTGTTGTTTGAAGAATTTCACAATTTTCTTTGCTAAAATACTTCTTTTGTTGGAGTGGGAATTTTTTAAAGCCTATATTCCTTTATCACGTATTTAGATAAGTTTAATGGCATATATATATATTTCTTAATCATATTCATAGAATAATATATTTGAACACATATACTGGCATGTACTTGTCTAGATGGACTATGATTGAATTATTTTTATGTTATGTCTTGCAGATATTTAGGGTTAGTTATTTCAGAAAGTCAGGGCCTGCACAACATTGCTGACCTTTGATCTGTATCACTTTGCTATGAAGAAAAAATTTAACATTTTTGTTGTTGTTATTATCATTATGTATTTATTGATCTGTCACAACTGGTTGCATATGCAGGAGGAACAATCACAATAACTCACTCTAATAATAGTAATCATTGTTGGTGAATTGGTGCCATGGCTAACACAGTATTGCAGTCTCATGCTTATTGGTGGTGATTTGGTGCCATGGCTAACACAACACTACAATTCCATGCTTATTGGTGGTGATTTTGTGCCATGGCTAACACAGCACTAAAACCCCATGCATAGTGTTGGTGAATTGGTGCCATGGCTAACACAGCACTACAATCTCATGCATATTGTTGGTGAATTAGTGGTATGGCTAACACAGTACTAGTCTCATGCTTATTGGTAGTGATTTGGTGCCATGGCTAACACAGCACTACAGTCCCATGCATATTGTTGGTGAATTAGTGGTGTGGCTAACACAGCACTACAATCCCATGCATATTGTTGGTGAATTAGTGGTATGGCTAACACAGCACTACAATCACATGCATATTGTTGGTGAATTAGTGGTATGGCTAACACAGCACTACAATCACATGCATATTGTTGGTGAATTAGTGGTATGGCTAACACAGTACTACAGTCACATGCTTATTGGTGGTGATTTGGTGCCATGGCTAACACAGCACTACAATCCCATGCATATTGTTGGTGCATTGTTGCCATGGCTAACACAGCACTACAATCCCATGCATATTGTTGGTGAATTAGTGGTATGGCTAACACAGTACTAGTCTCATGCTTATTGGTAGTGATTTGGTGCCATGGCTAACACAGCACTACAGTCCCATGCATATTGTTGGTGAATTAGTGGTATGGCTAACACAGCACTACAGTCACATGCTTATTGGTGGTGATTTGGTGCCATGGGTAACACAGCACTACAATCCCATACATATTGTTGGTGATTTGGTGCCATGGCTAACACAGCACTACAGTCTCATGCTTATTGGTGGTGATTTGGTGCCATGGCTAACACAGCACTAAAATCCCATGCATATTGTTGTTGAATTAATGGTATGGCTAACACAGTACTACAGTCTCATGCTTAGTGGTAGTGATTTGGTGCCATGGCTAACACAATACTGCAGTCTCATGCTTATTGGTGGTGATTTGGTGCCATGGCTAACACAGCACTACAGTCCCATGCATATTGTTGGTGAATTAGTGGTATGGCTAACACAGCACTACAATCACATGCATATTGTTGGTGAATTAATGGTATGGCTAACACAGTACTACAGTCACATGCTTATTGGTGGTGATTTGGTGCCATGGCTAACACAGCACTAAAATCCCATGCATATTGTTGGTGAATTAGTGGTATGGCTAACGCAGTACTAGTCTCTTGCTTAATGGTAGTGATTTGGTGCCATGGCTAACACAGCACTACAATCCATGCATATTGTTGGTGCATTGTTGCCATGGCTAACACAGTACTACAATCCCATGCTTATTGGTGGTGATTTGGTGCCATGGCTAACACAGTACTACAGTCCCATGCATAGTGTTGGTGAATAGGTGCCATGGCTAACACAGCACTACAGTCCCATGCATATTGTTGGTGAATTAGTGGTATGGCTAACACAGTACTACAGTCTCATGCTTATTGGTAGTGATTTGGTGCCATGGCTAACACAGCACTACAGTCCCATGCATATTGTTGGTGAATTAGTGGTATGGCTAACACAGTCCCATGCAGAGTGTCAGTGAAGTAATTGTATGGTTAACCCATGGTTAACCCTGCACTACAGTCCCATGCCTTTTGCTGATGAATTTGTGCTATGGCTAACCCAGCCCTACAGTCTCATGCTCCTTGTGACAGGTTAACAAGATGTATATAATGTTTTGCATAGATATAATTTGAGAAGAAAACTTTGTTTGGATTTTTTATTGGAATTACAAAGTGCTCATGAATCTATACTGAAGCAACATTTTGGAATTATTGGGAGTTCATTCAAAGTAGCTTTGGACAGTACCATTGTGATACATCAGGACTGTTGGCAATTCAACACATTTAGGGATACTGGTATATCAGCACATTCAAGACCTTGAATTCATTAGTAACACTCAATTTGTTTGGATAATAATAGATCCTTTTAGGATTATTTTGGATTTAGGTCTTCATAATTTTTTATTTTAAAACTTAGAGAATTAATTTTCTTTGAAGTTTTACAAAACTTGTTGGTTTTACTTCTTTCTGTTGCTTAGTTTAAGACCATAGTGTCATAACAATACTAAATACTGTGTGTTGTTTTCTTTCTCTTATGCTATTTAGCATTGTATTGGAGTTTTTATGAATCCTATATGTTTTTTTCACATTCTGTTATTAATGGTTTTTGTTGTTGTAGTTGTTGTTGCAGAGTTTAACACCATTTTTCAGCACAAGATAGGCTATACATGGCGGCCAGTATATATGGTGGAGGAAGAACTTGGGAAAACCCTGGAAAGAACCACCTACCCACAAGAAGCTACTGGCAAGGTTTCTCACATACCCACATTGACCAAATCCAAGACTTGAACCAACGCAGACAGGGGTGAGATGGCAGCGATCTATAGCGGTGAGCGCTTTAGACCAATCGGCCACTTGGGGCTCCAATGGTTTGTGTCTTTACTAAGAATAAGTTTTAGATGAAAGAGAATATTAAGTGTTTCCAACCATACCACACAAGGGTGACCATTGCTTAAGAAGCTAATTTTGTGTCAGAAAGGTATTACATGTATGAAATATTTATTTTTTAATTTATGTTGTCATGACATATGAGGTAAAACATGTATGCATCACAATTTAGGAACTTGTCAGCAAGTGCCTCAACAGGTAAAGACATGCCTAAATGACTGGCACCTACAATGGAAGTAGTTTCTGAAGATACAGTCTAGATCTAACATTTGTTACATGATCAATAAGTATTTTCTCTGTTATTTTCTACAGGTGGAGAACGAAAACAGTGGTATCGGTACTTGGACAACCAGGGTTCTAGGAACCACTGGGTACAGCAGCTATTTAAATCCTTTGGCGAGAATGCTAGACGTGTGAGAAATGCCTGTGGGTTAAGTTCTCCTTCACAGTCACCTGATCATTCAACCTCACAGAAATTCCCTACACATGCTCCAGGTTCTTTTTCCCCTCAAAATCTCAACAACCCACAGCCCCCATCCAGGCCTGCTGCAAGTCCATCTGTGCCACCCCGACCATTAGCAACAGCACACCAGTCTGGATCCAAGAACCAGAGTAATGTTTCCAAGCTGCTTGAGAGCTGTGCAGTCATTCGTGTGGAAGAATTCACCATCTACAGGATTTCCACTGCAGATAACAAGCGGAATGCACCCAAGAAGTTTCTTTGTTCTGATAAGAAGCAGCTGCATCTTCCAGCAGACATGTCTGTCATCCATATTGAATACACAGACTACTTTTTCACAGAGGGTATAGATTCCCCAGGTAAGTTCCCTTGCTTATGAATTAGGTCAGTTGTTATGCCTCTGGTTTTAAACTAAGTAACAGAAGAAAGGTAAACCAAGTTCAGTAAAATTCTGTATGTATGTATGCTTATGTATGACAAATAATTCTTATGTCTTTCCATCCACCATCTTTCTATCCATCTGACACCTTATGTCCATCCAGCATCTGGTTGTACATGCTCTGTCCATCCATCGAGCATATGTCTGTCCACTTGGCATATGTCCAGCTGGCATCTGTACCTCAATATAGCATCCATCTGTCCATTTGGCATCTGTCTGTCCAGCAGCATCTGTCCATCCAGCATCAGTCCGTCCATCCAGCATCTGTCTATCCAGCCAGCATCCGCTATATATATTTCCATCTGACATGTTTCTTCATCCAGTATCTGTCTGTCTTTGTAGTATCTGTCCATTTGGCATTTGTCCATCCAGCATCTCTCTATCCAGTAAGCATCTGTAAGTCTCTCCAGCATCTATCTGTCCATCTGGCATCTGTCTGTACATTCAGCATCTGTCTGTCCATCAGCATCTCTATCCAGTAAGCATCTGTAAGTCTCTCCAGTGTCTGTTTGTCCATTCAGCATCTGTCTGTCCATTTAGCATCTCTCTATCCAGTCAGCATTTGTATGTATCTCCAGCATCTGTCCATCCAGCATCTGTCTGTCTATTCAGCATCTATCTTGGCACATTTTCAGATGCCAAAATTCATTATCTTTGTCAATGTCTCAAAACTTTGGGACAAATAAAATAATTCCCAACAGAGTAAAATATGTTTCTTTAAAAATATTTGCCCAATCGTAGTACAGGCACACCATGCCAATAAAGCAAGCATCTCATTTCAAGCAGTAACTGCCAATCTCTATATTCAGGGGGAGATTATTTTTATCTGACATCTTTCTTAAGCATGCAAATGACATTTTAGCATGATTGCAGTGATTTGTTGGGGCTTAGAAGGCGTGGATTTGCAAGGTAGTAGATACATTATTATATTATGCTCCAAGTATATAACTGAAGAAACACTTTTTACCTTTGAAAAATTGATTTTTGTAACATACTTTGGTACATTAGAGTTTCTGAAGAATATCTAGATGGCTTCACTGTTCAGCACTTAAAAGAATAAAATGAGAGAAAAAATTGAATATTTTGAATCCTACCAATTTGTCTTGGCCAGTAAAGTATCAGCCCCCGCAAGGGACTTTTGTTCATGGTAGAGTTTTTTTCTGATGTTGCTGTTGAGTTTGCTTTTTACTGGTATAAAACTTCAATGTCATAAACACTTGTTATGATTAAAATTTGTTATGCCCTTGCCATATCTACTGGGGGGGGGTGCATTATAATGTTACCAATGTCCATTTATAGATTCCATTCTTGCCACGTTCCATCACATCCCATTCATCATGAATTTCATTCAACTCTTGATAATCTGATTTGTTACAAGACTTTATACTGGGGCCATGTTTGATTTTCAGTATTTTCTGCCAATTTTTCAGCAAGTATGGTCCCATTTTTAAGTTAAACTTTTGCACTTTAGTTTGTACCAAATAATTTTTTAAGGATTTTATGAAGTGAAACTTTGGTACAAAGTTTTAAATTAAGAAAACCTAGGTCTGATTTATTTTTCAGTTTTCAGACAACTGTTTCTTTTTGACTAAGAACTTTACGTTTAAGTTCCACTCATTAATTTTAAAGGATATCATAAATTGAAAATAAAATTTTGTATCAGGCTTTACCGCTCCAGTGGCCTAGTGGTTAGAGCGTCCACCTTAGATGCTGAAGATCGCAGGTTCGAACCCCGGCCGAGTCATACCAAAGACTTACAAAAATGGTACTAACAGCTGCCTCGCTTGGCACTCAGCATTAAGAGGTTAGTGTTAGGACTAGTTGGCCTGGTGTCAGGATAATGTGACTGGGTGGGACATCATGCTACATGTCTGCGGCATGATGCCCCATTGCTAGACATCACTATAAACTGTCACACTGCAGACATCATAGCGATGTGACTGAATTTTTTTTAAAGCTACGTTAAAAATCTAAATCACACAAAATCACTGTATCAGGTTTTACATTAATAAGACTTCGGTTTGATTTTCAGTGTTTACTGGCAAACTTTTATGCAGTTATGGATCCTATTTCATGTACATCATTGCCCTTCAGTTTCCACTTAGTAAGGTTTTCAGGAATTTAAACAAATTTGTTTTGAGGGTTTACTGTGGAAAGACTTTGGTAAGATTTAATTTGAAATTATTTTAAGCAAAATAGTTCAGATTTATGGCCTCTGTTTGACATACTGTGTTGCCCTTTTGGTGCCATGTTGCCATATTGGCACAGGCATCCATGTTTTATGGGCATATTTCTAGTTGTTTCCTTATTAATGATGTTGACCGCTCTAGTGTCCTAAGTGGTTAGATCATCTGCCTCAGATGCAGGAGGTTGTGGGTTCAAACCCCAGCAAAGTCATACTAAAGAGGTACAAAAATGGTACTAGGAACTGCCTCACCTGGTGCTCAACATTAAGAGGTTACCGTTAGTAGGACTGGTCATTCTGGTGTCAAGAAAATATAACTGGGTGGGACACGATGCCACATGTCTGCTGTATGATGCCCCAGTGCTAAACAACACAATAAACTCCCATACTGCGGACATCATCAGGATATGACTCAGATTGTTAAAGCTGTGTTTAAAGCATAATTAAAAAAAACACAAGCACACACATTAATGTTGTTCATACAGAAATGTATTATGCATTGATGTCTTTCTTGAGTAACAATGTTTTTTCAGAAGACTTCAACTCTTCCTATATCTCTTATGGGTACTTGTTATCATGTGACTATATTGTTATTTAGGTTCATAAACCTATATCATATTTTGTACTTACTACACTAGTAACACTTGATAATGACTTCATGCAAAGGGACAGCATAATGTCTGAGACATCCAAATGTACTTAAAACATCAGTTTCACTGTAGTTTTATTGACAGGCTATTGTGTTTCTATTTGAGGTAAATAAAATCTTACATTTGTGTTTTAAATGAAATTATAAAAACTTGCCCAAATATTTCGATCTATCCTCACAAAAGGCTTGCATTGAAGTTACTCATTTTGCATGATAAATCTGCATACACAATCATATTATATATATGTATAAATATATATATATGTATAAATATATATATATATATATATATATATATATATATATATATATATATATATATATATATATATATATATATATATATATATATATATATATATATATATATATTGAAAAGCAGACTAACTCATTAACCCATGGAGATTTTTGTCATTTTTGCCTGAATCGCAAGTAGGAAACAGATTTTGGGGGCTGCTTCTGAATACATCCAAATAAATCGGCTTGCACGAGATTTTAGATTAGTCTACGGCCTAGTTGTGTTAGAAATATTGTTTTTCATTGACTATTTCGCTTGCGCATGTGCAAAAGATAAATGTTGGAGTTGTTTTTATTTTTTTATTTTTTTTGCTTATTGGGCCCATCATTTTTTGTGTCCTGGCCCCTTTTTCAGACCTACCAACTCTTATGATTTTGCCATAAGTCTTACGAAAATAACACAAAAATTATGGACTTACAAAATGATAGCAAAAAGTACAGAAATATGATTGGTTTTTTCTTCTTCTGTTCCGGATATTTTTGTACTGGTTCATTCCAGATCTGGATTTTCATTTTAGACTCCGTGTTCGGACTCTGTGTTTCATCTTAGAATGAGGGGATTTTGGTAGGGAACCAGACTAACTATAGAGTGGTACCTCAGATGCTTTAAACCTCCTTTTTTTGTTTGTGAGAAGCACGCATCTGATCTAGAGTTGGTTTTTCGTTTTGTCAACCGGTCATCTGAAAACATCTTCCAAACGACAATGCATCAAAAGTGGAGAGGACAACCAGCCTCATAAAAAGCTTAAACAGTGGTTGCAAAAGTATAAAACAGATGACTCAGATACTTGGTCATGCCTAGAAAAAAGTAAAAAAGGTGTCCATTACATTTATTGCATGTTATGTCGTGTTGACTTGAACATTTCCCGTGGTGGGCAAGATTATTGTCACTGCCATGTGATTTCCAAAAAAAATTCAGAATATGTGGCAATGAAACCAAGTTGTAAGTTGCTGACCTCTATGCAGACCTGCCAACTCTTATGATTTTGCCAAAGTCTTACAAAAGTTACCCTTAAAATACAGACTTAAGGCATATTAGCAAAAACTACGGAAAATGACCGTTGCCGAAAAATCTGGATAATTGGTTCATCCATGTTTTATTTGGATCCAGGTTTCATCTTAGAATTAGTCAGGGAACCAAACTAACTTAGCACCCCAAATGCTTTAAACTGCACCTATTTTTTTTATGCAAAGTGTTTGCATGATCAAACTGTTGATTATATAAAAAAGTTTAATGACATCCAGAAAGCAATGCATGTTTAAGACAAAGGGAAAATAAGGTTCTAGAAAAGTGTTAATAATCAACACAGAAGAATTAAAAGAAGTATTCAGATTCTTGTGAATAAAAGCTGGAAAGGATACAATTACATTTATTGGACATCGCCTGCCAATTTGAGTATGTCTCATGGCGGGAGATATGATTGCTGTCGTCATGTGAAATGGAAAAGAATTTCCAAGAATTATGTCAAGTTGAGAGATAGCAACAAGCCATTGAGCTGCATAGGGTTTGGAACTAGAATTTGTGCAACTGTACTAGTTGTAAATAAAGTCTACGCGTACTTTACAAACATTTCAGTTGAACATATAGTTTATCATTGATTCGTCAAACTTTTAATTACGTTTTCCAGCTTTACAATAGCAGTTATTGATATTTTCTTACACCTTACTGAAAACTGGTCAATCTTATGGAAAAAAATCAACTGCGACGGAGTTGTCAGGGTTGGCAGGTCTGCTCTATGGGATTTGGATCTGTAGTGCCAGAAACTGAATTGGAGGTCATTAGGTCCAATGTATTTTTTACAAATCCAATGTATTTTTTACAAACATTTTGGTTAAGCATAATGTAGCAGTTGCTGCATCTGACCATGCTTCTAAACTATTCAAGAACGTGTTTCCCAAATCATCAGTAGAAATAGTTATCAGTGTGGCAGAAAAACTACTGCTATTGTATTACACCAGTGCAAGTCATTACAGGAAGGCATTGTTAACAATATTTCATCCCAACCTTTCAGTATAGCAACGTATGGTAGCAATGATTCTGAGAAGCGGTACCCAGTTGTTGTTAGATATTTTGATAACTGAAGCACTTTTGTCAGTTCCAACATGTGATGGAGCCTCTACTGGGGAAAATATTTTCACATTATTGGATGATGATTTGAAAGTTGTTGTTGTTGTTGTGGGGTTTAATGCCATTTTTCAGCACACGATAGGCTATACATGGTGGCCAGTATTAATGGTGGAGGAAGAACCCGGGAAAACCCCGGAAAGAACCACCGACCCACGAGAAGCTACTGGCAAGCTTTCTCATACCCACATTGGCTGAATCTTAAACTCGAACCACCACAGACAGAGGTGAGATGGCAGTGATCCATAATGAAGAGCGCTTTAGACCATACGGCCACTCGGGGCCCCATGATTTGAAAGAGAGAAACATAAGTTAGAATAACTGTATTGCCTTTGAATCAGATAATGCTTCAGTGATGACAGGTTGCAAAATGAAGGTGTATTTGGACATATAACTAAGGTGAATCCCTCAGTGTATCTGAGTGGATGTTCATGCCATTTGATACATTTAGCAGATAAAAAGGGGGCTGATATGCTGCCTATTAGTTTTCATGACTTATTAGTGGACTTATCATATTATTTGGATATAAGTGTGAATAGACAAATGGAACTGAAAGATCTTCAGACTCTTTGTGGGAAAGAACAGAGAAAAATAGTGGACTGGTTTAATGAATTACAAGAAGACAAGAAGTCTTTGTTTATATAACAGAATATAATTTTGAAGGTCTTTTGTCAAAATTTAAATCAACCCTTTAGAAAATGTTTTTTAAATGATGGATTTTTAACCAGATCTTCTTAAGGAGATTAGGGTGTTTGATAAATCTTGCTTGGGATTTTATTGGCACAGATAAATTCAGGGTTAAACTCTATCTTTGTTGTTAGACAAGATTCTAATTATTTGCATTTGTTTGTTTTTTTTATACTGTAATCAGAAATGTTTACTTTCTATGAGGTGCATAAATATATATTGCTATAGAATTCTTTATAATTAAAGGTTTGAAAGGAAGCAAAACTAATGTATGTTCATTATGTTGTTCACACTTAGCAACATAATGCAGGTCAGCAAAATAGAGTTTTTATTTTGTCTTATAAAATGACTTTACATGCCAATGTATAGGAACATAATCAAACTTGTTTTGTGTGGTACATTTTGTGGTTTTCTACATGATCATCTTTTGTGGCTTAGATGTTGCTTTTGACATCACCCATATATACAGCATGTATATTGCTTTTGACCTTACCCATATATACAGCATGTATATTGCTTTTGACATCACCCATATATACAGCATGTATATTGCTTTTGACATCACCCAAATATACAGCATGTATATTGCTTTTGACATCACCCATATATACAGCATGTATATTGCTTTTGACATCACCCATATATACAGCATGTATATTGCTTTTGACATCACCCAAATATACAGCATGTATATTGCTTTTGACATCACCCAAATATACAGCATGTATATTGCTTTTGACATCACCCAAATATACAGCATGTATATTGCTTTTGACATCACCCATATATACAGCATGTATATTGCTTTTGACATCACCCAAATATACAGCATGTATATTGCTTTTGACATCACCCAAATATACAGCATGTATATTGCTTTTGACATCACCCAAATATACAGCATGTATATTGCTTTTGACCTCACCCATATATACAGCATGTATATTGCTTTTGACATCACCCATATATACAGCATGTATATTGCTTAAGGAAATTCCATTTTGAAAATATACTTTCCATTGCTGAATATTTGAATGTTTTTGCTTCAAATTCAAACACTTTTCAAAGACTACTGGAAAAGAAATTATAAATTTATTACTATATGGTATCTACTAGTCCTTTCTGACTGAGTCATATTTTAGCAGGGAATTTTTGCAGTGTTTTTAAACCTTTGTAAAAGGTTATTAACTTATTAACCACTAGCGCCCCGTTTACAGGAGGTAGTACCCTATTTCCAAGCTCTGTAGCATCAAGGTCATTTTAGATACACTAAAGTGGGTGGTATTACAGAAAAGTAGACAGATGTAGCTCTACAATGGTACTAAATAATCTGGACTTTCTACTCAAATTACAAAATACAGAGGAAAAATATATTGTTTGAGAGTTGATGATTTTACAACCAAAATTTGATTGTGGTCGGAATCTGATTTTGTGTCCAGATTTTATACTTTTTGGCCTCAGCTGTAAGTTAGACTGGTCTGAACTGCACACAGACAAGAGAACCTTTGCTTAAAGTGGGATAAGATGGGTTTTGGTGTAAAAAGCAGATCTGCCAACTCTAAAGAGACATTCTCAGTAAGTCAATCAAACTTTTTCAGCAAGTTGGACCAATTTTCAGTAACGTGTAAAAACTATTAAGTACTGGCAACAAGTAATTTTTAATAACCGTTACAGTTTATATCAATGTTTTAACTTTCAATTTATAGCTACTGATGGGACTGGTACATGGTACTTTTGCACTTTCTATGAAACTTCTGGGAAAACTCCATTTTGAAGCATTCTCCCCCCTTCACTTTCATGACTAGTATTGCTTCCAAGGTATCAACTGACATAGCTGACCTGGATTTTGAGTGGTTTTTTGCAACACCCTCTCACAACCTGCATTTGAATGAGGAACAATAAGTACATTTTTCATGATGCTGGACAACAATTTGTATTTGAACTGGCCATTTCATCCTTGAGCTTACTAATAAGGTCCCATAGCTTGTCAACTTGTTTAGTGTTTAAGATCTCAGGATTCAATTCATCTACTTGGTAATTCAAAAACTCTGCGGGGCCCCAAGTGACCGAGTGGTCTAAAGCGCTTTCCGTTACGGATCACTGCCATCTCACCTCTGTCTACGTGGGTTCGAGTCTCAGATTCAGCCAATGTGGGTATGTGAGAAAGCTTGCCAGTAGCTTCTTGTGGGTCGGTGGTTCTTTCTGGGGTTTTCCTGGGTTCTTCCTCCACCATTAATACTGACCGCCATGTATAGCCTATTGTGTGCTAAAAAATAGCGGTAAACCCTACAACATCAACAACAACAACAACAAAAACTCTGCTTCCAAGTTGTCTCACTAGTTGGCTTCTTTGGGTTCCATTCACATAAATATTGATGGGAAATCACGCTGCTAAAATCACTCATCATCCTTTTTAACATGTCAGCAACTGCACTGTGTTTCAGAAGTTCATTATTTGTTTATATAACAATGTAATCACAAACAGCTGTGTAATAGTCCCTTACATCTTTATAGAATTGACAACAGTGTAATGACAAACAGCTGCATAATAGTCCCTTACATCTTTACAGAATTGACAACAATGTAATGACAAACAACCACATAATAGTCCCTTACATCTTTATAGAATTGACAACAACGTAATCACAAACAGCCACGTAATAGTCCCTTACATCTTTATAGAATTGACAACAATGTAATCACAAACAGCTGTGTAATAGTCCCTTACATCTTTATAGAATTGGCAACAATGTAATCACAAACAGTTGTGTAATAGTCCCTTACATTTTATAGAATTGACAACAATGTAATCACAAACAGTTGTGTAATAGTCCCTTACATCTTTATAGAAATGACAACAAGGTAATCACAAAAGCTGTGTAATAGTCCCTTACATCTTTATAGAATTGACAACAATGTAATCACAAACAGCTGTGTAATAGTCCCTTACATCTTTATAGAATTGACAACAATATAATCACAAACAGCTGCCTAATAGTCCCTTACATCTTTATAGAATGGACAACAATGTAATCACAAACAGTTGTGTAATAGTCCCTTACATCTTTATAGAATTGACAACAATGTAATCACAAACAGCTGTGTAATAGTCCCTTACATCTTTATAGAATTGACAACAATGTAATCACAAACAGTTATGTAATAGTCTCTTACATCTTTATAGAACTGACAACAATGTAATCACAAACAGTTGTCTAATAGTCCCTTACATCTTTATAGAATTGACAACAGTGTAATCACAAACAGCTGTGTAATTAGTCCTTTACATCTTTATAGAATTGACAACAATGTAATCACAAACAGCTGTGTAATAGTCCCTTACATCTTTATAGAATTGACAACAATGTAATCACAAACAGTTGTGTAATAGTCCCTTACATCTTTATAGAATTGACAACAATGTAATCACAAACAGCTGTGTAATAGTCCCTTACATCTTTATAGAATTGACAACAATATAATCACAAACAGTTGTGTAATAGTCCCTTACATCTTTATAGAATTGACAACAATGTAATCACAAACAGTTGTGTAATAGTCCCTTACATCTTTATAGAATTGACAACAATGTAATGACAAACAACCACATAATAGTCCCATACATCTTTATAGAATTGACAACAATGTAATGACAAACAGTTGTGTAATAGTCCCTTACATCTTTATAGAATTGACAACAATGTAATGACAAACAACCACATAATAGTCCCATACATCTTTATAGAATTGACAACAATGTAATGACAAACAGCTGTGTAATAGTCCTTTACATCTTTATAGAATTGACAAAGGCTACTTTTATACAACTTTCAGCCAAGTATTTTCTAGTTTCGGAACCTACTATAAGTTTATCATCTGACTTTTGTTCCTTACAGTCATGATAATCCATATCAGTAAGATCCTTGGCTTGTGAAATTTCTGTAGCCTTTACAAATCTGATAAGCAATTGCTTTAATAATTCAAGCATGTTTTCTCTAAGTTTGTGGATCATAGGATCCTCCTGTTGAATGATTAAGTTGTACTTGTTAAATAATGGAATTATGTGGTCTAGTTATAAGCAATACATCTTACTTCCTGGTTTCTTTACCAAAATATATTTGTAAGGGTTCCCACTGTTCTACAGTTTCTTTATACCTTCACCAAGTGACACCCACATGGTTCCCACTCTTTTCTAAAGATAAATTTCCAGGGTTTTTCGGGGATGAAATTAATGTTTTCAAGGTTCACATATGACCATTACAAGACTCTACAAAACATAAGGGTGATAATTGACTGTACAGAGTTACGCACACATGGAAACACCCAGTTCCATACAGCACAAATCTTAGATATACAGTGATTACAAATCACATATGACATGGAAAGGGCTAATTGGAATTAGTCCAGCAGGGGCTGTAACATTTGTATCAGATTTGTGGGCAGGGAGTGCAAGTGAAAATCAAATTACTAAAGACAGTGCCCTGGTTGACATGTGTGAACCTGGAGATGCCATTATGGCAGACAAAGGATTCCTTATTTCAGACATCACAACCCCAAAAGGTGTCCATCTCATCATCCCTCCATTTAAACAAAAGAAAAAACAGTTCTCCAAAAGAGAAGTGCAACAAACACGAACAATTGCAAATCTTCATATCCATGTTGAGAGACGGATAAAAAAAATAATATTCTTAAAACTGTTATGCCTATAAATATGTCACAACAAGTTACATAACAAAGATATGGAAGATATGTACACGATTAACAAATTTACAGCCACCACATTGCAAAGCAAATTAGTATTGTAATACTTTAATTTAGATGCATTACAGCAGCCAGTTATGGCCATATGCATGACATTACTTTCAAAATGTTTGTGGCAATAATTTTGACTTTTAAAAACACATGCCTGTGTAACAACACATATTAAAAACTCATTTAGTAAACATGTTAACTGCAGTTTTAATAAAGAAAACATTAAACTCTTCAGTCCATATTGTTGTGTAACCTTTTATTCTAGTTTCATTGAGTCGATAAATTACTTGAAATATCACCATACGTCATTAATTTGACAATTACTTTATTTCTCTTTCTCGTCATCACTGACCGACTGGTAGAGAGAAACACCTCGAAGCACACATGTTGTGTACATTTCAGGAATAATTCCTTTCAAGTAGAAAGAATTTAGTTTTTCTACCATAATATTCCAGAATTCTAAATTGAATGGAATGTGTTGAGTTGATGGCGGTTGATTCAAAGTCCAGACCACAAAATCACACCAGTCCTTGCCCGTAATGGCCATTTGTCCTTGCATTCGAAAATAATATTCATGCTTCCTTTTTAAGATAGCACTGCCATGGAGGTCTAATGTGCAAAAGATATCTAAATCTTGAGCACATTCACTTGGAGATTTAAATTTCCATCTGTCGGATACTGGACACTTTATTTCCAGTAACCCTGAGGAATCTTTACAACAAGGATCATGAACAACTCCATGTGGACTTGCACCCTAATGAGGAAAAAGTGTGTTAACATAAAGCTCACATGGTGCCACTTGAAGATCTGGATGAGATTGTGTCATGATATTTATATAAGTTCTCCGGGCTACAGGTTCATGATCCCTACCCGATTGGACATACTTGTTATCAAATTATGTTCAGCCCATGATAACTTTTACTAAATTGACTGGTCGAGTAGTTTCTTTACGCATTACCACTTGGCCAAACTTTGAACTTGTCATTCTTCCTTTGTGGTATTCCGTCCACCTATTGGTAGTATGCTGACCTCTTGTTCCAAGTTCTATTTTGACACATTGTTCTTTAACGTGATTATGGAAAGAATTGTCGCGCTTTCAGAAGATAAATCTGTTTTATCAGAAATCCTGAAGTCGTTGAGAGCTGGTATGCTGTCTTCTTCTTCCTTGATCTTCTCAAAATTGGTTAACCATCCAGCTTTGGAGTTCAGCTTTAAATGCTGTTGTCTAAACCTTTCAACATTAACAGTTGGTTTTAATGATGGCTCCTCAATATTATATAGTGAGCAGCGAAGGGAAATATCCTTTTATTTCTTAGGACTAAGACGTTGTTTCCTGTGATTACTCCATTTTGATTTGGTAGAAGTCGAAGCATTAGTTCCATCTTTGTTCTTTCAGATATATCCACCAGTACATATAACATTGCCCCGATATGATTGCAGGCTTCACCCAGACTACAAAAAACTAAGTCAAGAAAAAGAACTGGTGTACAAGGTCCCTCACTGTTATATATGTATAATTAATTATATATTGTAATAAGTGATTAAATTTAACTAAGGGTAGGGTAGGGTGGGAGTATGTTGTAAATGTATAGCCATATATTTATTCTATTATTCCAATTTATTTTTTAAATATAATTAATGAAGTATGATGCACATTTTTAAAAAAATTTAAACAATATATTTGGATATTTTTTAAACCTGGAACATGGATATTTAAATAACCAAAAGGTACAGGATACGCAGATTTATATTTTAAGCCAATTTGAGAAAATTTATGTCCTTTTTTCTTTAACAAACAGATTTGTGTGGCATCCGGGCTTGACAATAACTGTTAATAAAGCAAGTATCACAAGACAAAATATATAAAAATTTAATAGTTACCCAGCTGTACAATTGCAATCTGCTGAATTCACATTTCCAGTGACTTTGGACAGACTGACCCATACAGTATAATCTTTCTCATCACTGTTAAGTAGTGACGGTATTACTTGATATCTGACGTAACAATGTGAACATTCCTCTAAAACATTGTTAAATTCAACATCGTGGACGTGCCTGTCTTGAAAAAAAAACACTTCGCTCTTCAACTGTCACTTTGCCTTCATTGTCAAAACTAAATAATTGTAAACGTCATTGTCAGTAAAATTAGAAATGTTACACTTATCTTTCATGTTCTTGAAATGTGTCCCTGCTGATCGTTTAACGAAACACAATTTACACCTTGTATGCCCAGTGCTTTAGTCCCCTTCGCTCGCTTGACTAATTCATCTTTTCTCCCATTAACATTCTGCCCGTACTGTCTCAGGTAAGATTTTAAGTTCCAGGATTTTACACCTTTCCAAAGCGTCATCCTTTAAGTAGCTCATTGTAGTAAGTAATCGAAAAACATAGCCCTCAGAAGTTGATTAAGTGATGACAGCACTCCCTATGTAAGGGAAGTAAGTAACTTATTGAAAAGGTTTATAGGGTTGCACATTCGCAAAGGACTGGGGAATGTAAATAGGGCTGTTCATTACCAGGGCCTGGGAGGTGTAAATAAGACTGCTCATTCCCAAGGTGTGGTGTAAATAGGACTGCTGTAACTGACAAAAGCTGTTGATTCTTTCTAGCTGCATATCAGTTCAAATGGTTATAAATGTCAAGAGGCTCAGAAGCATTTTTCCCCACCTAATGGATGTGTAATGGTACTATTTTTCTATATCTCATTTATATTCTTCAAGTTAATGAATCTACCTATTGGAAATTTGTCCTAAGCAGTCATATGGCCGACAAATACATCATGACATCAAGTTTATACTGTGTCCATTAGCTCTGAGTTGCCTGTTGAAAATACCTATTTAAAATTAATTTAAAAAAAAAAAGGTTGGGCATGTGTAAAGCACAGGTAGTCTAAAATCAATGTATATTAAAACCATACTGTTGATTGGTTTTGAGTACTTTTGTCAAACAAGCAGCAGTAATTTAAATAAATACAAAGCAGTGGCCAATGTTTTCCTGTTACTGATGACATTGTATTACTTGGATATGTGTATTTATTGCAGGGCATTATAATGTTAATGTGTTAATGGAAAAACAAAAAACGATATGATTATTTCAAAAGTAGTATATTTCCTAATATGGGTAATCCTTGCAACTATTATGTGTACTAGAAAAATGGACACTTCAGCATTTCTGTCTGCTTTATAAATTACAACTTATGCACAAAGATTGTAATGAATTTGTAAGTTTGAAAAAAAGGTAATAAAGATTCATTTGATTTAAAGTATAAAATTATCTTGATACACATGTACGATAGTGTACATTTTATTCATTGTGTTACAACTGTGGTCTTAAGGTAAGTAACAGAAAAGAGTGAACAGATAATTTATTTCCCTATAGTACAGAGTGAAAATTTAAAGAACTTACAGTATTGTAAATTAAATCCAAATAGTGCAAAAACTCACAAGTCCAAAATATAGAACATTCAGAATGAATTCCATTGGTGTTCTGAATGAATTCCAATCGTGAAAGTACTGATGTACCAATAGTCTGGAATAGTGTTGATGTGCCAACAGTCTTGATGTATCAAAATGATATGATCCAAAATGTGTCTAAATGAATTCACAATAATCCCAAAGTAGTGATGTAATCCAAAAGTACTGTTGAGCACTTTGTAATTTTAGTGATTAATTTAAATAAATAAATCCTCTCAAATTAAATCAGAACACAACTGAAGTTAAAGATAGGAATGAGTAATTTTAATATAAACAACCATGACAAACTTAAAGACCTAATAATGTTTCCTACCTGAAATATTCTTAGCATGTTTTTTATTTTTTTAATGTTTTTCCTAATTTCATGTTGTTTGTTTTTGTAATAATATTATTATGTTTTTTATCTTATAGGTGTTGTCTAATGTTGTAAAGCGCTTAGAGCTTCTAAAGATTAGGCGCTATACAGAGTCCTCATTATTGTTATTATTATTATATAAAAACCCAAGTCACAATAAGAGGACCAGGATAATGGTCATTTTAATGAAACTTTCCATCAAACTGTAAACAAACTTCATTCCTGGGATCTTCTTGGGTTAGAACCAAGGCTGTATGTAGAACTCAAAACCAAGTAAACATGTTTACCCACAAATAATAATAATTTATAAAAAAAAAAAAAAAGATATTAGGTAGGACCAAACTCCTACCCTCAATTATGGACAGAGTTCAATCACACAATTCAGATTAAATATACATAAAATATAACCATGGACAAAAGCCAATGTACAATACAAATTAAATATACATACCAATTAAAAGTCACTGTACAAGAAAAATTTAAAACAAAATCCCAGAAGTACTTCATGAAAATTAACCCTTGGAGACTGTGATGCAGATTTTAATCAGCAATCAATATTACCAATCTAGAACTAAAGCCCATAGTAAATTATGAACTGTTTCCCTTTGATGAAAAATCATGTTTCATACACTCATGTACATGTTGTTTCAGGATGTAATCCAGGCAAAGTTATACAAGCAGCTATTGCTACAGTGTGGTTCTTTCCCCATTAGATGACATCAGTCACATCATTTTACAATGATTTCCACTTAGATTCCAATACATTCAGCTGAGTTCAGTCATGTCTCAGGCCATTACATTGATTTGAACATGATCCTATAAGCACCATTACTTCATAGAAATACATTTATGATAAACACATGACAGAAATCAATTTTTCTAATGGTCATGTTTGTACTAGCTGTTAAACTTAATTTCGTGTTGATAACATATAATTGATCATCCACTGTTGCAGAGGTATGGATTTCGTTCTAGATTTTGACCTAACTCTTTGGTCATGAATAAAACAAGACAAGCTGGAAGAAGTATTATACACACCCAATTTGGGCTGATTGTAACAATTTTTTTTGTAACTTCATGTTTTTTAAAAGTTTCAAATCCACCAAAAACTGTACTGTCCATCTACCAGTTCTTGCCACACACCTAGATTGTACTGTTCAAGGACCAGTTCTCACCACATACCAATGGTCTTACTTTCAAATTCCACCTAAATTATAATGTTCAAAGACCAGTTCTTGCCATACTCCTAGACTGTACTGTTCAAGGACCAGTTCTCACCACATATCAAGGGTCTTACTTTCAAATTCCACCTAAATTGTAATGTTCAAAGACCAGTTCTTGCCATACTCCTAGACTGTACTCTCCAAAGGCTAATTCTCACCAAATCAAAATCCACCTAGATTGTACTACTCAAGGAATAGTTTTTGCCACATACATGTACCTATAATTGTATTTTCCAATTGTCAGTTATTGCCACACAACTGTCCTATCCAAGAACCAGTTCTTGTCATACACCTAAATTGTACTTGGCAAGAATCAGTCCTTAGATAGTACAATTTAGGCATGTGACAAGAACTGGTCACATGCCTAAATTGTACTGTCTAAGGACTGATTCTTGCCATACACCTAACTTGTTCTGTCCAAGAACCAGTTTTTGCCATACACCTAGATTGTACTAAGGACCGGTTGTCACCACACACCTAGTTTTTGTACTATCCAAGAACCAGTTATTGCCATACACATAGATTGTACCGTCCAAGAATCAGTTATCACCACATGCCTAGTTTGTACTGTCCAAGAACCATTTATTACCATACACCTAGATTGTACTGTCTAAGGACCAGTTATCACCACACACCTAGTTTGTACTCTCCACAGACCTGCACTCGCCACATATCAATTGTTGTCATGGTGCTAATATCTCACAGACTGATGCAAATTTTTACTTACTATGCATAACTCCAGACCTGCCAACCCTCATGATTTTGGTGTGAATTTCACAACTCTCGATAGCGATTCAGGGATTCATGCTGCATGCAAAAAAATCATGAATTCCCGAATTCTCAGTTGGCTTAAATCAGGAATAAAATAACTTTATCCTGTTAAGTGATGGACAAAATAGTAGCAATGGTCACTGATTTCAATAACAGCCCCATGTTGTTAGTCGCAAAGTTAGTAGAACTATATCCAGTTGTTACAGTTTGCACTGTAGCAAACATTGTACGGTACATAATCTATATTTAAAACTGAAGTTTTACAAATACTTGTGAAGAAAACTGGGGCCCAACTGATTTTTTTAAAAATGGCACATGTACATAAATGTAGCAGCTGTAATTGTTTTAAAACAAACACTAAATGAAGACTGCTTTTTGGAGTGTAGGAATTTTTGGGATATTGAAAGATTAGCATATATTGTAATTTGCTTGAGTTATATTTTGCCACACATGCGCCAACATCACTTATTAATCATTCAGCGTTTCATCTTTTGTTTTTTAATTAAGCTACACTACAGTTAAAATGTTTTCACCTCCAAGGGAAAAGATATGTATTTCACAAAAAGTGAAGTATTGATTGGATGACACCAAAAATTGGCCTTGCATTCAGCCATCATACAACGATGTATGTTATGCTTTTCGTACAGTAGTATGTCACAGATTTTAGAAATGGGAGTATACACAGAGGCTTGTATCGTTGCTTACAAGTTACCTATCATACATGTACTATATAATGCATATGTGGGCATGTGGCAGAATGATGTGAAAAAGCACACTGCTAGCAAAAAGCATATAGCGATTGGGAAAATTAAGAGTACCCAATGCAGATTTCAGCTCTGAAGTACATTAAACCACCTACTCAAGCCCTGCAAGCAAACAGTGCTGAAGCATTGTGAGTTTTCTTGCTGAGTATAATCTATCTTTCTCAGTTGGAGATCAGCAACAGTGACAGTGAAAGAGTATTTCCTACTGTTTGGAAAAATAAGACAAAATTTAGTGCCTACTTAGGTGCTGAAAATTTGCAACAATTTTAGTCACCAACATTAAACAGTAGTCAAGAAGCGTGAACTGTTTAGAAAACAAATTTACCATCACCCAGTTGAGGAAGTCTGCCACAACATCATATTACACTGTATGACAAATAGCATGAAGTTTGTGTATATTAGTAAATTTGTCTGCAATAAATTTGTAGATGTAATCGGTGTAAATAATATGATTTAGTTTTATTTGGGGATTTTCATATAACACTGGTCAACAGTGAAATCATTACTGACTTGAAAAGGCCCTAATCTGTAGTATTTTGGTGTGCCGAACACGAATATAACCGTGAAAAATTTGTATTGGCTCTCGTTTTGAAGATATTCATATACCTCATTTTCTATGTTTCACTGTGTAAATTTCTCCAGTAGGACTGCAGCAACATCCGGAATAATGATGTAACATTGCATAATACCATCATGCTCACATCATCCACAGTTGATTGCATCATTTTCTGATGCAATGCAATACTAATGCCATGCGGCTGCTGAAGTAAGTTGACGTCAGCAGTGTACTATACATGTGTAGGCCTATTATACTAATGCCAGGCGGCTGCTGAAGCTGACGTAAGCAGTGTACTATATAAAGCCCAATCAGATAGGTTCAGCATTTAAAATATTTTAGACGTTGTGCGAGACAGTTCAAGCTACTGTTACATAAAACTTATTATTTTATCCATTTACGTACAATAAAGAACAGTAATGCCTCGAAAGTGTGTTAATACCACGGACAATTTTTGCTATATTTGTGGGGAAGTGACATTTGCCAACCAGAAGAAAAGTATCAATTCTCAAGTGAAGAAGGCATATCATCTTTACTTCGGATGCAAGGTTGGTGACCAAGACAAGCCTTGGGCTCCGCATATATGCTGTGCTACATGTACAACACAGCTTTCACAGTGGTTGAATTGCAAAAGGTCATCAATGCCGTTTGCAGTCCCAATGGTGTGGAGAGAGCCAAGCAACCACCTAAATGACTGTTACTTCTGCTTGGTTCCTCCTCTTTCCGGCGGAATAACGAAGCGAAAGAAGTCGAGAAAAGTCTACCCAAACATTCCGTCTGCATTGAGACCAGTTCCACATGGTGAGGGACTTCCTATTCCAGAACCTCCAGCAGAATATTCTCTTGATTCATCTGACGAAGACAAAGGTGAGTCGACCTGTTCTTCTCCTGGTCCATCAGCATGCAGTGATCCAGATTTTCACTGTGGTGCATCATCAACCCCACACAGAATAACACAGGAAGAACTAAATGACCTGATTCGTGATTTGGACTTATCAAAGAACAAGGCAGAATTGCTAGGATCAAGACTCCAACAATGGAATCTTCTAGAAGAAGATGTCACAATTACTGCATATCGAAAGCGCCACCAGCAATTGGAGCCTTTCTTCAGAAAGGAAAGTAATCTGATATTCTGTTCCGATATTGAGGGCCTCATGAATGCTTTAAAAATCACTCATGACCCACAAGAATGGAGACTATTTGTGGACTCTTCGAAACTGAGTCTCAAGGCTGTGCTTTTGCACAATGGAAACATTCTTCCATCTATTCCAGTAGCGTATGCTGTCCACATGAAAGAGACATACGATAACTTAAGGCAGCTACTGAATTCCATTGAGTATAACAAGTACAGCTGGCACCTCTGTGGTGATTTGAAGGTAGTTGCCCTTTTAATGGGACTGCAGCAAGGATATACAAAATACATGTGTTTCTTATGCGAGTGGGATAGCCGAGCAAGGGAAATGCACTACATGAGGAAGGAATGGACTCACAGGCAGAATGTAGCCATTGGAGAGAAGAATATCCAACACCCAGCTCTGGTTGAGGCTCAGAAAATCTTGCTACCACCCCTTCACATCAAACTAGGTTTGATGAAGAACTTCGTGAAAGCCATTGACCGGACTTTGCCAGCATTCCGATACCTGCATGAAAAATTCCCTCGACTCAGCGAAGCAAAGATTAAAGAGGGAGTTTTTGTGGGTCCTCAGATTCGAGAGCTTTTCAAAGATGACCGGTTCAACAACTTGCTGGAAGGTGACGCGAAACAAGCATGGAATGCTTTTCGCCTAGTTTCTACAAACTTCCTCGGAAATGTTAGGGCAGAAAACTATAAGGAACTAGTAGAAGACATGTTGATGAAGTATAAGAAACTTGGCTGCAATATGTCTCTAAAGATTCACTTCCTTCATTCCCATTTGGATTTCTTTCCTAGCAACTGTGGTATTGTTAGTGATGAACACGGCGAACGTTTTCATCAAGATATCGCAACAATGGAACAAAGATACCAGGGAAAATGGTCCACTACAATGCTGGCTGACTACTGCTGGACACTCCTCAGAGATGCTCCCGAACAGCTGTACAAGAGACAGGCGAAGAAATCTAAGATGTAGTCAATGACTTGATTTTTTATAGGTAGGCTATTACAGTTGACCTTTTACTATTGGAATGCATTTCGTTATGTAAACATTAATTTCTTGCAGATTACAAAAAAACTAGAGCCAATTTTGCAATTTGACTGTCATATTCGTGTTCAGCACATAAAAATTGATAAGAATTGACTAATTTTATTTCAGTAACATGACTTTTGTAAAAATTTGTTGTCCAGTGTAATGTGGTACTGTGTCATGATATAATTTTTCACTAATTGCGGTCAAAATTCACTAATTTTTATCCCTCTTTTCACTAATTGTGAATCTGGAGGGTTGGCAGCACTGAACCTATAAAAGTGCCTCGCAGAATGATATTTTAAAGGAATGCATAATGAGTACCCAGTAGAACTTTGTGTCTGTTCATGGGATATTAGCCAATTGGGGATAATTGTTACATTCAGTACTCTTTGTTGTTTGTAAATTAACCCTGCTGTTGTGTAATAAAAATAGTATTGACTGCAATATAATGTTATACGGGTTTATGAAATGATGCATATAGATTTCATTTATACATCCTAGAATGTATTTATGAACATCATTTGAAGTGCATCATGGGTATTTAAATGTATCAGAGTCTGTGCCACCAGTAGAAAGTAATTACAAATTGAGACCAGTCTACTCTTCTTTTCTTGGTAAGCATTTATTAGTATTAAAGAATGGAAGCAAATCATTTTATGAGTGATAAAAACAAATGGAAAACAATCTTCTTGTTGAATGTATGGACTTTCAGTGAATAAAGTATATTTCAACAAAACATACTTTTCATTAAAGAGAAACACTGCTCAGCCCTGAATTGGCACTTGCTTGGTTGTGCAGGTGATTGGAAAATTAAGTAGACTGCCATAACTGTTCACTTGCTGTTTTGAGTTTGGTCAATTGAATTTTCAACTCCTGATTACTTGTATATGGAGGTGTCCATTATAAAAAGGCTTGATTAGTATTAGATAGATGTTATTTGGCCAAAATATCTGACCAGCATGCAGGGAGGGCCGTGCTAACCAGGTGTGTGTGTGTGTGTGTGTGTGTGTGATTTGGATTTGTAATGTAGCATTAACAATTTTTCAATCATACCGCTCTGATGTCTGCATTTCATAGTGAAGTCTAGCACTATGACATCATGCCGTAGACATATAGTATCTTGTCCCACCCAGTCACAGTATCCTGACACCAGGCCTGCCAGTCCTAACACTAACCTCTTAATGCTGAGCGCCAAGTGAGGCATCTGTTTGTACCATTTTTATAAGTCTTTGGTATGATTAAGCTGGGGTTCGAACCCGCAACCTAAACAAGAGTTATTTTTTAAATTTAATATAGTTGTTTTGTTTTTGCTTGGGTCATTTAAACCAATTTCATTTAGAGCAGGTTTGTGGTTCAGCACAAAAATAGGAATGGCAAAGCATGTGTTGTATACTTTGCTCGGCTGACACCTTGCATTCATAATGGATCTGTGGCAAGAAAGATGTCTTTGGATTTAGGAACCAAATGGTCAAAGGTACAGGTCACCATAACACAGTCAGGGTTAATATTTCCTGTAAATGATTTAAATAATAATTTTCACACCTCCACCCATAAAAGAGGATGGCAATCTGTTATAGCAAAGAAGGTATGATTTCTAACTGAAAATGTCAGTGGTCATAGCCTCGAGGTTAAGAATCGAAACTGAAGTTTACAGGGATTTAAAGATGAAATTTATTTCTGGGTGACTAGTCAGCTAGTCAGTAGCTTCAGCAACCCTTCTTCAGTAACTTACACTTTATGGAAGAAAGCAGCAAATTATTGCTGTATTTGGCAAGAGGTCATAAGACAAGGTCACCTACGCCCACAAAAAGAAAACTGGTTTATTCTGGATACTGCTGTTAGCTGTATGCAGTGTTATAATGAAACATGTGACATTCAGATAATGTACTTTTTTTTATAGCTTTACATCAGCAAGGCAGAGACTTGTCATAAAATCTGGACAATTATTATATATGCTTTATTTAAAAATTCATTGACGACCATATTTGCTATTTGTTAAGCACTTTTCCTGATTTTTGTTTCTATTTAAGATATTTGTGTAAAATGCTTACGCAATGATAGTACATGTGTATATCTCTTTCCCCCTGAAGAAGAGTCATGAGTGGACTTTTGTGCTTGTCAACAATATGGAATTCAGTATTGCTAAAATTAGGAAAACAAATCCAGAGTTGCACAAAGAAATGAATACAATTTATTATTCAGTATCCTCATACTTTCATTTTCTGATTTCCTATGTCCGTCCATGTTTGTCACACTTGCTATTTGTGGTAAATTGTGACGGTACATGTAAAACTACCATCTTGAACTCCTTTAAATACAAGATTGTTGTCCCCATTCTAACAAGTGCATGAATGCAATCCTTTATGGTATAATGTAACACTGGGAATAAATGTATTTCTTTATGGTATAATGTAACACTGGGCATCAGTGTAATTCTTCATGGTTTAATGTAACACAGGGCATCAGTGTAATTCTTTATGGTATAATGTAACACGGGGCATCAGTGTAATTCTTTATGGTATAATGTAACACGGGGCATCAGTGTAATTCTTTATGGCATAATGTAACACGGGGCATCAGTGTAATTCTTTATGGTATAATGTAACACGGGGCATCAGTGTAATTTTTTATGGTATAATGTAACACAGGGCATCAGTGTAATTCTTTATGGTATAATGTAACACTGGACATCAGTGTAATTCTTTATGGTATAATGTAACACGGGGCATCAGTGTAATTCTTTACGGTATAATGTAACATGGGGCATCAGTGTAATTCTTTATGGTATAATGTAACACTGAGCATCAGTGTAATTCTTTATGGTATAATGTAACACGGGGCATCAGTGTAATTCTTTATGGTATGCTGTAACACTGGGTAATCAGTGTAATTCTTTATAAAATTATGTAACATCATAATGCCTAAATATGATGCCAAAATATCAGAGTTTTATGACAGATTTAGCTCCTCAAATTTTGATGTTTGACCAGTCAGAAAGCACCTTCAGTTAACTGTGTTGAAATGAAATTCAAAACACAAGAAATACTTCATGTCGTTACTTGATCTTTCATGCCATGTCAAGTTGTAATATTTGGTAATTCAAAAAGCATAATGTTACGTCAATTAAGAGAATGCTTGTATCACCAAGGGGTTATTAAATGTTTCTTCTTGTTTGTTGCAGTTTAGATGATTTTTTAAAAATATTGAACAGTGACAGAAATTTTAGATTTGGCTTTTTAGTGTCCTAGTCTTTATTGCATCAGATGAGGATTGCAAGCTTGACTTTTCAGCGACGAAGATTACACATCTATTCATGACAGAATAGGAATTTCTTGAGAGTGTCTCGTATCTGTGTGTTAAGGAGGGAGTAGATTATGGGGTTTATCCAGTTAGAGTTTGCTCCCATGTAAATGATTATTGTATGTGTGAGGGGGCTCACCCTTGTCATTAAGGGGTCATAGAGGTACAGCACAATGAAAGGGAGACGACCCAGGCTGAATACCGTCAGAATGGCCAGAATAATGAACGCCATACGCAGCTCAAGCCGTGACCGTAGATTCTCATAAGAACCTCTGGCTCCAGAATCACTCGTCACTATTGTGGTCACATTACTCACTGCATTTAGGCCATGTCTGCAGTTACTATTTATCAAAGACGGGCTCTGTTTTCTGCGTGTAAAGTCTACACGTTTTCTTATTCTTATATAATTAATAATTATCGATACATAACAGTAGATGATGGTAGGTACAGTTGTTACTAAGGCAATAGTGAAAACAAAAATACAAAAGCCGCTACATTGGTAGTCATGGAAAGGATGGCAAATCAGCTTGAGTGGGGAGTACTGAAATGAACTCCAGAGTCCCGCTAATGGCAGGAGAAATATTATGGGATAGACTGTCCATGTTAGGATGATTTGAGCTGCTATGATCTTACTGTTGCCATATATCTCCAGATACCTGGGAAAGTTCACCACACAGTAGTATCTGTTTATGGTGATAAATATCAATGCCCAAAGTTCTATCCCTAGGGTGCAAAAGATGAGATAGGAAACAGCCGAACAGAGTGGCAGGTTGTAAGTCCAAATATCATCAAATGTCTGTGCAGCAAGCAAGGGTAGACAGATCAAGCAGTGGAGAAAGTTGCATACATTTAGATTCAGGATAAAAATGTTACATGCCTGCATATAGTGTTTACCCCGAATAATTGCTGTTATGGTGAACCCATTTCCCAAAGTTCCAAGAATCGATATAAGTATGGTGAATGTTTTGATGATCACCCTGATGCTGTAGATTTCATCATCCTGAAAGTTACTCCACATGGTAGCATTCTTTGAACTCGTCACACTGGTCATTCTTTGAACTTGTCACACGGGTCATTCTTTGAACTCGTCACACTGGTCATTCATTGAACTCATCACACTGGTCATTCCTTGAACTCGTCACATTGGTCGATCTTTGAACTCGTCACACTGGACATTCTGTAGAATTTCAATGGCTGATGTACCAGTGAGATCACTGGAAAATATACACATACACATCAATTAAGGAAACATTGGTCTTTTGACACTCAGATACCAAAACCTTGAAAAATGTTATATCTAATAAAATATTGGACTTAAGTTTTCAAAGTTTTACTGTATTTCCTTTTTCCTCTTGAATTTTGACACAAGATGCCTTGTCATTTAGTCAATTTTAGACCCTCTGTCGGATGTAATCCTGAAGTATGCTTATCAGTGAAATGTACTTGTGAACTTGAAACCTGTCTTCCAGACAGAGGTATATCAAAGACACACCAGAATTTGGAAGCCTGTCTCCCAGACAGAGGTATATCAAAGACACACCAGAATTTGGAAGCCTGTCTCCCAGACAGAGGTATATCAAAGACACACCAGAATTTGGAAGCCTGTCTCCCAGACAGAGGTATATCAAAGACACACCAGAATTTGGATAACAGCCACTGTATACACTATGCAGTACTTTCTATTCTTTTTTTGATCCAAGAGGAGATAATTTTATGGTGATTTTGACAGTCTTACAAAAAGTATGTATTGTAGAACAAATATATTTTCTTATCCAGTACTTGATAACCTACCGTCTGTATTTGCTTCATCTTACATAATTTTTCTCTTTCTTCTTCAGTTTTGTCTTTCTTTGATGAAAACGTTGCACATGGTAATTAATAATTATGAAATGAAATCAGTTCTGTCTAACATCCACAGAAGATTTTCAGGATCAGGCTTTCAGTTTTTCATTTGTTGCATTTTTGTTGCACAGTCCACACCAGCATTCAGTATTTGTATATTATCCACCCTATTGTGATGGGTCGACATTGATCTGGTGACCACAGAGAGAAATTCCTGTCATTCGCAATTTGGCCATGACTGATCTTGAAGCAGTCTTTTCATGATTCAGTTTTTGTCACTTAATTCACCATCAGTTATATGCAGAGAGCATTTTCCAGAAGAATAAAAACACATGCATTTATTAAATCCATTTATAATTGTATGAAAGCAATTGACTGAGTAAATTCAGTTACAGCACAGGAATCAATGTCAGCAAGATATATTACTCTTCACAAAGTCGCCATGATAAATGCTATTGGGTACTGCTAGATTCTCTTGCCACTTCCATCACCAGTTGTATACCCAGTCTGTTTCCCAAGATGCATCAGTCTCTCAAATCTTTTTATAGTTGTTGGAAAGTGACTGATGAAGGTCTCAAGAAGCCATTAAGTTCTCAGGAAGCGATGTCGTTAAAGATATATTCTTGTTGAATCACTCATTTTAACTTAATGTAGAAACCCAGCTGATGTAATCAGTATTTGGACTTTGAATTGTCCATTTGACAGGTCAAGATTTATTTGCCTTCCTGACTTAGTCTAAATATTTGTTCCTTAATAAAAGTGAACCAGTCTTAACTGTACAGGTTTGTTCCAGTATTTATCGCACTATGCCTTATTGATGATTTATAACTTGATCATAATACATGTACGCCAGATTGAATTATAATAAACTTCAGGACTATAAAGGCAGGCAGTATTTTTGGAATTGTAAAGCCTCCTGTTCGCTGTTGAACCTGAAAAATCCAATTCATCTGAATTTTGGTGTTTCTTATATCCAATTTAATTTAGAATCTTTGCAGATTGTATTCAGAAATGCCAAGTCAGAGAGAATCTGATTATATGGCTGTATGATAGGGTTTATGATTTACTGCTTGGGCTCATTGTACCCTCAGATTATAATCTCCAAATGCCAGGGAATGGCTGGCATCAGATTGAGAGATGACTTTCATTATAAGACAGCAGGTGCCTTTGGAATAGGGAGGAGTTTACATTGATATCTAATCAATACACACAGACACTGCCCTTACAAATCACAATGAGAGAAGTTAGATTAATTAGTACAGGTGCTTAATAACTTGAAGCATACCTGGAAAAAACCCAGCTGATAGGAGCATCGCCATATGATTTTATGTCAGTCCTAAATTTGATGATTATTAAATAAATAAAGATTATGGTTGTCTGAGAGTGGTAAAGAAGCTTATTTATGGTACAGCGAATTAGATTAATACTTGGCGAAGAACCTAAACAAAACAATATAATTATTACCGTTACATTGCAGTTACATTTTATCCTGTAAGTTCTATAGTTCAGTTTCTTACCGTAAGCTTTTATATTGCAGTTGTGTGCTTTTTTTTACAGTATTATAGTCTGTTATACCTTGTGAAAACAATATATCAGCTTTAAGGTTGATGTAAATGATATACCTGTTGGAAAGTTTAAAAAAATAGTTCTTGAAAATTATGCAGTTTATAATTATAAGACAGTGATTTTGCTGTTACAGTTAAGATCTACCAATGAAGCATATTTCAAAAATTGTTGCACCAATTATTGTTTAAATAATGGACATTTGGTTTAGCTTGTTGATGTATGCAGATATTTATTGAGATGTAAAGTCTTAGACAACGAATAGACTTCAGCCTTCCCCCCCCTTTGCTGTTAGCATTATGATGCATGTGGCTTACATACATGTATTATGTTGATGGCTGACATGGTAGCATATACAGAATCGGTCAGTTTGTTCTGTGGGTTTAATGCCATTTATCAGTATATAATAAGTGGCCAGTATATTTGGTGGAGGAAGAACCTGAGAAGACCTCAGGAAGAAAGAACCACTGACCCACAGAAAGCTCCATGCAAGCTTTCTCACACTTCCATGATGGCCAAGTCGAGACTCGAACCGGCCTGGACAAAGGTGATATGTAAGTGATCTGTAAAGGCTAGCACCTTAGACCACTTGGCCACCCAGGGCCCCGCAAAATCAATTAAAGACCACTTGACCATGCAGGGCCCTGCAAAATCAATTATCCTTCATTACCTTGTATTTTTCTTTCTATAGATTATTAAGCTCAGCATTGCATATCTTTGTGTGTCTCAGTGAGTTTTTTGTATATATATTTTAAAATAGATAAAATTACCAAATTCATTTTGCACAGGAATGATTTCAACACCATTTGTATTTACATACAGAGCAGCAACACTCATTTCATACATGCTGTCAAAAATATGGTCTGCATGAATGTAATTCTCCATGTTGATCCAAGAGATAAATAAGAGTATATTTTTTATACAGACCTGAGTAATTATGCAGTCATTGCATGCCACAGGCAAACTGAATATTGTTATCTCACTAGATGGATCATATCATAAACAGACATTAAGTATAAATATAAAACATTTTACAGAAAATTAGATGATGTTTTTTAACCAATGGAATGCAACAAGTTCCATAACCACTATTTCATAACTTACAACGAACATAGCAGTTTACATGCATACAGACCAATCTTTTTCAGAATGTATTGCTTCCTGTTGTTGTTGTACAGTTTAACACCATTTTTCAGCACAAGATATTCTATACATGGCGGCCAGTATAAATAGAGGGAAACCCCGGAAAGAACCACTGACCCACAAGAAGCTGCTGGCATACTTCCTCACTTACCCACATTGGCCAAACCTGAGACTTGAACCCATGCAGACAGAGGTGATATGGCATTGATTTGTAACAGTGAGCGGTATTGCTTCCTGTGGGTTGGTTGTACTTACCGGGTTTTTTACCAGGTTCTTCCTTCACCAGGTTATACTGGCTGCCATATATAGCCTAGCTTGTGCTGTGAAATAGTATTAAACCCCAGAACAACAACATCAGCAACAGAATTACTGAATGAGTGATGATCATCAATATGATGACATGGTGTTAAAATCATTGGGTGATTTTTATAAAAATGTTCAAGATGCTCACATGAAAATTCACAGAGCTACGGAAGCAGGTATAATTTGCGATAATCAGTGAACAAATCAGTGATACACCAATGACCTTTATCAAGGTCATTTTTTTGTATGTTGCTCTCAGTGGTCAGGTCATAATGTGAGTAATACTACTTAATTGCAGGCAACACTGATGTGAGTAATACTACTTAATTACAGGCAACACTGATGTGAGTAATACTACTTAATTACAGGCAACACTGACAAAACCAGGTCATAATGTGAGTAGTACTACATAATTACAGGCAACACTAATGAAAGCAGGTCATAATAATGTGAGTAATACTACTTAATTACAGGCAACACTGACAAAACCAGGTCATAATGTGAGTAGTACTACATAATTACAGGCAACACTAATGAAAGCAGGTCATAATAATGTGAGTAATACTACTTAATTACAGGCAACACTGACAAAACCAGGTCATAATGTGAGTAGTACTACATAATTACAGGCAACACTAATGAAAGCAGGTCATAATAATGTGAGTAATACTACTTAATTACAAGCAACACTGATGAAAGTTTATAATATGAGAAATACTACTTAATTACAGGCAACACTGATGAAACTATGTTTACCGGTCATACTGGAACAATTTAAATTAATCACATGCTGTCACCTATGTGACATCTTGATCTTCTTGTCCTGTTTCCTATACTAGGTCACACATCAGGTAGTGTGTGACCCACCCAGTGTACTTAAACTGCAATCTCTGTATAAACACTCTTGACTAGGTCACACATCAGGTAGTGTGTGACCCACCCAGTGTACTAAAACTTCACTCTGTATGAACACTCTTGATTAGGTCACACATCAGGTAGTGTGTGACCCACCCAGTTTACTGAAACTTCACTCTGGACTAACACTCTTGACTAGGTCAAATCAAATAGTGTGATCCACCCAGTGTACTGCAACTTCCCTTGACTAGGTCACACATCAAGTAGTGTGACCCACCTTGTGTACTGAAACTTCACTCTCTGTATAAACACTACTGACAAATTTTTTGTTGTTGAAAGACTCATTGTACAATCTTCAATGCTTGATATTTAAATGATTGAAGTAAAGAATAATTACATTGAAAGTGTGACACTAAAAATTTAAACCTCTGTTGGTTAACTAGATGTGTATTTGAAGAGATATTGGATAAAACTGTTGATGGAGATAAAATATGGTTGAATCTCACACACACACTCACACTCACATATGTATGTGTGTGCGAGTTTGTTATATATATTTTAACTATAAACTCAGTTTTTAGTTGGCTTTCCCATTTAATCTACAGCAATGAAATAAGTGGAGTGTACTTAATGACATTTTTTATGAACATATGCTGTCAGTTATTTACCAAAGCTGTTTTACATTTCCTGGTTGTGGACCAGATGAGCTTATGTGAAGTCCTGTGATCCTGGTTGTGGACCAGATGAGTTTATGGGAAGTCCTGTGATCCTGGTTGTGGACCACATGAGCTTATGGGAAGTCCTGTGATCCTGGTTGTGGACCAGATGAGCTTATGGGAAGTCCTGTGATCCTGGTTGTGGACCAGATGAGCTTATGGGAAGTCCTGTGATCCTGGTTGTGGACCAGATGAGTTTATGGGAAGTCCTGTGATCCTGATTGTGGACCAGATGAGTTTATGGGAAGTCCTGTGATCCTGGTTGTGGACCAGATGAGCTTATGGGAAGTCCTGTGATCCTGGTTGTGGACCAGATGAGTTTATGGGAAGTCCTGTGATCCTGGTTGTGGACCAGATGAGTTTATGGGAAGTCCTGTGATCCTGGTTGTGGACCAGATGAGTTTATGGGAAGTCCTGTGATCCTGGTTGTGGACCAGATGAGTTTATGGGAAGTCCTGTGATCCTGATTGTGGACCAGATGAGTTTATGGGAAGTCCTGTGATCCTGGTTGTGGACCAGATGAGCTTATGGGAAGTCCTGTGATCCTGGTTGTGGACCAGATGAGTTTATGGGAAGTCCTGTGATCCTGGTTGTGGACCAGATGAGTTTATGGGAAGTCCTGTGATCCTGATTGTGGACCAGATGAGTTTATGGGAAGTCCTGTGATCCTGGTTGTGGACCAGATGAGTTTATGGGAAGTCCTGTGATCCTGGTTGTGGACCAGATGAGCTTATGGGAAGTCCTGTGATCCTGGTTGTGGACCAGATGAGCTTATGGGAAGTCCTGTGATCCTGGTTGTGGACCAGATGAGCTTATGGGAAGTCCTGTGCTGCATCATCTGTTGAGGGAAGATGATGACTGATTGGATGTGGAGGCTGTTCTCACTATATTACAGTGCAATACCAGCTATCTTCACATATGATAAAGATAATTATTTCCTTAAACATGCAACATGTAATCTCTGACCTATTGTCTAATATAGTCTACGAGAGATTTTTTCAAGATCAATATTTGCACAGAGGATTGATTATAAACTTAGTAACCAATTAATAAGAGCTAAATTTTCTAGCAAACATCCAGGCCTATCTTGAAAAACATTGGCAAACAAAGTACTAGATTGTGAAACCATTAATTGCAGTTTCTGCAGGAAAATGGGTGACTCTAAAACCTTTACAAGCACATTAACGAACCTCAAATATAAATCAAAACTAAGAGGACGTAGTACAACACGTAATGTCATCTATTTGTTCACCTGCACTAAATGTGACAAGCAATACATAGGTGAGACCAGAAGGGGATTCCAAGTGAGAATAAAAGAGCACTTGAGGTTATCCATAATCAGACAGATTCCCTGGTATCTAAGCATTTTAATTTACCTGACAATGACATAGATTGTATTAAGTATCAGATAATAGAAATAATTAAATCTGATCCAGAGCTCTCCAGTAGCACAATTTTTAGGAAAGAGAACTCTATTGAATGTACCAATTATATACTCTACAACCAGTAGGGATTAACAATTTTATTTAAATGAGAGTTCAGGCATTTTTAACTCCATCATTTGTTGAACCCTAACAATTGTTATCATGACACCTACACTATTTGGCAAATTCGCCATGAAACTTTATGTCCTTATTCATCCCATGGTCTATTTCCTTCTGAATGAAAATGGTGCTGCTTGGACATACAAAATGGACACCACAGCAGCCATCTTGAAAATTTTGTTATTGCTAATTTCTTGAATGAATGGTCATATCTTAGAGTAGGATTTTCATTAAAAGACTTCTTATGACATCTAGTAGATCCTAAATGAAAATGGTACAGCCATCATGGTAACCATTTTGAATATCTTGTGATCACTGCTTCTCCTGAAGAGAAAGTCGTAGTGATATAAGGTCTTCACAAGGTGATTTCTATGATGTCTAGTTGGCTCAAAATGAAAATGATGCCATGTTTGGCCCCCCATGTTTGGCCTCCTCTTGAATTTTCACCAGAATAACTATGATATCTAGTTGTGCCAATCTGACCACGAATATTGCCACCATTTCAGCCATCTTGAAAATATTTTTGTTGTTAATCTCAAATGTAAAGTCATAATGACATGGGATTTTGCCAAAAATATTGTCTAGTTTGTCCTAAATGAAAATTGTGCAAATGTGACAGCCATATGGCCATCTTGAAAATCTTGTTATTGCTACTGTTTCAGAATTTATGGTCAAATCAACATAGGGTTGTCACCAAAAGACAATATATCTAGTAAGTCCTAATTTTAATTGGAGCCTCACAGACATCCATTATGGCTGCCACAATAAACATTCTTCTGAACAGTTGGTTGTTTAGGCATCGGGTTTTCAACAAATGTCTTCTGCTGGTGTCTGTTTTGTCATAAATGAATATGGTTACATCCAATATGACTGCCACTGTAGCTAATTTTGAAAAATCTTACTGCTAAAAAATATCAGAGGTAGTTTTCAACACTTAGAAGCTGAAAAGAATAAATACTCTTAAATTCCATGGAATTCTTTTTGGGCAGTCAAATATCGGTCCCATCAAGGGACTCACCTCTATAGTTATCCTTGTGTCCATCCATCCATCATACCATGTATATGGCACAAAATCATTAGTGCATTGAATTGCAATGAAAAATGGTCATTATTATGGTTACCACCCAAAGATGCACATGGAGACAAATTACATTGTATTTGCCATTTTTTGTTAGAATTATTTCCTTTCTTGTCTTGTGGCTGTATAAAGTGAATGCTTGATTCTCATTAACACAACTATTTCTGGCGTTTTTGATGGATTGTAATACATATGGACAAATCACTGCTCCTGTACATTTTATCAGAGTTATTGCCCTTTGTTACTTGCAATTGAATGCAGTATAGGACCAAATCTTGTGAATTTAGCAAGCCTCATATTTGTTAATGGGGCATGAATGGATCTTCTGAAGATGAACCTTGTAAATGCAACTAGTCCCATGGATGATCACTATGAAATTTGGTACATATTATGGTGGTCATCATCTTAGGGTGTGTATATGAACATATCACAATGGTTCTTTGCTTTTTTTGGAGTTATTGCCCTTTCTGACTTACAGATATATGTGGTATATGATAGAATATGGTGGGCACACTTAGTCTTATAGTTTTCATTTGATCTTCACGAAATTTTGTGAATATTATGGCCATCATCGGAAGATGCACATGTCACCAAAGCTCTGTACTCTCACTGATGTTTTTTTTAAAAGTTATTGCCCTTAAAACTGTTTGGTGTGCAGAAGAATGCTGTGTAAAACATAATTTTGAAATGTTTTATGGACTTACTGTGAAACTTGGTACATATAATGGCCATCATCTAAATATTTGTCTTACATACAATGGTCATCATCTAAATCCTTGTCTTACATATAATGGTCATCATCTAAATCCTTGTCTTACATATTATGGTCATCATCTAAATCCTTGTCTTACATATAATGGTCATCATCTAAATCCTTGTCTTACGTGTAATGGTCATCATCTAAATCCTTGTCTTACATATTATGGTCATCATCTAAATCCTTGTCTTACATGTAATGGTCATCATCTAAATCCTTGTCTTACATATAATGGTCATCATATTAATCCTTGTCTTACATATTATGGTCATCATCTAAATCCTTGTCTTACATATAATGGTCATCATCTAAATCCTTGTCTTACATATTATGGTCATCATCTAAATCCTTGTCTTACACATAATGGTCATCATATACATCCTTGTCTTACATATAATGGTCATCATCTAAATCCTTGTCTTACATATAATGGTCATCATCTAAATCCTTGTCTTACATATTATGGTCATCATCTCAATCCTTGTCTTACTCTTGATTTCTGTCAGAGATTTTGCTCTTTTTGACTTAAGCAGGATGCAGTTTATGAAAGAATTTTTTTAATGCAAGTACTCTTTGCAGTTTTTAGCGATTGCTGTGAAACTTGGCTTATATCATTGTCATCGTGAGAAGGTATGCAGGCAGGGGTATATTTACATTACCAAATTGCTCACCATTCGTCTCATTTCTGCCTAATGTCATTGTTATCATGAGAAGGTATGCAGGCAGGGGTATATTTACATTACCAAATTGCTCACCATTTGTCTCATTTCTGCCTAATGTCATTCTTATCATGAGAAGGTAAGCAGGCAGGGGTATATTTACATTACCAAATTGCTCACCATTCATCTCATTTCTGCCTAATGTCATTGTTATCATGAGAAGGTATGCAGGCAGGGGTATATTTACATTACCAAATTGCTCACCATTCATCTCATTTCTGCCTAATGTCATTGTTATCATGAGAAGGTAAGCAGGCAGGGGTATATTTACATTACCAAATTGCTCACCATTCATCTCATTTCTGCCTATGTCATTGTTATCATGAGAAGGTAAGCAGGCAGGGGTATATTTACATTACCAAAATTGCTCACCATTTGTCTCATTTCTGCCTAATGTTATTGTTATCATGAGAAGGTATGCAGGCAGGGGTATAGTCACATTAGCAAATTGCTCACCATTTGTCTAATTTCTGCCTAATGTCATTGTTGTCATGAGAAGGTATGCAGGCAGGGTTATATTCACATTAGCAAATTGCTCACCATTTGTCTGATTTCTTCCTAATATTATTATGATATCATTGGTTGCCACTCTGTCAATACACATTCAAAGATTCAGAATTGATTTGCAATGAACATTTACCAGAATATCAAAGGATATTTCCATGAATTAGTTTTGCATCAGGAAATTACAAATATTCAAAGGAGACCTTAGATAAATATTTTAATCAATGTAGTAATAATGCCCAGTCTTCAGCATCCATTTATAGCTGGGAGGCTCCAATCAGTTTGAACTGGATCCATTATGTAAGAGATTAATGTTTTTTTCTATCTTGCATACTGGTTCTGATTGTTCCATAGTTTGGTAGTAAACAATCAATATCCTAGCAGCAATAAAATAAATACTTCACGTTACGTGGTGATCTAGAAAATCCAGGTTATATTGAACATCTGTGTTTAAGAGGCAACTTGTACAGTATCTTGATCCACAAAATCTCTCTTCACCAGAAGTAGATTAATAGCCATTATGAGAAAATAGGGCAATGATGTAACACTAATACAGATGTTTCTGATAGCTCAGTACAATAGATAAGCACCAATACAGGCATTTCTAATAGTTGGGTACAGCAGATCAACACCAATACAGGCATTTCCAATAGCTGGGTACAACAGATCAATACTAATACAGGCATTTTCAGTAGCTGGGTACAACAGATCAACATCAGTTCACTCATTTCCAGTAGTTGGGTACAGCAGATCAACACTAATGCAGGTATTTTCAGAAGCTGGTAACAACAGATCAATACTAATACAGGCATAGTTTGGTACAACAGATCAACATCAGTTCATGCATTTCCAATAGTTGGATACAGCAGATCAACACTAATGCAGGCATTTTCAGTAGCTGGTGACAATAGATCAATACTAATACAGGCATTTTCAGTAGTTGGGTACAACAGATCAACACTAATACAGGCATTTTCAGTAGCTGGGTACAACAGATCAACACCAATACAGGCATTTCCAATAGTTTGGTACAGCAGATCAACACTAATACATGCATTTTCAGTAGCTGAGTACAACAGATCAACACTAATACAGGCATTTTCAGTAGCTGGTGACAATAGATCAATACTAATACAGGCTTTTTCAGTAGTTTGGTACAACAGATCAACACTAATACAGGCATTTTCAGTAGCTGGATACAACAGATCAACACCAATACAGGCATTTCCAATAGTTGGGTACAGCAGATCAACACTAATACAGGCATTTTCATTAGCTGGGTACAACAGATCAACACCAATACAGGCATTTCCAGTAGTTGGGTACAGCAGATCAACACCAATACAGGCATTTCCAATAGTTGGGTACAGCAGATCAACACTAATACAGGCATTTTCATTAGCTGGGTACAACAGATCAACACCAATACAGGCATTTCCAATAGTTGGGTACAGCAGATCAACACTAATACAGGCATTTTCAGTAGCTGGATACAACAGATCAACACTAATTCAGGCATTTCCAGTAGCTGGGTACAACAGATCAGCACTAATTCAGGCATTTCCAATATTTGGGTAGAAGAGATGAACACAAAAACAGGCATTTCCAATAGTTTGGTACAGCAGATCAACACTAATAAATGCATTTTCAGTAGCTGAGTACAACAGATCAACACTAATACAGGCATTTTCAGTAGCTGGTGACAATAGATCAATACTAATACAGGCTTTTTCAGTAGTTGGGTACAACAGATCAACACTAATACAGGCATTTTCAGTAGCTGGATACAACAGATCAACACCAATACAGGCATTTCCAATAGTTGGGTACAGCAGATCAACACTAATACAGGCATTTTCAGTAGCTGGGTACAACAGATCAACACCAATACAGGCATTTCCAATAGTTGGGTACAGCAGATCAACACTAATACAGGCATTTTCATTAGCTGGGTACAACAGATCAACACCAATACAGGCATTTCCAATAGTTGGGTACAGCAGATCAACACTAATACAGGCATTTTCAGTAGCTGGATACAACAGATCAACACTAATTCAGGCATTTCCAGTAGCTGGGTACAACAGATCAGCACTAATTCAGGCATTTCCAATATTTGGGTAGAAGAGATGAACACAAAAACAGGCATTTCCAATAGTTTGGTACAGCAGATCAACACTAATACATGCATTTTCAGTAGCTGAGTACAACAGATCAACACTAATACAGGCATTTTCAGTAGCTGGTGACAATAGATCAATACTAATACAGGCTTTTTCAGTAGTTTGGTACAACAGATCAACACCAATACAGGCATTTCCAATAGTTGGGTACAGCAGATCAACACTAATACAGGCATTTTCATTAGCTGGGTACAACAGATCAACACCAATACAGGCATTTCCAATAGTTGGGTACAGCAGATCAACACTAATACAGGCATTTTCAGTAGCTGGGTACAACAGATCAACACCAATACAGGCATTTCCAATAGTTGGGTACAGCAGATCAACACTAATACAGGCATTTTCATTAGCTGGGTACAACAGATCAACACCAATACAGGCATTTCCAATAGTTGGGTACAGCAGATCAACACCAATACAGGCATTTCCAATAGTTGGGTACAGCAGATCAACACTAATACAGGCATTTTCAGTAGCTGGGTACAACAGATCAACACCAATACAGGCATTTCCAATAGTTGGGTACAGCAGATCAACACTAATACAGGCATTTTCATTAGCTGGGTACAACAGATCAACACCAATACAGGCATTTCCAATAGTTGGGTACAGCAGATCAACACCAATACAGGCATTTCCAATAGTTTGGTACAGCAGATCAACACTAATACAGGCATTTTCAGTAGCTGGATACAACAGATCAACACTAATTCAGGCATTTCCAGTAGCTGGGTACAACAGATCAGCACTAATTCAGGCATTTCCAATATTTGGGTAGAAGAGATGAACACAAAAACAGGCATTTCAAATAGCTGGTACAACAGATGAACACAGATACAGTCATTTCCAATAGATGGGTACAACAGATAAACATGAATATAGGCATTTCCAATAGCTGGGTACAACAGATAAACATGAATATAGGCATTTCCAATAGCTGGTACAACAGATCAACACTGATATAGGCATTTCTAATAGCTGATTACAATAGATCAGTACTAATACAGGCATTTCCAATAGCTGGGTACAACAGATCAACACTATTACTGGCATTTTCAATAGGTGGGCACAACTAATCAACACAAATACAGGCAATTTCTAATAGTAAAACAGATCAACACAAATACAGGCATTTTCAATAGCTGGGTGCAACAGATCAACACAAATACAGGCATTTCTAATAGTTGTGTACGAAAGATCAACACAGATACAAGCATTTCCAATAGCTGGTTACAATGGATCAATCAGGCATAGATGGCAATCATTTAGTATTAGTAAAATAAACAGTATTAAGGGATTTATTCTGTTTTTGCAAGTACAGCATGAACACATTGTTTAATTGTAATATTTTCAAATCACGTTTTTCATAAGGTTGCATTTATACAAACAACAAAACAAAGAAATCAGAAATAGGGTTAAATATAAATTTTAGGACCTCTCAGCCAACCATGGCTTCTGTGCAACATGATAAAGCTGTGTGCTTCAAAAGTAATGGAAATCTCATCTTGCTGCATCTCATCCACCACCCACCCACCAACACACAGTATTGATAAAAACAAAATAACTTTACCTTTTGCATTTAAGTCAAAGTATTATAGTATTACAAATATAAGGCTTAAACTAAGTAATAAAAAAGTGAAAGCAACAAGTTTTATCAAATTCAACAAATTATTTCCCTAGAATACAAAGTGAAAATTTAAAAAGAATTTACAGTATGTGAATTAAATTTGAAATAGTCCAAAAAGTTTTATCACCAATCCTAATGAGTAAAGTTCTAATTAAATTCCAGTTATATTCCAAAAAAGATCCAATGCTGAAAGTGTTGATATGCCTTGTGCCTGTAGTCTCAAATGTACTAATGTAATAATAGCTTGAAATCTAAATGACATGTCGACACTATTTTGTTGAGCACTGTAATTCCATAGAATAATAATTTGAATAAATAATTCTAGCCCAAATGTAATACTGAGCACAGCAATAAGACTGATTTTTGCTTCAGATGTTTTTGCAGGAATAAATAATTTTCCCAGTAAACAATATTATAAAACTCTTTACTTGACCAGTAGGTCACAGTTTGCATTTTCTATTTTAAAAAAACAAAAAAATTTTAAAAAATATTACTTAATGGAAACTTTCATTGTGGGAGATTCTGTTACTTATATTATAGAATGTGGTAAACATCTGGTAGGCTAGGTATTTTTATGGGGGAATTCCAATAACCATGACCCAGACCCAAATACATATCTTTACTTCTGTTGATAATGATCATAATATTTAACCCACACTCCAAGAGATTATATTAGCTATGTATTAATTGTTTGCAAAAATAAAATTTATTAGACAGGTACATCATCTTGATTTTGGAAAAGGTCAAGTATAAAATACAATTATAACTGATAATCATGGAGAAAAAAGAAACTAACATACAAATTAAATATACCTAATAGTAGGATCATTGTCATTGTTATACACCAACAAGAAGAATTTAGTGGCATGTTGAATCCTCATTTCCTCATCCTCATCCATTTGTTTTTGTCACCGTTCAACCTGTCTTGTCTGTAACTCTTATTACAGTACACCTGCTGATACAAAACTTGAAATGTTAGCAAACCATAGGATTAAAGCAGCTTATATTGTACACCTAAACTGAGTCAATGTGACCTACTTTCCAGGATTTATTTAATAATGAAAATACAGTTGTGGTACAGATCCTTGGTTTATTATAAAGTACTCATTATCATCAAGACTTCTTCATGAAAGTGAACAAAATTATTAAAATTGGGGGGGGGGTCTGAAATAACAGATGAATTAGTTTTTCAGTTGAGTGAAGTAATTTTAAATGAGTATAGAACTGCATTAATCTGTTTCAGTTCCACATGCTAACCTCTATGTACTGGTCAACCCAGTGAACCTGACAGTGGACTACCTTACACTGCTCTGGGCCAATTGCTTCTCCCTCAGCCTTGCCCAGTTCATGGTAGGTTGTATTATAATTAATAATACAAAAATTGTTGACAGGATATAAGAGCCAAGATTGAAATTCCATATTGCAGTAAATTAACATGAGTAAACGTGAGAGTAACTCATATGACAATATAGAAGACAGATCAACATGTATTCATCTGTTAAAAGCAAAATGTATTCATCTGTTAAAAGCTACTCCCAAACTTTTAAGCATATGAAAGTTATTTTTCAATTCATTTTAACCCTTAAGGGTCAAAGTTCATATAGCAGTTGAAAGGAGTTTGACATAAATGGAAAATTAATAGTAGTAGTACCATTAGTATCTTTGTCATAATACTCATTATTATGGAGAGTTAATTTTATGATTCATTTGAAGTCACTTTTTCAAGAACCAAAACCCCTGTACTGATTATACCTCATGTGTTTTGACTAGGAAATTTTACTGAGTCATTTGATGGTAAAAATACCATAGTTTTTGTGTAACTGATGAATTATATCTGGCATTAATGGTTTGTGTTGGGTTAAGTTTGTTTGGTGTATTTCAGCAGAGCAACTTATTAAAGTTGTTTAGTACCATTGCAGTTGTAGTAAAGTTCCATGATGAGGGACACATGATGGTAGCTTGGCCATAGCTTGACCTGTGCTGGTCCAATATTATTATTTTTAACCCATACCCTTTCAGTTGAAACTCCAGCATGATTGTAGCTTGACCTGGGCTGGTCCATTGATAGTATTTCAAACCCTTAACCTTTCAGTTGCAAGTCCAGCATGATGGTAGCTTGACCTGGGCTGGTCCAATATTATTATTTTTAACCCATACACTTTCAGTTGAAACTCCAGCATGATGGTAGCTTGACCTGGACTGGTTCATTGGTAGTATTTTTTATCCATACCCTTTCATTTGAAAGGCTGTCATGATAACCACTAATCCACCTTGGCTTTTCATCTGGCACTAATGAAGGCACACAAAAATACTCTAATTTGGCCACTGTTTGAAACTACTGCCAGTATTTTAACATCATAGTATTAATGTATTAGTACATCACATGATAAATTCCTGAGTTGCAATTGGCTAACTATATCACATGATAAATTCTTGAGTTGTAGTTGGCTGACTACAGAGACATTTAGGACAGAATGCATGTGTCCTTGACTTTCGGGTACTACCCATGCCATGGTTATCACACATGATCCAGTTGGCACTATTTTTTTTGGTACTGTGGTCTTATCTTGTCACATTGCACTATGTAAAATACTACTACTTTTTCCCTTGGAAACTGTTCAACACTGTTGTCAGGTGAGATATAGTTGGCAAGCCTTTGTACCTTTCCACCAAACACTATTGGAAAACAGTTTCCATGCAAGAAGGTCATTTTCTTGGAAATGTGTATTTGTTATTCCAGAAATCTGCCGATGTTCAGCAAGCACCTGAGCACATAGATATCAAAGTGGAGGCACTGATGCCAAGGGTAAGTGTTGGCTGAGGTAGGGTGAAGTAATTACCAAGGAGGAGGCATTAAAGCCAAGGGTAGTTGTGGGTATGGTGAATTAATTGATCAAGGCAGAGGCATTGATGCCAAGAGTAAGAGTGGGTGGGGTAAAATGAAATAATTGTAATGTATTGGTAATTCTGTGTAAAACAAATTACATATTCAGCAGACTATGCAAAACATGTACAGTAGAATCTGTCTACAAAGACCATCTATTCTGTCTTTAAATCATGGATTTAAGACAGGTGCTCTCATAACGGGTCCTAAGACTATTGAATCAGTTAATCTGCATGGAGAATCTGATGTCTCATGAACTGCAGTCTCTCATAGTGATGGTCTTTCAAGACAGTTTTACTGTATTCTAAAGCATTTTTAGACAAAACAACATAGAGGTATAGATAGATGATGGAAATGAAATAATATTAATTTTCATTGCAACAATTCATGTGAGAAACATTTTGAAGTCAATCTCTGGACATGAAGATTTAAGTAACCTTTACTAAAACCAGAACTAAATATTTAATTCCATTTTATTTAGATGCTTAAAAATGTAGACTTTTATTCTTGAGCATTACCTTTCATATTTTCTTTACTTTTTAGTGATGTATGACTCTTTCACATTTTATGGGACAACAAATACTTGTCTCTATTTCCTATTTATGGGACAACAAATACATGTCTCTCTCATTTTATGGAAAAGCAAAATGAAAATGTCTTTCTCTTTTTCCAGTACAACAATTACTTGTATCTATTTCACATTTTAAGGAAAAGCAAGAATCTCTTTCTCATTTATGGGACAACAAATATTTGTCTCTCTTGTTAGGACAACACATTTTCTTTGCAGTAAATTCACTCACTAACTCACTCATAAAATGCTTAATATTCATGAATGTTTCAAGGGCCTTGATTACATTTTGTAACTTTGTGTCCTGGGTTTCACTCAAAACATTCTTTCACCATTTTCTGAAGGTACTGTCATTTCTGTTTCAGATTGTGATTTCAGAGGAGCGCATAGAGTCTCAACCTGAGCGACCTGAATCCCTGCAGATTCAGTTTTCACGCATCACAGCAACAAACACGTGTGTAGAGGATGGGACAACACTCGCCAATCTCAGATCTGTTCTGGATGATTACAAACACACAGATCTCTTCACTTCAGTGCAGTTTCCTAATGATGGAAACAACATGTCTTCCATTCCAAAACATTTTTATAAATATGCATTCAGTGAGTTTAATCCATATGTTCATAAGTATACCAAGAGTCTGTGTAATGGGATAGTGCCAGAGAAATACCTAAAGTGTGGGACACAAGAAGCTGTACATAAATTGTTTCACACCAATACATTGAAACTGGACCGTCAGTTTGATATCTGGCACATTAAAGTTGATCAGCTTTGGTTGGAATTCCTTGGTGTTCCCACAAGTCGAGCACGGCCAGTTCCATTTGTGGAGTCCTTCCCACTGGTCATATGGCTGGCTGGCCCTGCACTAAATGAAGGTCAGAAATCATCAGATGCCCCAGGAATGTCCATGGTACAAGAGGCTAAAATCTCACTAGATGTGTCTGATACAGGGATCTCTTCTCAGTGGTCACATGGACACTTAACTGAGACAAAAATGTCTCATTTGAAACATGGAAGAGCAAACAGTCTTGAATCTGTGATAAAAGGAGATGAGTATTGTGCAAAAAGGCCTGGGAGAGAGACACTTCAAGAGGAGAGACAGAGTAAGAGATTGTTGAGAGAGTTTTATAAATTAGATGAGATGGATGATGATAAAGGGAAATTATCTCATACTTCTCAACATGAGAGTAACAAAGACAGCATTATAAAAGGAGATAAACAAGCAAGTACTTTTGATAGTTCCCATAATCCAGGAAGTGGTAGTTTCAGTGCAGCTCAATCCAAGGGGAACAATGTGCAATGCGTAATGTGCCAAATAGCTGATTTTAATATTGTTGCCAAAATAGGTGCCAAAGTTCGAGTGCAGCTGAATCACTATCAGTATCTGTTCTTATTAAGAATGACGGAATCTCTGACAAAATTCCAGACAGAACTTAATGCAGATGCAGAGAACTTTGGAGGCTCTTCTCCAGGAAAAACTGTTTGTATTCCTCTTGTGATACCTGATTTTGAGTTTGCTACAGTGTGTCCTGTGATTGCCGAGTTATTGCCATGCTCACAACGCCTCTTGGTGCCAAGTGATCCCTGTAGTCCTTTAACAGAGGACTCGGAGAACATCAATGGTTACGATGAGTCTGGAGAGTTGTTGGGCGCTGAGTCTGATCCTGTCAGAGATGCTCGCCATAATGCAAATGTGACTGAAGACCAACAATTTCTGACCATTACAACTACAGCCGATGGTAAGTCTGTATTGAATGACTCCAAGCATTATTTTATCCCATTTATCTTCTTGTTCTCTTTTGTCCATCCATTTCTCCTCCCCCACTTCATCCCTCCTCTTAGAACTTTTTTTTGCTAATATGAGATGACTTATAATAGTAATTCAAAATGAATTAATGCATCTTTACATTATGATCAGAGTGTATACAATTTTGAGATTATTTTTTTAAACTAAATTTTTCTTTTTATAGGGCCTAAGTTGGAGCTGTCAGGTGATATTAACCTTGCCCATACATCACTCATTAAATCTCAGAGTGATTCCACCATTGTGTATTACACAATGCGGGATGGGGTTGAGGATCCAGTTACCCTCCAGGTTCAGGCTTCAGTGCTACAGGATAGTATGCACTCAGCAGACAAAATTTCTTCTGCCAGCTCAGAAGGTCATATACAGGACATCTTGACATCTCATGCTTATTCCGTTGCAAGTGATTCTGGCCTTAGCTCAAGTTCTAGTCAGGTAAATGGACAGCAAAGGTCAAGGTCGAATAGCAAGGTCAAGGTCACCAAGGCCACTGACCAGATGAAGAAATCTTTTGCCTCAGCAGTGACAAACTTCTCTAATATTGCTGACAAGATAAAGAACAAACTGGAATTTGATGATACCTCTTCCCAGTCAGATGACCTAGAGACAATGTCTTTACGAACAGATCAGTCAGATGATGATGACAATTTCGAGTTTTTGACACTGGATGAATCCGAAATTCAAGCATTTAGTCACTCTGGAGCCAGGACACAGCTGGATACCACCTCATCCTGTGGAACAGATGGAATGGATGACCTGTCCAGCATTTATGCAGACAGCACATCAGCTTCCAAGGGAAAAGAAATGGTGAGTGTGGGACATTTATTGTAAATAGATGTGAATGAATTACTGAAACTAAGGAAACCTCTTGATGGTTTCTGACAGTTCATGCCAATCAGTTGGCAGTCCAATCTTAAACAGGAATACCATAAAATATGCTAATATTTGTAACTTGGAGCACTGTTGGGAAGGACATACAGCTGTTTTGATGGAAATGGGGAATTTTTGTCTTAGTTTTCAGATTTTTAATGTATGATTTGTTCTTAGCTTATGTTAATGTGCATTGTTTGAGTGGCATCTTATTGGTGATCTTCACCCTTTACAGCTGGATGGAGTAGTGTTAGTGGTTATCTTCACCCTTTACAGCTGGATGGAGTAGTGTTAGTGGTTTTCTTCACCGATTACAGCTGGATGGAGTAGTGTTAGTGGTTGTCTTCACCCTTTACAGCTGGATGGAGTAGTGTGAGTGGTTATCTTCACCCTTTACAGCTGGATGGAGTAGTGTGAGTGATTATCTTCACCCTTTACAGCTGGATGGAGTAGTGTTAGTGGTTGTCTTCACCCTTTACAGCTGGATGGAGTAGTGTTAGTGGTTGTCTTCACCCTTTACAGCTGGATGGAGTAGTGTTAGTGGTTGTCTTCACCCTTTACAGCTGGATGGAGTAGTGTTAGTGGTTATCTTCACCCTTTACAGCTGGATGGAGTAGTGTTAGTGGTTATCTTCACCCATTACAGCTGGATGGAGTAGTGTTAGTGGTTATCTTCACCCATTACAGCTGGATGGAGTAGTGTTAGTGGTTTTCTTCACCCATTACAGCTGGGTGGAGTAGTGTTAGTGGTTTTCTTCACCCTTTACAACTGGATGGAGTAGTGTTAGTGGTTATCTTCACCCCTTACAACTGGATGGAGTAGTGTTAGTGGTTGTCTTCACCCTTTACAACTGGATGGAGTAGTGTTAGTGGTTGTCTTCACCCTTTACAGCTGGATGGAGTAGTGTTAGTGGTTATCTTCACCCTTTACAGCTGGATGGAGTAGTGTTAGTGGTTATCTTCACCCATTACAGCTGGATGGAGTAGTGTTAGTGGTTATCTTCACCCATTACAGCTGGATGGAGTAGTGTTAGTGGTTATCTTCACCCATTACAGCTGGATGGAGTAGTGTTATTGGTTATCTTCACCCTTTACAGCTGGATGGAGTAGTGTTAGTGGTTATCTTCACCCATTACAGCTGGATGGAGTAGTGTGAGTGGTTATCTTCACCCTTTACAGCTGGATGGAGTAGTGTGAGTGGTTATCTTCACCCTTTACAACTGGATGGAGTAGTGTTAGTGGTTATCTTCACCCCTTACAACTGGATGGAGTAGTGTTAGTGGTTGTCTTCACCCTTTACAGCTGGATGGAGTAGTGTGAGTGGTTATCTTCACCCTTTACAGCTGGATGGAGTAGTGTTAGTGGTTTTCTTCACCCTTTACAACTGGATGGAGTAGTGTTAGTGGTTGTCTTCACCCTTTACAGCTGGATGGAGTAGTGTTAGTGGTTGTCTTCACCCTTTACAGCTGGATGGAGTAGTGTTAGTGGTTGTCTTCACCCTTTACAACTGGATGGAGTAGTGTTAGTGGTTGTCTTCACCCTTTACAGCTGGATGGAGTAGTGTTAGTGGTTATCTTCACCCTTTACAGCTGGATGGAGTAGTGTTAGTGGTTATCTTCACCCATTACAGCTGGATGGAGTAGTGTTAGTGGTTATCTTCACCCATTACAGCTGGATGGAGTAGTGTTAGTGGTTATCTTCACCCATTACAGCTGGATGGAGTAGTGTTAGTGGTTATCTTCACCCATTACAGCTGGATGGAGTAGTGTGAGTGGTTATCTTCACCCTTTACAGCTGGATGGAGTAGTGTGAGTGGTTATCTTCACCCTTTACAGCTGGATGGAGTAGTGTTAGTGGTTATCTTCACCCTTTACAGCTGGATGGAGTAGTGTGAGTGGTTATCTTCACCCTTTACAACTGGATGGAGTAGTGTTAGTGGTTATCTTCACCCCTTACAACTGGATGGAGTAGTGTTAGTGGTTGTCTTCACCCTTTACAGCTGGATTGAGTAGTGTTAGTGGTTATCTTCACCCTTTACAGCTGGATGGAGTAGTGTTAGTGGTTTTCTTCACCCTTTACAACTGGATGGAGTAGTGTTAGTGGTTGTCTTCACCCTTTACAGCTGGATGGAGTAGTGTTAGTGGTTGTCTTCACCCTTTACAGCTGGATGGAGTAGTGTTAGTGGTTGTCTTCACCCTTTACAACTGGATGGAGTAGTGTTAGTGGTTGTCTTCACCCTTTACAGCTGGATGGAGTAGTGTTAGTGGTTATCTTCACCCTTTACAGCTGGATGGAGTAGTGTTAGTGGTTATCTTCACCCATTACAGCTGGATGGAGTAGTGTTAGTGGTTATCTTCACCCATTACAGCTGGATGGAGTAGTGTTAGTGGTTATCTTCACCCATTACAGCTGGATGGAGTAGTGTTAGTGGTTATCTTCACCCATTACAGCTGGATGGAGTAGTGTTAGTGGTTATCTTCACCCATTACAGCTGGATGGAGTAGTGTGAGTGGTTATCTTCACCCTTTACAGCTGGATGGAGTAGTGTGAGTGGTTATCTTCACCCTTTACAGCTGGATGGAGTAGTGTTAGTGGTTATCTTCACCCTTTACAGCTTGATGGAGTAGTGTTAGTGGTTATCTTCACCCTTTACAGCTGGATGGAGTAGTGTTAGTGGTTATCTTCACCCTTTACAACTGGATGGAGTGCTGTTAGTACTTATACTCACCATTTACAGCTTGATTGGGTAGTGACAGAAAAAAGAACTCTTGAGATTTAATGGTACAGAAGCAGCAGTATTTAATGTGAGTTCATTTATCCTCCTGTAGAGCATTGTTTACTGTTCAAAAAAAGTTCAAGTTTTCTTCTCCCTGCCATTTTGCAAGAGGTGGCTGACATAGTATTCATGTGTCTGTCTGTCATACTTTGGTTCTTCTGTAAAATTTTAAAGCCATTTGAAATTTGGTTTGTCAATTGAATGCCATTTTTCAGCACATGATACATGGGTGCCAGAACATCTGGTAGAGGAAGAACCTGGGAAGATCCTGGGTAGAACACCGACCCAGAAGAAGCTACTGTCAAGCTTTCTCAAATACCCATGTTAGCCCATTGGAAGCTTGTGGGCTGAAACTTAGTATTAGACAGTGCAATGCATTCGGAGTACCATTTCAAGGCAAGATCACCAGTCACTATTGTACATTTTGTCATACATTCTGTCCTACTTTGCAAATTTCAAGTGCTTTATGCTATTTAAAAAATTTAGTTTCAATATTTTAGATTTTTTTTTTTCATTTACCTCTTCATTCGTCCACCATCTGTCGCATTTTCATTTCCAGAGCATTACTCAAAAGCCGTTCAAGATGCTGTATATGATTTCATACACATATTAAACTAATGGCTCGTCCAGAAGTCCATCCTGCTTTACACAATTCTTCAGTTTCAATAGTCATAATGTACATCTTTCCATCCATACATCATACACAATTTAGTTTTTTCCATGGGTTGAATGCCATTTTTCAGCACATGATAGCTGTACATAGCATATAACTGGTGGAGGAAGAACTCTTGTAAGAACCACTGACCCAAAAGAAGCTACTGGCAAGCTTTCTCACACAGCCACATTGCCCAAGCCCAAGACGATCAGAGTGGATGGAGTTATTGTCATGGTATTTTTCACTAATTCATGTCCAAATTCACGACTTTTTATCCCTATTTTCACTGATTGTGGGCCTGGAAGGTTGGCAGCTATGAATCTTTTTCAATGGGAAATGTTCGTGACTTTCTTTAAACTCTTACCATAGCTAAGATGAACATCACTATTTCGGTTATTATTTCCTGATAACTGCAACTTCCTTTGGCAGAGATCTTTTTGATCCCAGTGATCTCCCCACAAAATTTTGATAGCATTGGGTAAACATCTGTTAGCAGCATAAAATGTTTTAAAAATTGCACGTTATAATCATGTAGATGAAAAAATTATTATCAATGAGATATAATAAAAAAAACGTCCTTCCCCATATATCCTGTATTAGGCTACTCCTTAACTCATTAACCCCTGGAGGTTTTTGTTGTTTTCACCTGAAATGCAAGTAGGAAACACACGTTGTGGGCTATTTCTGAATACATCCTAATACATCAACTTCCCGGTGATTTTCCAATAAGCTTTTGCTTAACGGACTCAACATTTTTGTATAGAGAAACCCTCTTTTATCTGAATGCCCACCTTATCCTACTTTTTGCAAAGGTTCATCTTCTGTCTGTTTGCATTCATACCAGTCTGCCTTAGGTCTCAGTTTATCAAGAAAAATGAGAATAATTTTGCACTGAAGACACAAATAAAAACAAACTAATGATTTTTGTAGAAAGCATACATGTGAGATTTTGACTGTGGCAATCAGGTTAATTCCTGATGCAACTGGTGGCTTTTATACTAAACCAACACTGCCACCAACCCCTAAATTTTACATTCATTTTTGACAGCAAAGAGCTATTTTGAATATTTTCCTGTGACAAGGCAGCTAAAAGAATCGGTATGTACCTTATGCATGAATAAAGTTCACTAGTACTATAACAAATTAGCATACTTTTCATCACCCATGAACCATCTAGATTTTTAGATAGTTACCTCTGTAGCAGACACACATAAATACGTAGGCCAAGTCGACAGCTCATTTGCAACCCAAGTTATGCATTTGATCTCCAATGCTCGTCTAACTGTGACAGGCAGTCACTAACAAGCCAACCTATTTCCATGCCTAACTCAAAGTAAATCTAAACCACATTATAGATTTAGCTTCTGTGTGAATTCATAAATGCTAGGCTTGTGATAATTGGATTTATGCCTTCTACCTTAAAAATTAGGGAGGTGTCAAAATACTAAACTATCCAGTGAGACCTTAAGTATGAGACCAAAAAGTCTAAAATCCAGACACAAAATCGGATTCCGACAACGGGCAAATTTTCGGTGGAAAAAAATCAGGTCCAAAAATTGAGGTTTTTCCCCTGTTTTTTGTAGTGCAACTAGAATGTCCAGATTTTTTTATATCATTGTAGAGCTACATCTGTCTACTTTTCTATAATACCACCCACTTTAGTGTATCTTACATGACCTTGACACAACAGAGCTTGGCAGTAGGCTACTACCTCCTGCCAGTAAACTCAGTGCCAGGGGTTAATGAGTCAACACACTCTTTTCATTATACATGATTAAACAAGTCCTGTAGACTGGGATCAGCCCATATTATGCAGGTCATGTAGACTGGGATCAGCCCAAGTAACACTGAACTCATACCAAAGTATATTTTGATATTCAAATTGGTTTAGTTTTGAATACATGTAATTGGCAATCACAATACTTGCTTCATGCTTGAATCAGCCTGACACAATTCTGCTTAATCAGCAATCAACCCAAAATAAACTGTGATGCCTGGATCAGTCTAGTACAGATTCTGTTTAATCTGGGATCAGCCCATTATACACTGTAATGCAGAAATCAACTTAGCATATATTCCACTTAATCCAGAATCAGCCCAGAATACACTCTGCTCAGAGATCAGCTTAGCATAGATTTTACTTAATCTGGGATCAGGTCAAAATAAACTATTGCTGTGATCAGCCAATCACAGATTCTGTTTAATCTGTGATCAGCCCAGAATAGACTCAGATGCAGTGATCTGCCTAGTACAAATGCACAGATTACTCACACACTGCCATCAGGTATGATTACCATTATTAAAGAAAAAGCTTTAAAATATTTCTCCAAAATGGCTTTTTAGAATTTGACCAAACTTGACACTGACAGAAAACATTCCTGCTTGAAGACTTTTCTGGTTGGTACAAATGATTCTGAGCTACAAAATGTTCAGACAGTTGTACCCTGTGCTCTTCATTTTATTAAGTTTGAGTTACATTTTGGGATAGTTTAGTATGATTAATAAAGTCAGTTGTTTCACATGTAAGAGATTATGTTCTGGACTGTTATGTTTATTTATTGCAAGTCAGCATTGTTGATATTTGGACTGTTATGTTAATTATTGCAAATCAGCATTGTTGATATCTGGACTATTGTGCTTATTTATTGCAAGTCGGTATTGTTGATTTCTTAATGGTTTCGTTAATTTATTGCAAGTCTGCATTATTGATATTTGGACTGTGTAGTTTTTACACAGTGTTTACTTGTTTCATAATTTGTTATGGTGTTCATGGGGGCTTGCTGACATTGACATGGTATTGATTTTCTCCAGGTATTGGTTTATAGGCTGACAGGTGTGAATAAGGGGTCTGTTTTCTCCAAGTTACTGTGTTGTAGTGTTTGCAAAGGCTTAGACATATCACGTTTATGTAAGGTTTATGTTTTCCTGTCTGACCAATGTTAACATGGGAATTTGGCACTTATGTAAATGTTCAGTAGTTACATTAATGTTAAAGCCTAGTGTTGAGATTTTGAAAGTCAGATAAAGTTGCAAGCAAGTCACCATATTTTTCAGAACACCAATATTTGTGTTTTGTGCATGACATTTAGGTCAAGTGAATCACCAGTTTCTTCATAACACCAGTGTTTGTATTGAGTGTGGCATGTAGACCGAGTGAGTCACCAGTTTCATCAAAACACCAATATTTATATACTGAGTGTGGCATGTAGACCGAGTGAGTCACCAGTTTCATCAAAACACCAATATTTATATATTGTGTGTGGCATTTAGCTTAGATGGACATGACGTGGAATTTATTTGTTGCAAGCATGACTGTTAAAGTTTAGACTGAACATCATGGTTGCTATCTGTTTAAGCTGTTTCTGGTGGGATTCATGCCAAATTGACATCAATAAAATGGTTAAATTTGTTTCAGATGTCAGTAGTGGTGTCAGGCTGTAAATTTGTTTCAGGTGTCATTAGTGGTGTTCAGGCTGAGTAACATTGCCTTGTTATTATGTTTAGGCTAAGTGAGGTGGTGTTTATCTCATCACGTTGTCTTATTCTTCCAAGTGGTCAGTGGTGATTTTCATGTTTAAGGAACAGAAGGATCCATTCTTGAACTAAAAATTGTGTTTGAGGGACCAAATTTTCTGTTCAATAAAAAATGGGTCATTATGTGAAGAAATAAAGATAGGGCTTTAAAACATAAGGTGTGATTTCGATGCATTGGTTGATTTACTTTTTTTGGTACAATTTTTTTAGTAGAAGTGTGAATTCTACAATTACATGGCCTAGAATAGACCCTGATGGAGGTGCTGCCATGGTGTGGACGAGTGTGTATGATATATAAATTAAAAACAACTCTGCAGGAGAACATCCCAGAAGAGTTCAAATTCCAGTAAGAAATCATCTTTACAAACAGCCTAATTTTTATAGCAGTTAAAAAATTTAAGTTTGAGAAGAAAGAAAACTAAGGTAGAAATGTAGAAATTAGCTTAATAACAAAATTTGCAATATACAGTTTACCAGTATAACAAAACATTTGAGCTGAGACTCTTGGAATTCCATAACTATGAATAATACAGTACATGTAGTAACACTTGACAGGTAAAGCAGTTGTTTTGATGCCTTAAAACTATGGGGGCCCCGAGTGGTCTAAAGCGCTCTCCGTTACAGATCACTGCCATCTCACATCTGTCTGCGTGGGTTTGAGTCTTGGATTCGGCCAATGTGGGTATGTGAGAAAGCTTGCCAGTAGCTTCTTGTGGGTCGGTGGTTCTTCCTGGGTTCTTCCTCCACCATTAATACCGGCCGCCATACATAGCCTATCGTGTGCTGAAAAATGGCATTAAACCCCACGACAACAACAATAAAACTATGCATTCTGTAGAACAGAGTATTTGACTGCGAGTGGATGTAAAGGGACAGAATTCTTGCTTTTAAGTCTTGTCCATCTGAAAGCAACATAGATCCTGATCTTCCCACACATTATGTAGTATGAAGCTGGACTCTACTTATAAGTGAGTCTATATCCATGGATGTTGGCCCTATATGTATATATACTCCTTCCCCTTTTTCTGGCATCATCTCTGATGGTATTTAGGTTGGTTGACATTGAAATGGTCCTTGTCAATTCTGGCTGTCTGTGATGGTTGTTACATATTTATGTATCATCATTAGAATTAATTATATCTTTTTTATACAAGTCATTGAGGCACTGACAGTTGTATTTTAAATTCATTGGTTGGCACTAGCGTAAAAGTACATGTACTCTTCTTTGTAAAAATTCCATTCATGACAAGGCCGATGGCTGAGGGTAAATCAACTAACCTGGTCATGAATGATACACAAGTATGAATGGGGGTCACGTAAACAAAGAGTGTAATTCAAAGTACAATTGGACCGCTCTGTTAGCCCAGAGGTTAGAGCGTCTGCCTCAGATGCAGATTTGCAGGTTTGAACCATGGCCGAGTCATTCCAAAGACTTATAAAAATGGTACTAACAGCTGCCTCGATTGGTACTCAGCATTAAAAGGTTAGTGTTAGGACTGGTTGACTTGGTATCAGGATAATGAGACTGGGTGGGACATGATGCTACATGTCTGCAACATGATGCCCCAGTGCTACACATCGCTATAAAATGCCACACTGCAGACATCTTAGCAATTTGACTGAAAAACTGTTAAAACTATGTTAAAAATCTAAAAACACTCATTCACTCAAAGTGCAATTCCCTATGGAGAACTATCATGCATGCTTTAGCAGTTGTTCTGTTCACTGATTCTTGAAGGTCACAAAAGGACTTTTTCATTTTGATGACCACGTTATTGTGAAAGGAATAATAGAATTTCAGATTGGTCTAGAAAATATTGTGATTTAGATTTTGTTTATTTGAAACGTAAATGGATACTATATAATGACCATATTATTTTATTCTTGTACAGTTGTGATAGGATTTGTTAGAGTCATTGAGAGGAAAGTAGTATTTTTATTTTTAAGTCACTGGATAAAGCAGAGCAGATATAAACTTTGATTTAAACAGTCAGTACTTTGGGATTATATGATGATTGGACTGAAGGACTTGAATATTTAATTAATTCAATCAGATTATGTGAAACTTTCAGGGACTTCATTGATATTCTTTGTTCACAAGATTGCAATGAAGTAAAAACATTTGGATTAATAATTGTGTAAATTTCAGTGGTGTTATCATGGTAACACTTAAGCACTATAGAAGCTTCATTTGGAATACCTTGGAAGAGTTTCCAGATTATTGAGAAATTGATAGTATAATTAGGATTATAATTACAGTCTAAGAACTCATACACTGCAAGTTATTTTTAATTCTTTCACTTTCTTCGATTTTATATTTTTTTAAAATAAATTTAAATTTTGGAAAACTTGCTTGTTTGGGATTTACATAATCTTGTTACTTAAGTTTAAGCCCATAGATTAACATGGTATGCAGACTAAAAGACATTGATGTGTTTATATGTTCCAGTTTTCATTGATGCAGTTCAGGCTGAGTGAACTGACATTGTATTTATCTCTTGTATGTGTCAGCTATGGTGTTGAGGCTTAATGACACTGACATTTTGTTAATTTGGTCCAGGTATCAGTGGTGTTTGTTCAGGTTGAATGACATCCACATCAAAATTGTGTTTTCTGACCCAAGTGGTTTTCATCAGTTGCATGTGCCAATATATGATGTCCCACCTGAGTGACACACATTTTATTTACAAGTTCAATGTATCATTGGTGGTGTTCTGGTTGATGGGTGAGTGACATTGTTAGTATATTTATTTATTTCAGGTGTCAGTTGTTGTGTTCAGGCTGACTGACATTGAGTTCCTGATGCAGGGTACAGGACTTGACACATTCATCCGTGTCCAGGCCAAAGCTCTCCATTCAGCTGAGCCAGGCAATGTTGTCTATGAAGAATTCTATGAAAAACTCTCCACACCAACAGGTAGTGATGCATCACGTCTCCCTATCTTCACATATCAATTTTCAATGAGCCACTTCAATTCACATTGACCCTTTCACGTGTTGTTAACTGAGATAGTGTTTTGAAGAAGTGCCCACTTACAATTAAAATATTTTATTTCCATTACACGCAAAATCAACTGATCAATGAAAGACGGGGTTTTCTTGTGCTTGGTGCTAAATAAGGCAACTTTCATGATGTTCACATGCCTTGACTTGAAAAAAAAATTATTTGTGTGTGAACAGTTTAAATGGAGAAACTGACATAATGATTATTCATATGATCTATCTAGGTAAATGTAAAGAGCACTGTAATAGAATCACTTTCAGCTGTATCCAGTTAGCAGCCGGATTGGATCACTTTCAGCTGCATTCTGCTAGATAGCAGTCTGATTGGATCACTTTCAGCTGCATCCTGCTAGATAGCAGCCTGATTGGATCACTTTTAGCTGCATCCCGCTAGATAGCAGCCTGATTGGATCACTTTCAGCTGCAATCTGCTAGATAGCAGTCTGATTGGATCACTTTCAGCTGCATCCTGCTAGATAGCAGCCTGATTGGATCACTTTTAGCTGCATCCCGCTAGATAGCAGCCTGATTGGATCACTTTCAGCTCCATCCAGTTGGAGAGCAGCCTGATTGGATCACTTTCAGCTGCATCCAGTTAGATAGCAGCCTGATTGGATCACACTCAGCTGCATCCAGTTAGATAGCAGTCTGATGGATCACATTCAGCTGCATCCAGTTAGATAGCAGTCTGATTGGATCACTTTCAGCTGCATCCAGTTAGATAGTAGCCTGATTGGATCACTTTCAGCTGCATCCAGTTAGATAGCAGCCTGATTGGATCACTTTCAGCTGCATCCAGTTAGATAGCAGCCTGATTGGATCACTTTCAGCTGCATCCAGTTAGATAGCAGTCTGATTGGATCACATTCAGCTTCATCTTGCTAGATAGCAGCCTGAATGGATCACTTTCAGCTGCATCCAGTTAGACAGCAGCCTGATTGGATCACTTTCAGCTGCATCCAGTTAGATAGCAGTGTGATTGGATCACTTCAACTGCATCCAGTTAGTTAGAAGTCCGATTGGGTCACTTTCAGCAGCAAACAGTTAGTTAGTAGAGCGATAAACACTTTTAGCTAGCTCCACAAGCAAGTGGTTAATGTATAATGAAGTGGATCGATGACTCTTGGTTATCGAAGATATCTCCTTTACCACACCATAACTTTTATCTGTCTATTGTCTCGCTTAAATTAGTTTATACCAAGACATTTAGATGTTTTGTTTACTGATGGAGGCCACAGCAACTCAAGCAGCAAAAACAAGATTTTTTGTGAATGTTTATTAAAGTCCTATGTGTCAATGGGTATTTTATAGTTTGAGACAGTGTTTTATGGAACCCTTGTTTTGTCTCATCAACATTTTTTTTGTGAAGGTTGAATTGTCAGGTAAAATTTCACAACTTACCAGTATTTAATAACAATTTAGATTTATTGTAACATTCGGTATTCATGGACTGTGGTTGCTCACAACCTATACGAATACAAGTTAGACTTATTGTAACATTCAGTATTCATGGTCTGTGGTTGCTCACAACTTATACGAATACAAGATAGACTTATTGTACCATTCAGTATTCATGGTCTGTGGTTGCTCACAACTTATACGAATACAAGATAGACTTATTGTAACATTCGGTATTCATGGACTGTGGTTGCTCACAACTTATACGAATACAAGATAGACTTACTGTAACATTCAGTATTCATGGACTGTGGTTGCTCACAACTTATACGAATACAAGATAGACTTATTGTACCATTCAGTATTCATGGTCTGTGGTTGCTCACAACTTATATGAATACAAGATAGACTTATTGTAACATTCAGTATTCATGGACTGTGGTTGCTCACAACTTATACGAATACAAGATAGACTTACTGTAACATTCAGTATTCATGGACTGTGGTTGCTCACAGCCTATACGAATACAAGTTAGACTTATTGTAACATTCAGTATTCATGGTCTGTGGTTGCTCACAGCCTATACGAATACAAGTTAGACTTATTGTAACATTCAGTATTCATGGACTGTGGTTGCTCACAACTTATACGAATACAAGTTAGACTTATTGTAACATTCAGTATTCATGGACTGTGGTTGCTCACAACTTATACGAATACAAGTTAGACTTATTGTAACATTCAGTATTCATGGTCTGTGGTTGCTCACAGCCTATACGAATACAAGTTAGACTTATTGTAACATTCAGTATTCATGGTCTGTGGTTGCTCACAGCCTATACGAATACAAGTTAGACTTATTGTAACATTTAGTATTCATGGACTGTGGTTGCTCACAACTTATACGAATACAAGATAGACTTATTGTAACATTCAGTATTCATGGACTGTGGTTGCTCACAACTTATACGAATACAAGTTAGACTTATTGTAACATTCAGTATTCATGGACTGTGGTTGCTCACAACTTATACGAATACAAGTTAGACTTATTGTAACATTCAGTATTCATGGTCTGTGGTTGCTCACAGCCTATACGAATACAAGTTAGACTTATTGTAACATTCAGTATTCATGGTCTGTGGTTGCTCACAGCCTATACGAATACAAGTTAGACTTATTGTAACATTTAGTATTCATGGACTGTGGTTGCTCACAACTTATACGAATACAAGATAGACTTATTGTAACATTCAGTATTCATGGTCTGTGGTTGCTCACAACTTATATGAATACAAGATAGACTTATTGTAACATTCAGTATTCATGGTCTGTGGTTGCTCACAACTTATATGAATACAAGATAGACTTATTGTAACATTCAGTATTCATGGTCTGTGGTTGCTCACAACTTATACGAATACAAGATAGACTTATTGTAACATTCAGTATTCATGGACTGTGGTTGCTCACAACTTATATGAATACAAGATAGACTTATTGTAACATTCAGTATTCATGGTCTGTGGTTGCTCACAACTTATATGAATACAAGATAGACTTATTGTAACATTCAGTATTCATGGTCTGTGGTTGCTCACAACTTATACGAATACAAGATAGACTTATTGTAACATTCAGTATTCATGGACTGTGGTTGCTCACTATGAACATGACTTGCATTATTTTCTGTTAACTGATCATCTTCTCTTGCTGGGGTGTTAGCAGTTTATAAAGTTGCCTAATACTTCCCCTTAACAAAATCATGTCAGATTATCTCCCAACTGCTTCTGGCATAGAAAAATTTTGTATTCTGTTTCATGGTCTTTCATCAGCAAAGTCAGAAACCAGATATTTTTTACCTTAAGGTGTAATAGCTATACCCAAAGCTATGGCACTAATGGGGGTTTGCCTTGCTCTACCATACCCTAGCTTCTTTTCAGTTCTGGACCTTGTAATTTACCACTGTGCCTACATTTACTTACAGGATTCATTACAGACCCTAAACCAAGCATTGAAAGTTTCCCAATAAAGTTCAAGCTCATTTTGGGTCCAGCCGCTGGGAAAGAGTCCCCTGATGGACCTGAACTTGGGTTCATGGGTGTCAAGGTAAAAGACTTTAGTCTTGGGCTGAAGATGTCCAGTATCATCAACCTGACCAGCTTTGGCGAGGATGAGAAACTGGTAGACGCCATACCCATGCTTGTGGACATCACAAATCTTACATTACATCTTGAGGTAAATGCAGATGTATATAGGCATCATGCACGTGTCACTGACACTACAAGTAAATACCCATGTCTGACGACATCATAAATCCAACACTGACACTACAAGTAAATACCCATGTCTGACAACATCATAAATCCAACACTGACACTACAAGTAAATACCCATATCTGACGACATCATAAATCCAACACTGACACTACAAGTAAATACCCATGTCTGACGACATCATAAATCCAACACTGACACTATGATTAAATACCCATGTCTGAAGACATCATAAATCCAACACTGACACTACAAATAAATACCCATGTCTGAAGACATCATAAATCCAACGCTGACACAACAAGTAAATACCCATGTCTGAAGACATCATAAATCCAACACTGACACTATGATTAAATACCCATGTCTGAAGACATCATAAATCCAACACTGACACTACACGTAAATACCCATGTCTGAAGACATCATAAATCCAACACTGACACTGCAAGTAAATATCCATGTCTGAAGACATCATAAATCCAACACTGACACTGCAAGTAAATACCCATGTCTGAAGACATCATAAATCCAACACTGACACTACAAATAAATACCCATGTCTGAAGACATAATAAATCCAACACTGACACTACAAATAAATACCCATGTCTGAAGACATCATAAATCCAACACTGACACTACAAGTAAATACCCATGTCTGAAGACATCATAAATCCAACACTGACACTGCAAGTAAATACCCATGTCTGAAGACATCATAAATCCAACACTGACACTACAAGTAAATACCCATGTCTGAAGACATCATAAATCCAACACTGACACTACAAATAAATACCCATGTCTGAAGACATCATAAATCCAACACTGACACTACAAGTAAATACCCATGTCTGAAGACATCATAAATCCAACACTGACACTACAAGTAAATACCCATGTCTGAAGACCTCATAAATCCAACACTGACACTACAAATAAATACCCATGTCTGAAGACATCATAAATCCAACACTGACACTACAAGTAAATACCCATGTCTGAAGACATCATAAATCCAACACTGACACTACAAGTAAATACCCATGTCTGAAGACATCATAAATCCAACAGACACTATAATTAAATACCCATGTCTGAAGACCTCATAAATCCAACACTGACACTACAAATAAATACCCATGTCTGAAGACATAATAAATCCAACACTGACACTACAAGTAAATACCCATATCTGACGACATCATAAATCCAGCACTGACACTACAAGTAAATACCCATGTCTGACGACATCATAAATCCAACACTGACACTACAAGTAAATACCCATGTCTGAAGACATCATAAATCCAACACTGACACTACAAGTAAATACCCATGTCTGAAGACATCATAAATCCAACACTGACACTACAAATAAATACCCATGTCTGAAGACATAATAAATCCAACACTGACACTACAAGTAAATACCCATGTCTGAAGACCTCATAAATCCAACACTGACACTACAAAATAAATACCCATGTCTGAAGACATCATAAATCCAACACTGACACTACAAGTTAATACCCATGTCTGAAGACATCATAAATCCAACACTGACACTATAATTAAATACCCATGTCTGAAGACATCATAAATCCAACACTGACACTACAAGTAAATACCCATGTCTGAAGACATCATAAATCCAGCACAGACACTATAATTAAATACCCATGTCTGAAGACATCATAAATCCAACACTGACACTATAATTAAATACCCATGTCTGAAGACATCACAAATCATAAGACAACTGACAGCAGAAACACTGGTATACAATGGAAAGAAGGAAGAGATCCAGCAGCGAGTCGTTTTCATTCTTTATTTCTATTACAGGAGGATAGACCACCTGTGAATGTCACATCTCCAGGTCCTGTTCCAATCCACTTGAAAATTCATGAGCTGTCAATTCGCAGGAATAAAGATGGGGTGATCCATCTTACTGGTACAGTACATCATTCTATTCAGTTAAATTTGCTGTTTTGTATTTAGCACTATCTTCTGACCAGACATGAAATTTGTGCAACCATTTCTTTCCTGATTATCAAACTTGGTATTGTAATTATGATATGCGGAGAAACAAATCTTCTGTCATTGAAAAGATACAAGGTTAGTATGATTATGTTTTGTAATGAGACATTTGCAAAGGAAATGGATTAACAAGTTGACAGGAAAGTGTATTGTACAGGTACAACATGTACATGAAGCTTTAAGCTAGTAACTACTATATGTACTCACTTATAGGTTGAGTCTAATTGCAAACTACAAAGATCCTGATCTGCTGTATCATAATGTGCCTGCAGATTAAGGTCTGTTTTTTTGTTTTACTAATTACTTCTAACAAACCTCACATAACCAAATCTGTCTTTGCATAATGCACCGGCAGATAGGGATCTATGCAGTTTGCATTTGCACTTGACTTATAAGTGAGTATATACAATGCATACAGTAGTTTGTACACTGAGAAAAGCATTTGAATTTCCTTTGCACAATTACTAAGCACTCTGAATTAATAGGTTCTTCCTTTCATGTATGATGATGACAGCTATTTGATCTCTTGGTGCATTTACATACTGTAAACTTACAGTACTCCCTCACTGTAAGGTCCTTCATTATAGCACAGTTCATTGATCTCATTTCATGACTTATATAATGGGGGAATACTCTAAGCATGTTATATTTTCTATATTTTCCACCTCAGACTCAGAAATAGTATATAAGGGAACATAGTAGACCTGGTTTATTTGAGCAGTAAATCAGTGAGAAATTTCATGAAGCCATTCATAGGATCACAAGCTAAAGTGCTGGTTTTGGGGGAAATTAAGGGCACAAATTACTATTATTTTTTGGACTAATACAAAGAAAAAATATTTGTTAAGTACATACGCTTTAAATTTATGGTTGTTGTTTGTTGTTGTTGTTGTGGGGTTTAACGCCATTTTTCAGCACACGATAGGCTATGCATGGTGGACAGTATTAATGGTGGAGGAAGAACCCAGGAAGAACCACCGACCCACAAGAAGCTACTGGCATGCTTTCTCACATACCCACATTGGCCAAATCCTAGACTCAAACCCACTCAGACAGAGGTGAGATGGCAGTGATCCATAACGGAAAGCGCTTTAGACCACTCGACCACTCAGGGGCCCCCTTCATTTATGGTTTTTAGCATCTGGATAAGCCATAGAAAAAAGAATGCCATGATAAAAGTGAATCAGTAATATCGGAAATTTGGAGTGGTGAAATAACGTTTTAATTATCATATAAATGACTTATAATTCTTTAGAGATAATCTTTAGTAGGGATGTGTATTGCCACTTGTGTCAAGATAAGATTTGTATCATAATGCTTAGCTTCCTGATAAGGTATGTATGCCCTAAGTAGGGGTATGCATTGCCACTGATATCACAATATGATTCATTTCATGATACATGTATTTTGGTCATGTTACAGTTAGTAGGGTTGCATTTTGCCACTGATATTATGTGATTGATATGATACTAAGGGCCTAATACTATTTGTATTCCAATAAATGAATGTACTTAGGTCCGGATACAGTCAATAGAGGTGTGTGTTGCCACTGTCATTATGATATAATTCATATAATGATAAATGTACTTAGGTCCTGATACAGTCAATAGTGGTGTGTGTTACCGCTCCGGTGGCCTAGTGGTTAGAGCATCTGCCTCGGATGCGGGAGGTCATGGGTTCGATCCTCGGCCGAGTCATACAAAGATTTGCAAAAATGGTACATACAGCTGCCTCGTTTGGCGCTCAGCATTAAGAGGTTAGTGTTAGGACTGGTCGGCCTAGTGTCAGGATGTGGCTGGGTGGGACATCATGCTACATGTCTGCGGCATGATGCCCCAGTGCCAGACATCACTATAAACTGCCACATTGCAGACATCTTAGCGATATGACTGAAAAATTGTTAAAGCTACATTAAAAATCCAAATCACACACACACACACAGAGGTGTGTGTTGCCACTGATGTCAAAATATGATTCATTTCATGATACATGTACTTTGGTCCTGTACAGTCAATAGAGGTGTGTAGGACTCATGGTACTAATTTAGTTCCCATTGTAAACCTATCCAAACACCATGATATTAAAAATTCAATAACTTAACATTTTTGAGTGCTCATGATCAAACCTGTACTCATCAAGTATAGATGAAACCTGGATGTCAGCTTCTTTGTTGAGGAAAGGATATGAGCCGCAGCATTTTCTGGACCTGCATGTGTTTGAACCATGTGCTTTCAATTCTGCACCAAAGAGTCAGGTGTTAATTTTAGTAATGAGTGTTCCAAAGTCCAGACTGTTAAAGGACTGAAATTCCATCAAAAAAACAATGTTTTTTTTTTCACTGACAGTTAGGATAAAAGATTCTTTTCCTAAAACATAACTTGCATTATTCACCAATCCTGGTCAGCAAAACCCATATATACACTATTTTATATTCACCCATTTCCAGGCTGGTTCCCATTTTTCCATGTAATTAGTACCATGTATCCTGTATTGCCCCTGATGTCACAATATGATTCATATCCTGATAAGTGTACTTAGATCCTGATGCAATCAATAGATGTGTGTGTTGCCACTGATGTCACAATATGATTTGTATCATGATATTTAGATCCTGTTACATTATATATCCCACAAACATATCCTAAGCTTATTTTTATGTATCGAACAAATTATATTTTTCATCACAGCTAAGTGTTACTTATTACGTACTTTTGTAATGTTTAATACTTCATTATTAAAATTAGCTGTAATCTGAGAAAATTTAAAGAAAATTGATACAGTATGAAGAAATGAAATAGACTGATCAGTTTTATCCACAAGTATGAAATAATTTATAGAATTATGGAATTATCTTATCTTAAGTTCTCGGTTTGTATCATGCATATGACAGGACAGGGGTAGCAGTGTGATATATTATATCAGCATGAATATATTTATATTCCCAATACATATCATTTTATTATTACACCCTTAATCTTTAGCGGTGTTGTTAATTTTATTTTATTTTTATTTTATTTTCAGGAGGAAGCTTCCCACCACTCACACGTGAATATAGAATGCTGTCTGTAATATCAGACAATGGTCAGCCTACAGAATCAAGTGAGGAAAAGACCAAAAAGCAACAAGCATCACATGAGCAGAAGCATAATATTAATGAAAGAGATGAGGACATAAATAGCCTCCCTGTATCAGTCCAACAAAAACTTGAGAGTCTATGTCAAGAAAATGAACAGTTGAAAAGGCATCTTGAAGACATGGAACATCTTCTGCATGAACAAGAAGCTAAAAATAGTGCTAAATCCCAAACACAACAGATTTCTGAAGCCCTGCAGCAGGAGAACAAGCAGCTGAAAGAAAAAATAGAGAATTCTGTATCCTCGTCATCATCTCTGGTGTCTGGTGAGAGCTTGTTGCAACAGGAAAAGGAGGAGTTGGAGAAAGTCAATCAGATACTGCATAGCCGGGTGGCATGTCTGGAGGATGAAGTAGAAGGATTAAAGCAGGAGAAAGAGTCACTTATGTCCACTTTGAAATTTTTACAGGAAGAACTTAATGCTTCAGAACAAAGACATCACAACTCCTGACATTCTCTATAGTGTAAGTTGAATGAATTAAGTCAGTGATTTCCATTTCCTTTACAGGAAAGAGATCTAGGAGTGAATCATCAGGAATTTTAAAATTCTTAATAAAAGACATGAGCAATACAACACCCAATGACTTGAAGGAGGATAAAGATGGGTTGGAAGGGGCCTAAGGCAGAAGAAACAGTATAGTTACAGTGTGTTACAACTTCTGCAAAGGAGGTGATAATTCATGAACAGAAACATTAACACAGCAATCCCTCCATTTCTAATGGAGGTATGAGTATCCTCAGACAATTTATGACCTCGAGGGTTGGGAGATTATAGGTTGGGCTGAGACAGATTAAGTTGAAATTTGATTTATCTCAAGGTGAAATTTGATTTCTCTCAAGGTTTTTAGGCCTGACATTTTGCAAGCTTCTCCTGTCACATCATGATCTCAGGCACAAGTCCACCCGATGCAATAATGTGTCTGATCATGGTTTAATAGTATATAGTTTAACTAAAATGTTTATTAATCAGGATCTCATTTTCAGAACTTTGAGAGTATGAAACAAAAACTTTTAACTACACCACCATATCAAATTAAAATTATTTATATATATGTGTATGTTTGTATGTGTGCAAGTAAGACTGTCCAGTTAGGGTAATTAATGCAATGTTATAGAAGTTCTTAAGTTTCTGTGAATCAATATTTACTATGTGCAGGGTACTGTGATAATGAAGTCTCAGAATAACTTTTAATAAGTTGGAGTTTTGCTGTCAGAGAGTTTCACATATAATTGTTCTGGATTGTCTTCCTCATGTTTTGAACAAGTAATGGTTCATCTACCTACATTGAAGGTTTTTATGTCCATGCTGTTAAAAAGTTGTTCCATTATTGACTTACATTAATTTTGGTATATGTCTATCACAGCCATTAGTTTTGCCATATGTCTATCACAGCCATTAGTTTTGGTATACATCCATTACTTTTGGTATATGTCTATCACATCCATTACTTTTGGTATATGTCTATCACATCCATTAGTTTTGGTATATGTCTATCACATCCATTAGTTTTGCCTTATGTCTATCACATCCATTAGTTTTGGTATATGTCTATCACATCCATTAGTTTTGCCATATGTCTATCACATCCATTAGTTTTGGTATACATCTATTAGTTTTGGTATATGTCTATCACATCCATTAGTTTTGGCATATATCTATCACATCCATTAGTTTTGCCTTATGTCCATCACATCCATTAGTTTTGGTATATGTCTATTACATCCATTAGTTTTGCCTTATGTCTATCACATCCATTAGTTTTGGTATATGTCTATTACATCCATTAGTTTTGCCTTATGTCTATCACATCCATTAGTTTTGCCTTATGTCTATCACATCCATGTCTTGTTCTTTAATAATAATAATAATAATAATAATAATCATAATAATAATAATAAAACCAGACAAAAATCCAATAAATGGAAATCACAAAAATCCTATGAAATCCTTTGTGTATTTTACTTTGATAATTTAAATACAAAGTGTTCATATACAAAGTGTTTGTACAGTTAGATTTATGTATAAATAAATATATTTATTTATTACTATCGTATATTTTTTCACATTTTTTCACATGTGATCCTAAATGTATGTTCTAATTTATCTTCCTTCTAATCTTTGTTATGCCATTACTTACAGGTTACTGCGTTTGTAGTGGAAAATATGAACGAGTTTTTCAGATGGAATACTGCATGACCTTGGCAGTACAGTGTATCCATCTGACAAAACAAGTTCATATTTTCCCATACAAATGCAGGAACCTTTTTATTATATGCTCATTTTTCTTATTCTACCTAAGGCTTAATTATATAAACAAAATAGACTACAAGAAACAAAGTAACTGAATGTATGCCATATTCCAAACTAAATACACAAGCACAGATTCATCGTTACACAACAACAACATTATTAATGCACACATAACTCCACCCAGATAAATTTGAACTTAGTCATGCGCTAGACATAACTTTTTTTTAAAAATGTCATTTTGGTCTACTTAAAAATATAAATTTGGAGTCATATTGTGAATTAATGCACATTGCCAGAACTTTTCCATTTGATCTGGAATAAATAGATTTTGGTATTTTTGTCAATTCTATGAAATTTCATGATCATGGACTGGATTCATCTGTGAAAATTCTTCAGAAATACATTGGATTGAAAAAGTGAGGGAAAAGAGTGTTGACATCTGCAAGAGTGTTTCTGTTCTGTCACTGAATATTTGAAATCATAATGTGGGGAAGATATGAAGTCTTTCAATTGCAATTATCAAAAAGATGCTATGGAATTTAATGTTTATTTAATTTTGAGTGCAGTAAGGAAGATGTAATTGCACTTGGAATATAATCGAAATTACAGTACAATTTCAAAATGTGTAATCAAGCTTGAGAACCCATGACATGGCTCGTGTAATTCAGATTTGCAGAACTAGGAAAGGAAATTCAGAATGTGAAACTGCAAGTATATTTTTTGCCATTCTTATTACCAGCTAAAGAAGACAGGTTATGCCTTGTGACTTGCATGTTATTTGTAGGTACCCAGCAGTTTTATAAAATCTGGCATCTCCTGCCTAAATCCAAAACATTATATCAAAAAACTTAACGTGGAATATAGCAAAGCAGCTCTTATGTGGCAGTCCATGAAACATCTGCTTTAGTTCATTCAGAAAAATGTAATCAACCAAAACGTAAACAACCTACTATGTGAGTGTACATGATTTGTTTACAAAAAGTGCTGCCCTTCTGCATCCCTTATTTTTTACAACAAAAAGTAGTTACTTTATGAGTGCAATAGGAAGTAACACGCAAGTTCAGTATTGTCAAATACTGAACGATTCTGACAGTGCAGAGTTAACAGAGAAAAAAAATGAGCATATAATAATTTCACTTAGAGATATAATGCAGTTTGTTTGGGATGTTGTTTTGTTTTGTACACGTGTGTACAATGGCATTCTCAGTACTTGTGTTTGAAGAGCATAATATTTTGTGTGATGTGCATATATGTAATGATGTTTTATTGCACTGGATTATTTCAGCTTAACTGATGGTACTTGGATATCATTATCAGCTTGGAGGGATATTGATCACTCCAAACCTTATTTCATACTGTTAGGCACTTTCAGTATTTAGCTTGAAAAGCCAGTCATGCCATATAATGGGATATAATGAATTCTCCAAAGACGAAGTTATTTGCATGGGTAGTTGCCTCCCTTGATAAAGCTTAGCAGCTTCTTTGTAAAATGTCAAATCATACAGAAACATTTCAGTGAAGAATGCTCTCGTCATGTTATTCCTTCATATTTTTCTCCTAAAATATTTTCTGTTAAGAGACAAAGACTTAAGACATTGATTATTCATAACATAAATTCACAGGGATATTGGTATTTTCTTTTGATTGTAAAAATGGAACATTGGCGATATATTACATGTCCATATCTTTGATTCTCTTTAGTAATTTACCTGAACCCAGCAAATGATGTGTGTTCTCAATACCTTGATCCCTTTCTGACTTGCTTACTAAAGTCAACCAGCCCTTCTGACTTGTGTATTGAAGGTAACCAAACATTCATGGCTTGTGTATTGAAGTTAACCAAACATTCATGACTTGTATATTGAGGTTAACCAAACATTCATGACTTGTGTATTGAGGTTAACCAAACATTCATGACTTGTGTATTGAAGTCAACCAGCCTTTCTGACTTGTGTATTGAGGTTAACCAAACGTTCATGACTTGTGTATTGAAGTCAATCAGCTCCTTTCTAACTTAATTATTAAAGTCAAGTAGCCATCGGACTTGCTTACTAAAGTCAATCATCCCTTTCTGACTTGCATATGTCAGTCAGCCATCCACTCTTGTTTTATTAAAGTCAACCAGCCCGTTCTGATTTGCATATCAAAGGTAACCAGCCCTTTCTGACTTGCTTATGAAAGTCAGCTAGCTCATCTGATCTGCTTACTAAAATCAACCATCTCCTTTCTGACTTGAATATGTCACTCAACCATCCGCTCTTACTTGTTTATTAAAGTCAACCAGTCCTTTCAGATTTGCTTATTAAAGTCACCCAGCCCTTTCTGATTTGCATTTATTAAAGTCACCCAGCTCTACTAACTAGCATATTTAAGTCAACCAGCTCAGACTTGTGTATTGAAGTCAACTAGCCCTTCTGACTTGCTTATTAAAGACAACTATGCCTTTCTGATTTTCTTACCATGTCACCCAACTCTTTCTGGCTTGTCATAGTCAACCAGTCTTCTGACTCACTTATTAAAATCAACTGGCTCCTTTTTGACTTGCTTATTAAAGTCAACCAGCTCTTTCTGATTTGCTTATTAAAGTCAGCCAGTTCTTTCTGACTTGCTTATTAAGGTCATCCAGCTCATTCTTACTTGCTTATTAAAGTCAACCAGCTCATTCTTACTTGCTTATTAAAGTCAACCAGCTCATTCTTACATGCTTATTAAAGTCAACCAGCTCATTCTTACTTGCTTATTAAAGTCAACCAGCTCATTCTTACTTGCTTATTAAAGTCAACCAGCTCATTCTTACTTGCTTATTAAAGTCAACCAGCTCATTCTTACTTGCTTATTAAAGTCATCAAACTCTTTTATTGATAACTGTTTTAGCTACATCACTATTCAGTATTTGTACAACTTAAGTATTGTTTCCATTTTGCCACTGTAGTTATTATTCGCATTGGTTTGTCATCTTGAATAATTGTGCATGGCTTTGTCTTGTACATACTGCTACAGTGAACTTTTGAAGAGAATTGCTCAGAGGTGGTTGGCTCGACATTGTAGTATAATAACACTGCTTTCATATTCAATACTTTTTAATGTTTTCAACATAATGAACAAACAGGAATTGCTCATTATTATATTATTTATTTGGCTTTCATAGTGTCCTTTAAGTCAGTGTCATGATATAGTGTGATCCTGATGTAACACTCTCCATTATAACACAAATTTTGATATAACACATTGGTTCCCAAAATTTCATATATTTTTTTGTACACTAAAAATGACGTATTTTTTTTTAAGTACAAGAAATACTGCATAAAAGTTTATTATCATCTTGGGGAAGAGATTGTGTATAAATATAAGGATAGCATGATCTTGGCGTGGCTTCTAAAATTTGGTATATTTGTTCATTTTCTTCTTCAAAGTATGAAAAGTACTGTGTAAAATGTTAATTATCATTTTAGGTAGACATGAGTATGAATTCAGATATAACATCATCACAGAGTGGCTCATGTGATTTTACAATAATTTCACTAATTTCTTAAAAAAGTGCCCAATTTTGTGCAAAATTAAACAAGAGTTTGAATTAATAATTTGGCAAGATGTAATGTTTTCTGTAAGAAAAATTGTCTTACGGCTGCATCTTTCTTGATAGGAATAAATTTGTTCAAAGTTTCTATTTGTGAGTATTTATTTCAAATGTATCAGTAGTTGATTACTGCCCTTTCAGATTACCTTAGTTTTGAAAGAATAGCTGATTAGTGTTAATCTCATTATTACTGAACTATGAACAATAATGCAAACAAGTCTTCTCCATTTATCTTCAGTGCATTCTGCATGAATTTTTGCTCATAGGAAAGAAAAGATTTTCACCTAAATTTATAAATCAAATAATTTCAGTAATTGCTAATCATCAAAGTTAATTTCGCAACTAAAGGTTAGTCAAAATACGGGACAATTTTTTTTTTTTTAACAATTCGAAATCCTACACCATGCATACATTGCTTTGTGGTGTAATCAGTCTTCATGCAGTAAGTTGACCAGTGAATACTATTTTGCATTTCCCATAAAAATGACCCAGTTGTTCCTGAATGATTATTCTTGTTTTATTGGTTCAAACAAATAGAGGGCAAAATGTTAATTAGTGGATATTTAAAATAGATAATGGGATACAGAAACGTAAAGTTTTACTGTTCAAGCTTGAAACCCATGGGAGGACTAAGTATGGAGTTAAATAAATGAAATAGCTTCAAGATTAGTGTTCACAAGTGTAGCAAACAATGAGCTGGTTTAAAAAGCTTCTCAGCTGAATTAATAATTCAGTAAAATTTACCTTCCATTTTAAGGGAATACAATAGAGTATCGATGTCTGCTTAATCAACCATGATACATACCAACTGAAACCTATTTATGGACTGGCTTGTCAGTAGTTTTGGTCATTGTCACATAGATGTAAACACCCACCCACCCTTTTCATCTTCTACCTTCAAATCATTCACATATAGAGAGGAAACTGGCCTTCCACTGTTAACCCTGATTGGAACAAAACCATTTGAGGTATAGGGGTGGAGGAAAACAAAGTAAGTTATAAAACAAATGCGTCAGTGAATATTGGGTTTATATTATTTTGTCTTTGTTCAACAGAAAATGACTCTACATTTATTAAGGAACTTGCTCAGAACTCGCACAGTTGAATGGTTTACTCCCAAACTGGGTTCAGGCAGTTTACATGTAGTGTACACACACCTGTTGAATTGTCATCACGTTGAATAGTTTACTCCCAAACTGGGTTCAGGCAGTTTACATGTAGTGTACACACACCTGTTGAATTGTCATCACGTTGAATGGTTTACTCCCAAACTGGGTTCAGGCAGTTTACATGTAGTGTACACACACCTGTTGAATTGTCATCACGTTGAATAGTTTACTCCCAAACTGGGTTCTGGCAGTTTACATGTAGTGTACACACACCTGTTGAATTGTCATCACGTGAGCATTACAGGGTTCTGGCAGTTTACATGTAGTGTACACACACCTGTTGAATTGTCATCACGTGAGCATTACTGGGTTCTGGCAGTTTACATGTAGTGTACACACACCTGTTGAATTGTCATCACGTGAGCATTACAGGGCCATTACCTGTCATGTTCCATGTGAATTTTCACCCAAGTACATCAAGCCTAAATACAGGTTTCATTTTAGAAACTCTCACTGCCTGAATTATACATTTTACTGTTGACCAGAAACCAGACCCCGTGGACACATCCAGCAAATATGAATGTTGTAGGAAAAAACACCTGTTTCATAAGTCTGTGTGAAAGTATTAGCAAGAAATTAAATGTCAGGATTTGAACAGAGCTAGAAAATGTTTATTATTCATGCACATTTTTTATGGAATTACTGTTATGGATAAGAACATTAAACTAGTGAGTACATGCCACTGCCATCTCACCTCTGTCCATATGGGTTCAAGTCTCCAACTTGGCCAGTGTGGATATGTGAGAAAGCTGCCAGTAACTTCCCATGGGTTGGTGGTTCTTGCTTGGATTTTCTGGGGTTCTTCCTCCACTACTTATACTGGCCGCCATATATAGATTATCATGCACAGAGAAACCCCAAAAAGGTAGCAACAACTATACACTTATGTTGTATCACCGCTCCAGTGGCCTAAGCGGATAGAGCATCTGCCTCAGATGCGGGTTTGAACCCTGGCTAAGTCATACCAAAGACTTATAAAACAATGGTACTAGCAGCTGCCTCACTTGGCGCTAAGCATTAAGAGGTTAGTGTTAGGACCGGTCGGCCCGGTGTCAGGATAATGTGACACTGTGGGACATCATCCTACATGCCTGCAGCGTGATATCCCAGTACTAGACCACAATAAACTGCCACACAGCAGACATCATAGCGAAATAACTGAAAAATTGTTAAAGCAACTTTAAAAATCCAAATCACATGCACACACTCATGTTGCAGATTTCATACCACTCCGGTGGCCTGGTAGTTAGAGCATCTGCCTTGGATGTGGGTGTTCGTGGGTTTGATCCCCGGCCGAGTCATTACCAAAGACATAAAAATGGTACTAACAGCTGCATCGCTTGGCGCTCAGCATTAAGAGGTTAGTGTTAGGACTGGTCGGACTGGTATTAGGATAATGTGACTGGGTGGGTCATATGCTACATGTCTGCGGCGTGATTCCCCAGTGCTAGACATCATTATAAACTGCCACACTGCAGACATTGTAGTGATATGACTGAACATTTTTTAAAGCTACATAAAAAATCCAAAACACACACACACACACACATTACAGATTTTGTATACATCAAAATAAATATTAAATGTGAAATAACTATTTTAAGTACCTCATGTTTAATCTGGAACAAGCTGATAGCTGTATCAATGAGTCCATAGTAGTGCGCCCTCTTCATCCCCCTCCCCAATTTTTTTAGGTCGGTTGTAATGTTTCATTCGCTGTAGATAACTTACTTGCTTGGTTATTACACAGTTTGTTATATAGCATAGTCAGGGCTTTTGGACCCCAACCATCGTGTTACAGGGTTGCCACACTTTTGGACCCCAACCATCGTGTTATAGGGGTGTCACACTTTTGGACCCCAACCATCGTGTTATAGGGGTGTCACACTTTTGGACCCCAACCATCGTGTTATAGGGGTGTCACTCTTTTAGATCTCAACCATTGTATTATAGGGGTGTCACACTTTTGGAACCAACACTCATGTTATAGGGGTGTCACACTTTTGGACCCCAAAAATTATGTTATAGGGGTGTCACACTTTTGGACCCCAATAATCGTGTTATAGGGGGTGTCACACTGTACATTAATAAAAAAAACTACATAATTCACAAAACAAAATAATTCCTATTTACAGGCTCCACAGTTTTAGAAATACATGTACCCACAAAATCCCCCCCCCCCCGCAACATTCTACACCTTTCAAGGTATATAACAGTAATAAGATGGGCATAATCCTTGCATTCCATAAAAATATCATGGATTTACCAAACAAATAGCAGATTTCAAGCCATGACAATGTGTATTGTTTGCATAATTTGAAACCATTGAGCCTAAATACATTCTTGTAGTTTCATTGAACACAAAAGAAATTACTTTTCCTTGTACCAAGATCTGTTAAATTAGGTTTAACTGGGACAGAATTTATGGCAATATGTATGTAAGGTTTACACATGCACACACACATACAGAGGAACATATCATTTATCAGTATTTGTGTTAATTCTCTCATCATTTTTCGTTTATATGCCATGGTGTCCATGAAAGATTTTTTAAAACTGAGCATGTGTGATTTTTCTGTTTGCTTTACAAAAATTTGTGTTTGATATTCATACTGAATTAATATGTATATGCAATTAATATATGTGTATGTATGTATACTATTTTATATAATTCTAGCAGAGAAGCAGCATGTGTAAATGGACTTCGGAATAGGTAGCAGCAGACAGGGTCTTGGTTTTGAATCATTGAATTGTTATCATCAGTGGGGCATTAACATTGTACTCTTCATATGTCAAGCATTTCACTGGGTCATACTTGCTATGTTAGCTAGATTACCGGCATTCTAAGATCTTGTGTTGGAGTGTATTGTGTATACAGCTTTCACTCATTATAACATGGCATATGGGGTCCAGAATTGCCATGTGTGTTATGTACTGAACCATGTTATAGCAATGATTGAAAATTCAAAGATTGTATGCACTGGGGTTGAGTGGGTGGGAAATAAACGAAACACCATAAAATGTATTGCAATAATTTTAGTTATTAAAATCATAGATGTTAAAAATGTTAAAATTAAAATAAAAAACGTAAAAAACGCATTTTTTTCTCAATAAATAAAAAACGAAAAAAAACGTTCCAGTAGTTTTTAGGCAACACAAAAATCAATATTTTACTTATTTACACGCTACACACCAGTTTTAAAGTTTCAGTGATACAAATATGAAAAAATGTCAAAAGTTTTAAACCGTAGTCCAGATAACATTGAAATTTTTTTCACTCAGTGTCGTTATCACCGTCTGACTGATCTGACCACTCTATGGTTTCCTCCATATAATAACCAGTATGGCCGATGATTAAAAAAAAATGGAAGTACCAAATATAAAAAACGCAAAAAAAATAAAAAACGTAAAAAAACGCATTTTTCGAGGTAAAATAAATAAACCACAAAAACGTTTTTATCATCTATGATTAAAATTAAATATATTGTTTCATTCATGGTATTTATGCATTTAATTTTTTTAAAGGATAATGTTTGAAAACAGGCACATAATATGAAGCTTGATGTTTTTTTTTCTTCAACCTGTATTATCGTACATTTGATAGACAATTTCAAGTACATTGGTTTCAGTTTGGTCACAGGCTCCATTGCAGTGGTTTTATCCAGAATGGTATTATAGTGAATGGTGTTACAATGAGATAGAGCTGTACAGTGATGGACAGTATAATAAATCCAACTTAATCTGTTGATAAGAGAGAACGAGTGGGGCAGATTTGTGAAGGTGACCAGAAGTTTAGTTTGTTTATCCAGCAATTCTTTTAGTCGGACATTTTCAATTAGAATCTAATGTTTGGTTTTAAGTTATATATACATGTATATTACTATGCAATACCTTAAACACATTTGATGTTTATAGATACATTGATCCTGTTATAATGCATGATTTTTGGTTTGCACAAAGTTAGTTTTAGACTTGTATACAACTAGCTGTCTAATAGGAGACTGCTTTAGTATGTGTTTGCATTGTATGATACAGACACACACATTGGTGAGCTTTCTCAACTGACGTGCTTTCCATAAACTTTGAAAATGTACATGGTACATCAGAAATATTTACATTTGGATGGAAAGTACTAAAATTAGTGGTGGGCCCGAGTGGTCTAAAGCGCTCACCATTATGGATCACGGCCATCTTACCTCTGTCTGCGTGGGTTCGAGTCTCCTGTTTGGCCATTGTGGGTATGTGAGAAAGCTTGCCAGTAGCGTCTCTTTGGTCGGTGGTTCTTTTTTGGGTTTCCTAGGTTCTTCCTCCACCATTTATAATGGCCTCCATGTATAGCCTATCTTGTGCTGAAAAATGGCGTTAAACCCTACAACGACAACGACTAACATTTTTAATTGAGGATAAAGTTATATGTGCCAAGACACTATTTGCCAACTTGTAGATGAGCATTCTCTTTCATGAGGGATCATCTGCAGAGAGCAACTCGCTATCACGATTTTTAGGCAAAATATGCATTTGACACAACTATGAATGAGTGCATCACAAAAACTGATATAAACACCACTTACTTTGATATAATATTTTGTAAATGTAAACCAGGATAACGTACGTGTCACTAACTGCCATTGTAATCCGTAATACCTGGGATGAATGGTGTCTTCTTTCAGTTTATTATACTTGCGATAATCATTTTCCTGCTTTGATTGTCATTATTAAAGAGTGATGATAATGATGATAATGATAACAACAAAAGTGTCTGGAAATGACCTTAAAGTCACAAAGGGTGTGATACTAAAATGTACGTGTTTGTACTTTATGGGAAGAATCTTACTAAAACAGCATTAGAACCAGACAGTACCCATCTTGAGCAGTTCTGGCAGGCAGTTAGCAATCTGAATTTATATTAAAACAGCATTAGAACCAGACAGTACCCATCTTGAGCAGTTTTGGCAGGCAGTTAGCAATCTGAATTTATATTAAAACAGCATTAGAACCAGACAGTACCCATCTTGAGCAGTTCTGGCAGGCAGTTAGCAATCTGAATTTATATTAAAACAGCATTAAAACCAGACAGTACCCATCTTGAACAGTTCTGGCAGGCAGTTAGCAATCTGAATTTATATTAAAACAGCATTAGAACCAGACAGTACCCATCTTGAGCAGTTCTGACAGGCAGTTAGCAATCTGAATTTATATTAAAACAGCATTAGAACCAGACAGTATCCATCTTGAGCAGTTCTAGCAGGCAGTTAGCAATCTGAATTTATATTAAAACAGCATTAGAACCAGACAGTACCCATCTTGAGCAGTCTAGCAGGCAGTTAGCAATCTGAATTTACCCACAGGCTGGAAATGATTTAAACGTCTTGGTGGAATCAGTAGAGTTGTACTGACATTGCCACATACCAGTGTAGACACTGAAAGATCATCTTCCATTCTGAGGAAAATTTAGGCTGACTCTAGAGGAAACCTGGATCAAGTAACAGTACATAATCTTCTAAGTGTTAAGATTAATAATGATGAAGACTGCCACAAATATCATCCATCAAGGATCTAGGAAATGCTAAAATTGCTATGAAGAGTACGAATGGCAACACGTGAAAGGACTGACTTGATGAGATGATGTGCAGATTTTAGAATTAAAAAAATGAAAACTTTTAATAGTTGAATTTTTTTTTCCATTTGCATGCTAAAAATCAGGTCGATGAAAATCGTCTCTATTAAGCTCAAAACTCCTGACCAAGTTTGGGAAATCGCCTGACCTGACCTCTATTTTCTATCATATCTATCATCTGCATTTAATAAAATTTAAATTTTAAGACGTGTACGTTTCACAGTCTGATAGATCTGTATGTGCTCTGAAACATTGATTCTGTTACAAGAAAGGTCCCAGATTGTCAAAATAAAGTGAGAATAATACAAGTGTATGATTTTCTCCTTGCCTAACCCCACAAAATACACCAGAAAACTAGACCGTTCTTCAACAAACATCTCACAAGACTTTGTTTCGATACAGGTTATGAATGTTTCTTTTTTAAACAAAATAGCTATTTACATTGTTTATTAGTCATTTCATCCATAGATCCACCCACCAGGAGAATCAAAGGGTTTGCAAAATTAATAAAAGAACATGTTTTTTTCTTCTTCTAAATTTCAGAAATTCTGTTAAGGAATGAGTGTAAATATCTTTTGCAATATTCAGCTTGGACTTCCTGCAGTATATTGTGAAAACTAAGAACTGAGATTAGTATAGGAGTAAATTATATCCCAAGACAGCTTAAATTGTTACTGAACGATACGTTTCAAGGTACACTGTGTCTGATTCACTCTACAGTTGTAGATATTGTGATTTGCTCAACCCAAGAACCTGGAATTATTCCTGTCTTGAGTATCAGATTAAAGAATGAAAAATAAGTATCATTGAATTGATATATTCATTGGTAGTTTTAATTTGACGCTGTCTTGATATATTTGTTGTTGGTTTTAATTTGACGGTGACTTGATATATTCATTGGTAGTTTTAATTTGACGGTGTCTTGTTAGAATCTCTTACTCTTTATTTAGTCCATCATCATTGTCAATATCTGTGTTGTATTTATCAAGGAATTATTTTAAAATCTTTATAGAATTCATAAAGTGTATATAATGTAATATAGGAATCATTACTTGTTTTCCAAACTGTTGGTATTCTTCCCAGAACCTTTAGGATGCTTTTCTTTTTAGTTTCTTCATATTGACTTCTTTAAGGTTTATTAAATTTGTGTGAAAATTCATTATTTGTTTGTTTGTAGTTTTGCTTGCCCTTTTGTAGATCATTTAATTTTGTTAACTAATGGGGATTTATTTTGTGATTTTTTTTACTGATAGGAATTTATTTTGCATATCTTCTTTGGGTACTTTTACACTGACATCTAAACTAATATTTAGCTGAATGTTTTGTTATCATTAATATCATCTCTACTTGCATTATTTTTTCTTCAATTTCTTATTCAGCTGAATGAATTAATAATTTGGAAACTGAAAAGCATGTATCATTATTCATTTTTTTCTTCCTTGTTCCATTAATATTTCATCTGAATTAGTATAATTGACAACTTATATCTCTTTTTATTCTTTCCATTTAATTGGGTTTTTAAACAATATTTTATTTTTCTGTGGTGCAAGACTTATTATCTGTGAATATTATTTTAATTGCCAGTAATGAATGTACTTGTGTAAAGAGAGTCAAGTTCTGTTGTGCTGAAATATCATCGTTTAGAGCACAAATTAATGTTATTGGATACTCCATCACGTATTTCGGAATGTTGATATTCCTGTGTTTTGTTCTCCACATCTACCATTCATTTAAATGGATGTTATTCCTACAGATTTCAATTAAGATATTACCCTCAGTTTTATTCAGTATTTTACAAACTTCTGTGTTTAGCAAGACAAATGGGAGTACTGTTGATGAAGTTTTATAAATCTGATCAAGTGTTTAATCGAAATAAATCTGTGAAGAGGAAAATTCATTTTTAATATTTTGAACTTTTTTCGCAAATTTCTTGCATTGAAATCTTAAAAAAGAAACATAATTTTGTAAAATACACATTTGTTTGTTCCTGTAACAAACAGTCATGTGGGTTGGGGGAAGCAGTGCTACGTGTTATATCAGATTTCGAGCGGAGGGTGGGGCGTATGTGCTACATCAGAATATGCCGTTGTTCATTTCATAAAGATGCTTATTAGTTATGATCCAAAAAATATCTAGACTGCTTCTGTTTCAGTTACAGTCACATGAGTAGAAAAGTGCTTTTTCACAAAAACTCCTATAACCCACCACTTGTACACGAAGAAGTCGAAGTATGATTGATTTAAATCACGAGTGTCTGTATAAAGCCGACTCAGCTTATGGTACAATCCTATTTCTACTGTGCATTATCCATCCAACAACAGTTGCTGTTTCCACTCTGGAGTCCATATTTCTGATCTGATTTAGAACAAACCTGAAATATCAGCTTGATCACAATCAGACCAATAACATTATTTTAAGAGTGGTAACAAAAGTGGCTGCCCCAACTTTTCGATACGGAATGGACTCTGACCCTACACCCCAACATAAATGTCCAAATATCAAAAATGGGGTGACAAGGGTCAGAGGAAACTCGGACTACTTTTCTATCTGACCATATTATGTTCTTGACAATTAAAAACGTCCGGTCGTAATCGTCAATTTAAAAAAAAAAATCCGCTGTGTGAAGCCCAATGCTCTATCAAAAAACGGCTGATCCCATTTCCTGCAAACGTCGGCGTTGGTGATATAATAATAACCATAGTGGTACATGTCCTTTAGCCAACACTTCTTTTAGTAACGAAATCCTGACGTCTTCAAACATAGATCGGGAAAGATAATATGATTACTTACCTCACCGTCATTAAATATTGGTTCTGGACAAATTAGTAATAAAACAAGCAACAGCTCCAGTGCTAGACATTATTATAAACTGCCACACTGTAGACATCGTAGCGATATGACTGTAACATTGTTAAAGCTACTTTAAAAATCCAAATCACACACACACACAGCAACAGGGAGCATGAACAGACCATTTTTGGAGCAAGTATTTTTTTAAAATAAAGCTTCATACGAAAAACAAATGAAAATAGAAGGTCAATAACGTCAAACCAAAACCTCTAACCGACCGAGATTTTCTCTAATTGGGATAGCTCATTTTGTTACTTTATCTTCGTCGCTCGTGTTTTCAAATTTGTTTGCGTGTTCGTTTACCCACCCGGACACTCGTTGTTGGTCGTCACCCGCCCTGCTGCTGTAGTGTGTTGTAATTAAATCATCATTATATCAATAATGGAATCTCGCACAGCTAGACTAGCTCGAGAGCAACTAGAGGCTATTAAAAAATATATTCCAGCCCGTGATTCTGTCAAGCAAAATTACAAGAGCGTCAGGAGTCTCAGGTGGAATTTGCAGAAGGTGCAGAACAATTATTTAAACCAGTTACGAAGGCTACCGAAGGAGTTACAGAGACTATCAAAGGTCTTCTTCCAACGTTGGAGCAAACTGCTAAAGCACCTGGAAAATTAGCAGAAAGAAACATAAAAGATTCTATGAGAACATCCAAGTGAAATAGCTGCTGCCCAACCAATGCAAGAAATACTTAAAGGTGTTGACCAAGCTCGTACTGAAATAGGTGATATAAAGGATCGTATACCAGAATCAAAACCAGAACAAGAACAAGAACCAGCAAGAGAGAGAACCGAAATAACTAACAAATTCACCTAAGAGACTATTGCCTTCGTAAAAGAAATTGAGAGTATGGAAAAATTATCTTTGTTTGCCGTGCGCAGTTTTGATCAAAGAAAAAGTTTTGAAACCCGGGTACGTTAATAACACTTTAGGTCGAGATAACTGGTACAAATGGATATTTCGCTTACACCACGGAGTTGATCAGGCCCGAAATAGTGATACAGAATTTGTTGCATTTATTAATGATATAAATAACTATCTTACACAATTACAACAATTACAGCCAGTATTACAACAACCGAGTAAAAAATCCGGAAAAGTTCTTGTCACTGGCAGTGCAAAAACTCTTCCGTTGCCCGATAAACTTTTTCCCAATAGCGTTCTTGCAGATGTTGAACGACTATAAATCCTCATCGGTGGAAGACGAACCGGTAATAATTACCCAGAAATCATAAATGAAGCAGCTGATATTTGTCAACGATTATTTACAGGCGGTATCATGGACATACATGTTTATCGGTCTCTTATTGATGAAATCTTTGATGATTACCACAGTGATTGAGGGTATGTAATTAGATTAATGACAATAAAATAACGTGTACCGATCATGGTCAGGGTGATAAATTCGTGATTACCAACATACAAAGCAATCTACGGTGATGGACTCGGTGATGCTGTTTAAGGTCTATTCAGAAGGATAGCCCCAAAAGCAATACCGATTGCAAATCAATTATCAATGAAAGCTATTAACGTTATTCGTGATAATGGTATTGGTGATGTTGCTAGTAAAACATTCTCAGCAATCAAGGATAGACTAGCACGATTAATACGACGAAACCTCAGCCATTAAAATTGCCCAGCACTGAAGTTATGCCTGTAAATGTCAGTAAAATAATAAATCAAGCTGCAAGTAAAAAACTAGCAGAGTTGGCTGTTGTACCACTATCAGAAAAAGAAAAAATATCGCTGCCAGACTAATAGCAGGAAGTGGTCTTCATGTTAGACGATAACAGTTATGATAAAATGCTTAAACGTTTATCTGATCCAGTATTTGACATATGTGCACCAGTTCTCAAGGATGAATCGGTGTGCAATTATCAATATTATTCTTATGACGCACGAGAGCCAAATCGGCGTGGACGAATCGACCTGCAAGTTCAGGATACAAGCAGATATTTCTTACCTGCTTGGGCATTCATTTAATTAGAAGGTATATTTTTACAAGCAGATGGTACAGGAATTAGAATTGGTGATCGCCCTGGTTTTGTTAACAATGGTATTATGGCGTTATTTAAAAGTGCCATATACATGATTGACGGAATACCCACTGAATTATGCCTGGAAAACGTCGATATTGCCACGACGATGCTTGGCCTTGCAAGATATAGCGATGATTACTCGAGATCAGCTGGTCCGTCAAACTCGAGATCAGCTGGTCCGTCATTGATGTTTGCAAAGGATACAACTGATCATCCAGAAGGCAGAAACGTAAATGTAGGCGATGTAAAACACCCTTCAGCGATTGAAATTATATTTCTTCGCCAGTTTCCACATTCAGAGATTTAATAGTTTTTGCACGCTTATTATTACAGACAGTCTTACCAAATTTGCAATTCTGACTCTGTGTAATTACTCGTAAATTATTTAAAGAATTATCTTTCGGATCTGAATTAATATGATCGATCAAAAGTCCCTTTTCGATTAGTCCATGAAAACATTCATAGATAAATTTGTGACAAAGATACATTTTATTTCCCCGGTATTGAATATGAGATACCCAGTATTAATGACAGTACCGAATGACTTTTATAGTCGACAGTTCCTGATGATACGATCACAAGATGCTTTATAACTCATTTTGCTCCATTATATATATATTTTTAATTATAATATCGTTTCAGCTTTCTGTATTTTTTACCACTACATTGCACTCACAACTGCTTTTTCTCTTCTAACCCTAATACTAAACTTCAAACACGGTTTTGGTCCTAGACTCCCTCTTCGCACGCTTTTCGTATGAAGTCCACATAATTCATTTATGCTTGCTTTGTTGCAAGGACCTGAAGAACAGATCACTAACCATTTAAAGTTATTCTTTGTTTCAATCATTATATTTATCCAAAAACTAATTACAGGATTGGTAGAACAATTACATTTAGGTGCTGATGCATCATGGGGCAAATCGAGAATAAAACAAGAAAAAATACTTAGTTATTCTGAATCTGTCGACGTTGAAATCAAAAATATTTAGTACAAAAATAATAAAATATCAAAATTATCATCTGCACCATCGGTATATGATCCTGTTGCCAGACATAAGACTGCTTATCTTAATGGATCGGGAGATTTTGGTTTGTGTTCTTTCGTCAGAGTTCTTTAAACTATGTTGATATAATTGTGTTAACCCCTTGTTTTAACACCTACACATAGACTCGCCAGAGAAATGAACTAACGAGGAGTTAAATCTCATACTTATCACAGCTTCTTCCGATGGAAGAGAGATATATTGACTCCTGAACGAATGGGTGAAAAATATATTATAAATATTATTATCTTTGATGAAATATGTACAGCGTAAATGGAGACATTAAATATATTTATTCGTTGGTTGTTAAGAAAATATACTGCTGTTATCATGTGTGGCACTCATGGTCAACCGCCACCTTTTCTTGAAGTGTTTCCAAATGAATGGCTGAAACGTTTGTGGATTATTATAATAATTGATGATCGTAGAGCGCTTGATCCAAAATTAAGAAAGATTAAGAAATTAGTCAGACTACAACCAAATAAAATTTAGTGTGAAATAATGCGTGAGATAATTTCAGAAACTCCTGTAAAAGATTTTTTTTTAAATGTGGAGGCAAGATGATTTGATAATTGCAAGTAGAAAGATAGTTCGTGATACACTTCAACAACAATTATTTCTGTTACATAAAGTAAAGTTTTCAAATCTACCTGTACCATTGTGTTATGGACCAGCATATACGCGACTGAAAAATTACGACGTTGAAATTCCAGGCAGCAGTAGTAAACAAAGTTTTGTGTTAAATGATATTGCTTTAGTTCCTGTGTGTTGTTGAGAGCTCGTTAACGATGGACAAAACTCTAGGATATGCTATAACGATTCATTCGTCACAGGGATTAACTAGCTCGGATACTAATATTTGGATTGTTTATGGTCGTATCGAGTGGTCAAATTTAGTTTATCTCGCAGTGTCTCGAATCAGAAGAATATCGCAGTTGCGGAAAGTTATCATAAACTTCAAAGAAATAATATTCAACGTGCTAGCAATGGAGATGATGTAGTAGCAATTTTTTAAAGCTGGTTATAAACAATGTGACAAAAAAAAAATAAACGCGACTTTGATCTCGATGCTGAATTTATCATGACGCTGAAACAACAGACTAATCATTGTGCGAGATCGAAAACAGTATGTTGCGGCAATATTTAAATAATAATCCAAGACAATTTACTGTAGATATAATTAATAGTACTCTTAGTTAAACAAGCGAACATGTGATGCTGATGTGTTTTGAATGTAATCGACTCGAGGCGCCAGTTCACAAAAGTGAATGTGGTGGTAATTGTGTATCATCAGGAATATTTTGTAATTGTTCTCGTACGAATCTACGCTGATGAACAGTTGTATCTAATCTGTAGATTGCAGGTCTACCCGTTGATCGTACCACAAGATATCCTGTCTTTCTGAATTATTTCATTCACATGCTGATATCCAAACAATCTCTCAGCAAGTGTTCAATTAAGTCGTTCAACAATTGCCTGATCGCGATGAATTGCGATTTGTCCTCGTCTGATTTTGAAGTCATGTTTTTTCATCAGAGATGATACTGCACCACGAAATTCCTTGCCAGGATCAACATGTAACAACTGTGACCATCGTAGACCACCTTGTGGTCCGGATCCTCGTTGATAAATTCGTTCAAACGCAGATGCAACTTCAGTTGCCGTTTTAGTTGATAATAGTTCTGCTTCTTTATACCTACTTGCAACGTCAACGACAGTCAACACGTATTTGTATGTACGCGATTGACGTCTACCAATTTTAATGGTATCATGCGGTAAAAACAAAATATCTGCTTGATGAACTTCATTGGGAGCAATGACATCAAAATGTGCGGACTGAATTTGTTTAGGTGGTAGTAGATACATTTTCCATATTGCCTGTTGTGCTAACCAATTTGCAGCAACAGAACGTGTGCCATTTGCTGCATCAGCAAGTTTACTAATTGCTGCTCTACCCCCCCCCCCCATATCCTCTTGGGCTATAATAAATATATTCCGTTATAATAATAATAATAATAATAATAATAACAATGATAATAATCTGTTGATTAATTAGTGGCCCCTAATACTAGTTTACCTTTCATCGCGGTTTTTACTAGGAAGCTAGCAAGTTTTTCTCTGAGAGATTTATTTTTTATTGAATTTAACGAGTGAATCAACTTGACATCTGCAATACGTCGTTGTTGTAAATCTTTATTTTATACGCTACATCATGAACATGGCACGCTTGATCAATCGCATTTGTTGGATAATCTCCAGGTCATGGTTGATCTCGCTCGTCAAGTCGGATATCAAGTCGGGTTCCAGGACCACAATAATTATATCCAGGAAGATGTTTTTCTCCTGGATACTTAGCTCATAGAGCTCCTGGCAATTTTCCTAATGAAGCAGCGATATCACCACCTGTTTTCCTTGACTTGTCAAGGTAGATAGATTTGTATTTTTTGTACCACATTTTAAACACTTACCTGTAAGCGCACACTTTTTATTTTTTGTTATTATTATTGTTAATCCACTTGTGGGGGTGGATGCTCTGTATCGAACACAATATAAATCCATCTTATTTATTATATCTGTACAACATGGATGTCATTGATGTCTCAGCGACACAAAGGTAGAGCCAGTCAAACATCATCTAGCGCTTCCAAATTCTATCAGAGCAATTATCATATGTCCATCTGGGTCTTGTAAGACTAAATTATTGCTTACTCTGATAATGAGATGGCTCAAGTGGGATAAGTTATATTTAGTGGCACCATCTGTAGATGATCAACGATGCTACAATGTGCGTAAGGATTTTAACGAAAACGCGTGTCCAAGTGACTTTCTTTTCAAGAGTAGCGATAACAAGATTTTCGAGGTGGCTAATACGATTCTGAAGATGGCTGCCACTTTGTACTTCATATCGTGAGCATTTTCATTTACAATCAACTAAACATCACAAGAAGTCTTTAAGTGAAAACCCTTTGTTGATATGACGATCCATTTAGAGGTACAGTAATAACGATATTTCCAAGATAGCTATTGTGGTGGCCATATTGGATGTTGAACCATCACCATCTTCATTTAGGATCAACTAGACCTTGGGATGAATATGTGTGTTAAGTTTCATGGCAATCCTACAAGTAGTTTAGGAGGAGTAGTGATAACAAACTTGTGCTAACAGATAAGATGACGGACAATAGGCCTTACTAGCTTTTCTGGTATATGACCAGTAGAGATAAAAACACTGATGTAATTACATCCATGTCTTCAAACAGAGTATATCCCAATTTTCAGACAAAGCTTTATTACAAGTATGTATTCCAGCTAAGTACACCTTAGTTAGATTTGTTGTTGTTGTTGTTGTAGGGTTTAACGCCATTTTCAGCACACAATAGGCTATACATGGCGGCCAGTAGTAATGGTGGAGGAAGAACCCGGGAAAACCCCGGAAAGAACCACCAACCCACGAGAAGCTACTGGCAAGCTTTCTCACATACCCACATTAGCCGAATCCGAGACTCGAACCCAGGCAGACAGAGGTGAGATGGCAGTGATCCGTAACGGAGAGCGCTTTCGACCACTCGGCCACTCGGGGCCCCTCCCTAATTGGAAGATAAAGCCTTAAACCGATATTTTAATGATACAACCCTATGTAAACTACATACCAACTTTTACATTGTATCAATCTGATTCTACAACAGTCTGATAAAATGTATTTCCGAAAACAAAGGCATAATTATTATAATCAAACTATGATTTTGATGATATAGAACTGTATTTACCAATTCGGATGAGAAAGTCTGTCTCCAGGAAGGTAACATGCTCAGCCAATCAGATGCAAGATCACCTCATTATTATGTTCAGATCCTGCCTGATAATATGATGGCAAGGTAACATGCTCAGCCAGTCAGATGCAAGATCACCTCATTAACATGTGCAGATCCTGCCTGATACTATGAGGATGCAATCTTAATTACCAAGTTGAAGCAAAATCATGTTGAAATTCAGTCCCCAAAAGGGTAAATACTCGGACAAACAAATACTCCATAGATAATTTAATCAAAATGTTATCTGAAATTGAGTTAAAAAGTGTTGACATGCTCGGTCAATAAGATGCAAAAAATCAATGAATACGTGTAGATCTTATAATTGTTCTTTTCCAAGATTTTGTTTATCAGCTTTTTTAACAAGTTCAATTAAAATCCTATCAAAACTCGCCGATAGAGTGGTAATAAACTGAACCAGTCAGATGCAAGAATACCTAATTAATATGCACAGGTCTCATTCATAATAAAATCCATTCAACATCTTGATGATATTAACCTATTTACCAAGTTTGATCAAAATCTGATAAGATATACTTTCAAGAGTGGTAACAAGCAAGATAACCTCATTAATACTGTAAAATCTGGATAACAAGCACATTTGCATTAGTCTTTAAATTAGCACAGGCCACATGGAATTATGTTTTACCGGTATCAACAGTGAATGCATCATATGTTCTTGTTATTTTAGGTGTAACGCCATTTGTCAGCGCATGATAAATAAAATATAAAATTATGCATATGTTCTTGTGGGTTTAATGCCGTTTTTCAGCATAATACAAGCAGTCACGAAAGCTGGTGGAGCAGGAACCCAGGAAAAACTCTGGTATGAACCACAACCCACGGGAAGTTACTGGCAATTTTTCTTACATACTCACATTGGCCGAACCCCCAGACTCAGACCCACGCGGACATAGGTTAGATGGCAGTAATCAGTAAAGGCATGTGCTTCAGACCACTCGGTCATCCGGGGCCACACAAAGAACAATATTTAAATATTTAAACAAGTCAACCCAACTGAACACCATACTAATGACTGAATAGAGAATGGAAAGGCTGCATGGAGGAAATGAGATGTAAAACAAAGTAAACTACAAATGTATCACCTAAATAGTAAGGCCTGTCCATAAAACAAACAAACTTGTTGTCTGAAACTTTGCTCTTGTCATACAAATATGTAATTATTTCTGGTACAAAAATAACTGAATGACTGCATGTACTTATTTTCCATTAATTAACATTTTCACATACTAATCGGCAGATTTTACAATATACATGGAGCTTATGCATTATGTAACTCGTCTGAGATCTTGAAGACAAAGGTCTATGTTCCATTCGATGTACTCATTAACCTCTAGTGCCATGTGTCTGTGTCATGAGATAGTACCCTCTTTCCGAGCTCTGTAGCGTCAAAGTCATTTAAGACACACCAAAGTGGTTGGTATCATAGAACAGTAGACAGATGTAGCTATAAAATGATACCAAAGAATCCGACCTTTCTACTCACATTAGAAAATACAGAGGGAAAAACTTATCTTTTGAGACCCAAATGTTTTACACCAAAAATCTACCGGTTGTCTGAATCGATTTTCTGTCTGGGATTCAGACTTTTTGACTCGAGATCTAAGGCAGACCGGCCTTAACTGCATACAGACAGTCAAAACGTTGCAAAAGTAGGATAGGTTGGGGATTTGGTAGGATAAGTTGGGGAATGATGGGTCCAATAAGCATTTAAAAAAAAAAAACACTACTAGGCATGTGGCTAAATGAAAATCTCTTCGAAACAGAAGTATTACGATGTATTCAGAAGTAGCCTCAAAAATGGATTTCCTACTTCCATTTCAGGCAAAAATGATAAAAAGAATCTCCATGGGTTAATGAGACAATAACAGGACCAGACAAAAGACATCTTCAGTGGTAACAAGTTAATCAGATCCAATATCACTTCATTAACATGAATTCTTCTGAGACCTTAATGATATAAACCTACAATCAATATTCGATCAACATGATATCGGAATAAAGCCAACAGAGTCGTAACATGCCAGAGTTGATGGTAAGATCATGCATAATGCCAAAAGCACTCTTGGGGTAATGGTCAGGCGAGTTTTTAAAAGATGATAATCATACAAGAACATGAATTCGTAGTATAATTTATACCGTACTTATAAGTCCAATTGCAAACTGCGTAGATCCAGAACATGCACGCATAATGCCCCCCCCCCCAGCATATCTGGGTCTATGCAGTCTGTTACAAGTAATCAGCAGAACAAACAATATAACTCCTAATTTGTTGGAGCATTATGTGATGGCAGATAAGGGTCTGTGTTGTTTTGCGGTCAGTCTTGAGTGGTACACGTGTATATAAAGTAAACGATTTAGACGGGTGTATATTAGAACAATACTTATATATGAAGTCAAAATGGAGTTTATTATTGTCTGGTAAAGTGTACAGATACGTCCATCATTCACACGAAGCCAATACGTTACAAAAAGTAAGGTTCCTAAGGAAGATATGTATCTCCTTAACGTCTTCAAAAGCTCAAGGCATTGTAAGAATTTTAGAAGAGCAGTATCGTTTGGCAAATGATCGTTGGTAACTCTTAAAAAAGTCATCCAATTTTCTTAGCTATTCGGGCCAGTTGACATATTACCTCAAAACGCTTCAGGTATCATACGAACGTTGGTTCCCATGCTAAAGCTCTTCCAATGCTGTTATAATGCTCTTAATTCGAGAAGAGCATTGGAAGTGTTAGTTAAGATATTTAGTCAACATTTAAGAAGAATTAATATTCCTAAGGATGATCTGTATCCCGTTGATATCTTCAAAATTAAGAGGATTGGAAGAGTAATAGAGGAGCAATGGCATAATAACTAACCCTTAAAGACGATAACGGTATACAAATCTTGCTTGGTTTGCTTAATTCTTGTAACGGATTGGCTAATATGTTTCCATTGCTCTCCGCTATTCGGGTCAGTTGAGTTATCAAATCAAAACTGTCCAGGAATGTGACAAAAGTTAGGACTTATCCTAAATCTCTTCCAAAAAACAACTAATGCTAGTAAATCTTGAAGAACATTAACAGAGTTAGCTAAGACCATTAGCCAATGCGTTACAAGAAGTAAGTTTCCTAAGGAAAAAATGTATCTAATTAACGTCTTCAAGAGCTAAGGGCATTCTAAGAATAATAGAAGAGCAAGAGCAGTTGGCAAATGCCCTTTCGTAGCTCTTTAAAAAAAAAAAAAAAAAAAAAAAAAAAAAAAAACCTCTTCCAATTCTCTTTCGCTATTCGAGTCATTTGACATATTACGTCAAAAACTCTTCAGGTATCAAAAAATTAAGTTTTATCCTAATTCTTGTCCAAAATTCCCGTAATGCTCGTAACTCTTGAAGAGCACTGGTAGTTTAAGCGGAGATAAGCCAATACATTACAGGAAGTAAGATTCCTAAAGAAAATATGTATCTCATTTACGTCTTCAAGACCTTGTGATATTGGAAGAATTATAGAAAAGCATCATTTGGCAAATCACCTTTGGTAACTCTTAAAAAGGTCTTCCATTGCTATCCACTAATCGGGCCAGTTGATATACTACCTCAAAAGTCTTCAGGTGTAATACGATCGTTGGTTGTTATAAAAGTTGGAGAAATGATTCCTCATTTGTGTCTTTAAAACGAATAAATTGCCCATCATCATCGTCGTCATCGTCATCCTCAAAGTCGTCGCTAACGCCACCGTGACTGACATATTAATTATGTACATAATCACTATTATTCTTACTTATTTCACTACGATTATTTACTGAATCAACAACTGTCATCCTACAGTTGAGCCGAAAATGGGAAGATTCGCATCCGTCATCAAAACAAGTTTGTTATAAAGGGAAAGAACTCTATAGAGACTACAACATAATCCACTGTCAATGACATTATTTACAGTTCATATTACATTCTTAGCCTTATTTTTGAAAAACTTATCGTTAAGTACACGCATTTAAAGCCTTAATGCAACCGTTTGTCATAAATTTCACTATTCTTCCAATCTAACTAAGGTTTTTATGGAAGGAAATGTTTTGTAAAAAAAAAAATAAAAGCTACGTGACATAAACCGTTTTTTGAAATAATCAAGATGCTATGATTCATCGCCCTTCAAATATTCAGTTTTGAATTAAGAGTTGTCACCCCTTAATTCAGCCTACGAATATGCTCGCAATTCTGTTCTATTAAGGAGTGATTCAATGTTAGCATTACTTGTTATGTGTTTAGGCTCTTACAAAAAGTAACAAGAAAAGAGTGAAGACAGCAAGCTTTGTAAAATTAAAAAAGAAATAATTAATTTCCCTAGAAAAACAAGGTAAAAGTGAGAAATAGAACTTAACAAATCAAATCTAAAAATAATTCAAGAATTACAAAATAGAAGTCCTATTATCAAAAAGTCCTAAATGAAACTGAGTTCGGATCCCAATGAAATCCAAAATGAAAGACGATGACGTCTGTTGTAACCTGTGAAGTGATGCAGTGTTAACAGTCTTGTTGAATCATAAAATATTCCAGTTTTTAAAATCTGTACAAATTGAAATAAATGTCCTTGTCCAATAATTAATTTAGAACACTAGTATTTCCATGGAAAAGAATCCCTTTTCTTTAAAATAATATGAAGAAAATAAAATAATTAGCCCAAACTGGTCACAACAAAACACTTAACTTCTAAAGTGTTAGAGCTAAAATGACAATTCTTTCTCATAACATTAGTAATAAATCTAAAAACAACGAAAAACAGATTCCCGGATGGAGGTCAAGTGTTCATCCTTCTGGAAAGACCAAAAGTTTGTAAAAATAAACACGTGTAATTTTTCACGGACTCCATATATAGCCTCGATGCCACTTTATGAATCTTACTCTGAGAAAGAATTTAGAAAACATTTGTTTACTGGTTCTGAATCAAGGCCAGGAACTAGGTCAGAAATAGATACAAAGTTTCTATTATTAGTTGTTTACTTTAAAAATATTTTTTTAATAATTAGTCATAACTGAACTCTATTCCAGTCAATAAAGTCACATTACAATAACATGTAATGGAATTTAAAAAAAATAAAACCAACAAACAATTAAATTAAATCAAATATAAAATAAATCAAATATACATAACATACGATACATTCGGCAAATTCCCTTAGTTACTAATCGAATACCAACAAACTGTCGTACGTGGCGCGCACATTAATTCGAGAGGTAGTGATAGAAGCAAGCCAACTATTTTAAACGGATCCGATAAGAAGAGCGTGCATTACAAAAAAAATAAACTATGGTGAATATTGGTGATCAGCTGGTGCACTGGAATACTTTGATCGGCGAATTTTGGCTGTAGACAATGCGACACAGCGTGGTGTTTGCGTCTTATGTTTTCAACGGTAACGTCATAAATCTGTGTGACCAAGCATTCGACCAAAATTGTTTGAGCTACAGATGTCGCTGTAATGTCGCCCTCTTAATAAGAGGGGTGGTTAATTGGATTTGGTTGGCGTTATCTAGAGGATGACCTCTCTCGATATTAAAGCCCGGCGAGAGTGAAAGAAGAATAGAATTCAACAGAGAATTGAGCGAGAATACTGGAAAGAAATAAAGCAATACGAGTCCCTTTGACATGAAAAGAACCAATTTAATTAGAACAAATTAATAACGGAAAAATCCAATTCAAGTTAGATTATATCAATAGACTTTAAAAGGAGTGTCCAATTTGGATTTATTTCATCATCATAACGAGAGGTGAAAAGAGCGCAATGTCCACGACCAATTTGCATCACCTTATGCCCTTACCGTATATCAACGTCCTTCTAGTTCATCCTTCCTAAGTTCTATGCTTTGCCCCTTCATTGACTTCTTGGTCCTTTTATTCTGACCTCATCCTTCTTTTCCTCTGACTTCTGTCTTCAGACTGTCCCGTCTCTCTCCCCCAAAGTTATTCCTTAAAGGACAAAATTACCCCGTAATTTCTGTATATCGCACTCTCTAAAGGTACATACAATTCCCTCACGTTACTCATAGCATGTTGGCTATCCACACACTGCGTAAATTCTGACTCGGTACGGTAGCACATTGACCTCGCTTCCAGCTGCAGGCCGTCAATTACCACGTAAGCGTCTATCGAATATTACCGTATTCCCTTACATGTGCTACTACATGTTCGATTACTATTGCATGAAATTCACAAATTGTAATTCACAGCAATCCTTAACCTACAAGATTATTCAAGCATTACAAATTCAGATATAATCAGATAAGTATCGTTAACTCACGATAATCTGTACCGTCCTAACAAACAAAGGAAGTTATTTCATATAACCCTATGAAATCCTACAGATATGAATATTAGGATCGCATGCAATCAATTCTGCCATTGAACTAATAACGGTAAAATTAAAAGGTAAATTGCATAACAATTGTAGCATCAACACTTTCCATGAAACTGAATAAAATAAATTGCATAGTAACTCTAGGATCAACACATTTCCAAGAAATTGAATAAACTATACATAATATGGAAACCTAGCCATAGCAAACACATTGGCATAAAACAAACAATCAAATAATAGAATATCACGTGAAACTAAAATTGCGTACCTTATTGCTGTTCTCTTTCAGAATTTGTGCGTCCTGGCATTAAAAACTGTCTTTCTTTTTACAAGACGGTCATCTGGTCCCTTTCTTGTTTAACGAGGAATGCACTATTCTCTTTAGGCTTTCCACGGAGTTGACTACGTTTCCTCTTCCAGGAACTTTTCAGACTAAAGAATTTCGACTAAGGTCGTCACTTTAAAGCCTGATTGCTTCTAAAGTGTTAGCCCTAATTTATTCTGCCCAATCGTAGGCAGCGGCCCCTAATTTTTCCCAAAGAAATAATTCCTTTCATCAGGTTTAGACAGCTCAGAATCGGTGAACGACGGTGCGTAACAATTTCCCTTTGAAAAAATAAGTGGACATAGGTTCTTACCAAGCGGTTAGAGTTGGTAGCTCAAATGTTTTACTTTCTAAGGACCGTATTAAGATACCCCGGTCAGTTTTACTGAGTTGGAATGCTGCCCCTTTTGAAGTTTACACTGACAGGGGGGAGGAGATGAACGAAAATTGGTCGAAGTTACCCTTCACAAAGACTTTTCAGGCTTAAATGCGATAACATTTTAACGCTCAATGCATTCAACTTTAAAGTTCAATGCAATTCAAAATTCAACACTTCACAGTTGCTGATCAACATCGGATTAATTTGGACACATGGGTTTCTCAGTCCCATGGAGATATGACATGGCTTATAATGTAATGCAGCTACGATATATTCTGGTTTTCAATGGAACTCGACGATGTTTACGACTAATATCGTTCAAGATTCAGTAATATTCAGTAGATTTTGTGTATACAGTTTTTTTCGCATGCAACGGCGGTATTGAGGCTTTAAACATTTTGCAAATATTGTGTAGCGTGGCTGAGAGAAATTATCACCATCTTACATGTTACGTGCATTTCAAATATTTTACACAGTATCATCACATATAAAATCAAGACAATCTTTTATACGAGCATTAAAATGTTACACAAGGACCAGAGCATCTTGCTGATGCTCAGTTTTTATACTTTCTATTTTTTCATTTTTTAAAAAAAAGATTCCAGTTCCAGTTTCTTTATCATCAACTGGCGATCTCTCCGGTGAAATATACACAAATGTAAACACCATCTCTTTGATATTATTAGGCAAATTAGCAGAAATATGCATCCCAACACAATCTTGCATATCAATGCATATCCTTAACACTATACATGCTTCTACTAGATGTGTCTTGACAAACACGATTACAATCCTTGTGTTCCTACGAAGAATTTTTGTTTTATCGTGCACGGATAACATTTTTATATCGCGCCAAAAAATGTATGAAAATCTTTTTCCGACATACTCCATACAATGACAGCCTAATTCAAAGCAATGTGTATATTTTAAAGACTTTCGATATTCCAATACAAGAAAGAAATCCATTTATTTCATAAAACATTGTCAAAATGTACATTATGGTGGTTTTTACCCGCTCCTTAATCCTGTTCCTCGCTGATTACATTAGCTATACTATCTCCTCTGGCATGTTCATCCACACACTCAATATATAATTTATTTCCCTATAACAAAAAGTGACTAAAGCACTATTGTTGGACTATTTGTGAATTTATCCAAAGACGTTTTGAATTATAGAAATTGTGACGCATCAAAACTGTTGACACATTAGCACATTCGTGACTTTTGGTCCATCACCACGTTCATTATTGGAATTTATTCGGAACACCACTAGAATTCATTAGGAACACTATAAATTTGTACTTTTTATAGAATTGTTAAGACTATTTGAGATCTAATTGACAATACTGCATTTTCTGTTTAAATTTTCACTTTTTATTATAGGGAAATACATTATGCATTGAATTTTACAAACTTGTTGGTGTTTTGCTCGTTTCTATTACTTAGTTTAAGACCATAGAGTCGAAACATTGCAAATAAATGCTCTCTGCAGCAGATGTTCAATATTCTTTAAAAACACGGAAGCTGTGTGACGTAACCATGATGATTTCTTAATAATTAAACCCGTTGATTCCTACACGATGTTGTTTATTATTTAATGACTTTAATGACTGTTATATATTCTACACTATAAGACAAAGTTTATTATTCAATGTGTTATATCATATTTTCACGAAAAGTTCTTTTAAAAAGTTTCAATACTTTTCATTGAAAATTACCAGGAAACTGAAATTTTTCATTTTTTTTTTATTTTTTTTTTGCGGGGGTGGGGTGGGGTTGGAAAACTTTTGTCTTCTTGTTAACAGCCAATACCTTGATGATATATCGAATATTTCATGTGAGTTTTTTGAAGAACCCGACACAACATGTACATATTTAAAATTAGTTCTAAAATTAGGAGACCGGTAATCTATTATTATTATTATTGTATATAGTGATGTAACTTGTACAGCTTATATATAGGTACATTTGGTAAATTTTTCCCAATCTGATCTGTGTTCCAGTTACTCACGTCAGGTTGGTCGGAAGTCAGAGGGAAACATCGTACCACTATTTATTAAACCCGATATTAAAGACGTTTACTGGTGGTGCTTCAACTATTGTTCCAGATTTTTACTATTCCTATAGTTGTATAGGTAACATATATGCGATTTTGGGAAATTTAACATTACGGCATTTGTGTGCTAGCTTGGGGTTTATGGGGCCATAACATTACAACAAATATGAGACGGTATGGTCTTTGAGAATTGAACATTAGTGTTTCCTATGGTACGAAGTCAGTGAGAATTAAAACAAAGTATTGGACACTGTGGAGTCTATAAGAATTTAACACTGGCGGTTTGGACAGTAAGAGACAGTGGGCTTGTATATGTCGTGACTCAGAGAGACTGAGACAGTAAGAGAGAAGTAGAGAAGATTTAAGAATAACGACACATCTTTATTTTATTCAACGCCTTAATACGTTCCCGTCCAATTTTGGATATGAACTAGCTTGTGAAATAATAATAAGATGGAGGACCATGTAGTCCTTTTTCTTCGTGGACAATTCTGTAAATCTGAATAAAAAATTAAATTAATCCAGATATCATGTTCAACAGAACATCAGATAAAAAATATATAACAATGATTATGTTTAAAGGGTTACAAATGTTAGTTAGGAAGACTTCGATTTTATCTTTCCATGGATTTCAGCTTAGATTGAGTTCGGTTATCTCATCTGAAGCTTTCTGGTAAAACGTCTGAATACAATGCGATAAATGTCCTTGCCTTTGCGAATATGTTCTGTTTTTGACAAGTCAAATAGATCCATCAAAGATTATAATAGTACTTGTAAGGTAACCATCTCTGTGATATTATTATGACTGGGTGGAAAGTAGTCTCTTCGTCGTTCCTACCATCTGTGGATGTCGATCCGCCATTTGTCAGTGACCAACGTTAATGTTCACCCGTGTGCAGAATCATGTGCTACAGTACGTATGTCCTTCAAGAATGCATTGTCCGTTTCGTTTGAAAGCAGAGTTTATGGCTCCTTGTAAAAGAGGACCAGATAGTGATCCCGACATAGGAAAAACGACTTTAACTAAGAAAGAGTTCGCAGCAGAAGAAGAAATCCTCCTCATTGGACAAGCACGTTTTTCTTTTCTGGCACTAGAATTATTTTGTCACCATGCTTGAAGAATGTAGCGATGTTTCCGTAATCGATATTATTGTGTTTTCGTAGAAAGAACAGTTCCTGTCAATACAGTCATTTCTTTTAGAGCTTTTGGAATGATCTGTTTTGCAACGGTGCAATTCTGTAGGTTAGAACACATCGCAATGTTCAAGTAAACCTGGCAGTATTAACTGCTTTTATGTTTATGACTGTGTCTCCGACGATGATTCGTGAACTGTGGATCTGACGTGTACCATGTTCAAACGTGTTTGTTATTCAGTGGCTCGTATCAATCTGTTGTCGGAACAACGTATAAATTATTTTTCTTGGATACTGCACAAGAAAAAGGAGACGTATTCAACGGTTAGATCAACTAAGTTCTTGTCCTGAGAGACCATATAAAGTGTGTAGCTTGCAGTTTTGCTTTGGAGGGAGGAGCACTTTTCTAGCAGCATCAGCAGAATACACAAAATACGAAGCAGAAGCGTGCGTAGCTATAGTGACAATTGTCAATGTAGGTGTCGTCTTGAAATAATTGGGAAACACATTTCTTAAATTGCGTACAACTTGCATCACCGATGAAACAGATAGGCAAATTGTCGATGCAGATCGTGACTAAAGGTTGACGTTTCAATTAGTAATTAAGCTTCCTAACTGTAGTACATCTCTTTCATGGGAGTACTTGTTGTGATCTTCCTGTTCATATTTTTTGTCTTTGCCTTCTTGGTCAATGTTTTCTTGGGAGATGATTTGCTTTTGTGTACCAGCAGCAGTTTTCTTCTTTGTGTTCCTCATTGTCTTTTCTTTTTCTGTTATCTGTGTTCCTTCTGGGAGACAAGCATAGGGTGACCTTTCAAACTATTGCGTAATCGTATCTTACAATCAAATTAATAATCACTCTTCCAAGAAATTTACTTCCGCCTGGTTTCAAGATAATTCGTTTATTGGTTCAGGTATAGATTCATGATTTGCGAGTTTCATCAATGTCACCTTATACTTTTCCTGATAATAGAGCTGCGTGCAGTGTTTAGACCTGATATAATGTTGAACAGCAAAACATTAGAGAGAATAGCAATGCTCGATACAGTACTAACGCAAAAGAACTATGTTCAATCCGATATTAGAGTCCTTTAACTGTCTTCATTATAGTACATATCATAGTATAAGTGCAGCAATACAGAATAGCGTTTAAGTACAGGTAGAAGAAGAGAATCCGTGAAAAGGTGTCAACTGTAGAGCACCCTTCAACATCAAGAGTATGGATTTTGGTCACTATTCCTGTCGAGTGTCAATTATGTGTATATGTGATTTGGATATTTTTGGCGTAGCTTTAACAACTTTTCAATCACATCGCTGCGATGTCCGCGGTGGGCAGTTTATAGCGATGTCTAGCACTGGGGCATCATGCCGCAGACATGTAGCATGATGCCCCATCCAGTCACTTTATCCTGACACCAGGCCGACCAGTCCTAACACTAACTTCTTAATTATGAGCGCCAAGCGAGGCAGCTGGTATCACCATTTTTATAAGTCTTTGGTATGACTCGGCGGTGGTTAGCACCCGTGACCTTCAGCATCCGAGGCGGACGCTCCAGTCACTAGGCCACCATAGCGGTTAGAGAGTCAATTAAAGTCAAAATGCAGAGAAAACCCTATTGGATCTGATAGGATAGGCGTATGTCATCGCTTTTGTTATGTAGACCCCCCCCCCAGCACAGTAATGTAAGATCTTTCGTTTCAAAACAGCCATGTAATATCAGTTTAAGGGTTGAAATAATTTTTTACATGCAGATGTACCTAGTGAAAATATGTCCAGCATCTTTGTTGTCTTATCTGACTAATAGGCATGCCCAGTTTAATAGCTTCAGTTCCAGCACCTATCCTAAAACTATGTGATGTAAACAATATGGTTTAAATCCACATAAAAGTATGAGCATGGTATGAAACTATATATATATATATATATATATATATATATATATATATATATATATATATATATATATATATATATATATATATATATATATATATATATATATATATATATATATATATATATATGTATGTATGTATGTATGTATGTATGTATGTATGTATGTATGTATATATATATATATATATATATATATATATATATATATATATATATATATATATATATATATATATGTATGTATGTATGTATGTATGTATGTATATATATATATATATATATATATATATATATATATATATATATATATATATATATATATATATATATATATATATATATATATATATATATATAAACCCAGACAGAAAATCAGGAGTGGAGCCCCTAAGGCGGCTGGGGGTCGACTACGACCTCCTTCCGGCAGCTCCTGCATCCAAACTGGTGCCAAATATCATGCTCAGCATTCCTTTGGACCCCACCAGCAAGGACGAGAGGGGGATCCTGACGTCTGGGCAGCCCAGGATCTCCATATTCCACGCCCAGGCTTGTGCCCTGGAGAGGACACTCCAGTCTCGCTACTGAGTGAGGAAACAACACGGAAGCTGACAGTTTACAGGTTATAAGTCCCACCCGATTGGCGTAGGGAAGGGGCGCCACGGGTCAGCTTTGACGGTGGGAGGGATCATCGTGTCCCACTGGCCAACTATCGCCCGCCTCAAGCCGGGCAGCCCCCGGTCAATAAGGTGTTGACCCGCCATCGTCTGCCTGCTCCAGTGGGTGTCTGGAGCTCAGTGTTTTGTTCAGCATGACAAGCAGACGGTAATTCCACACCAGACAAAAGAAACAAGAAACCAATAAAGAAGACTCCAGCTCTTCGATTTGCAAGCTGGAATGTGCGCACCATGTATACAGGCATCTCCGACGACCTCAGAGAAGTGGACGACACCAGAAAGACGGCCATCATCGATAGAGAACTCACCAGACTAAATATCAGCATAGCTGCCCTCCAGGAAACCAGGCTCGCCTCTAGTGGCTCCCTCAGAGAGGAAAACTACACCTTCTTCTGGAAGGGTCGAGAACCTGAGGAGCCCCGTCAGCACGGAGTGGGCTTTGCCATCAAAAACAATCTCCTGGCCTCTGTTGAACCTCCAACAGGGGGCACTGAGCGTCTCTTGTCCATCCGCCTCACCACTACTTCAGGTCCTGTCAACATCATCAGTGTCTACGCCCCAACCCTCACGTCATCAGAAGACGTGAAGGATCAGTTCTATGGGCAGCTGGACGAACAGATCAAAGGATGCCCCAAAAATGAACCACTATTCCTCCTCGGCTACTTTAATGCCAGAGTAGGTGCGGACCACGAGTCCTGGCCTACCTGCCTCGGATATCTTGGCACTGGAAAGACCAACGAAAACGGCCAGAGACTGCTGGAGCTATGCACCTACCATGGCCTGTGCATCACAAACACCTTCTTCAAGTGTAAGCCACAACACAAAGTGTCATGGAAACACCCCAGATCTCATCACTGGCACCAACTCGACTTGGTCATCACCAGGCGCTCTGCCCTTAACAGCGTCCTCTCCACCAGAACCTACCACAGCGCAGACTGTGACTCCGACCATGCCCTTGTGAGCAGCAGAGTGCGACTACAGCCACACGTGCTACACCGCACAAAACCAAAAGGATGTCCTCGCATAAACACTGCACAGATGTCAGTCCCTGACAAGGTGGAGGAGTATGTGTCTGCCCTGAACAAGGCTCTCCAGGACCTGCCTGAGTATGACGCTACAGCCAAGTGGATCGCCATGAAGGGTGCCATCTACAGTACAGCTATGTCAACGTTTGGCAAGAAGGAACGACCCAGCCAGGACTGGTTCAATGCACACCTATCAAGGATGGAACCACAAATCGAGGAGAAACGAAAAGCCTTCATAGCTTACAAAAAATGCCCTAATGAACGGACGCTTGATGCTCTCAGAAGTGCCCGAAGTAACACCCAACGCATTGCTAGACAGTGTGCGAACGAGTACTGGCAACAACTGTGTGAAGGGATCCAGCGCAGTGCCGAGTCCGGACACATCCAAGGCATGTACAGTGGCATCAAGAAGGCTCTAGGCCCTACAGTGAAAGGGGTCGCTCCCCTGAAATTCCTTGACGGGAGAGAAGATCACAGACCGTGGGCAACAGATGGCCAGATGGGTGGAGCACTACTCAGAACTATACTCCAGAGAAACGTCAGTCACTGATGCAGCCCTCAGCAGCATAAAGAATCTGCCCACCATGGAAGAGCTCGACAAAGTGCCAACCTTAGAGGAGCTCAGCAAAGCAATCGACTGCCTTCCAAACGACAAAGCACCAGGTAGTGACAGCATCCCGCCCAAAGCTATCAAACGTGGAAAACCAGCATTGATTAAACCACTGCACGAGCTACTTTGCCGCTGCTGGGAGGAAGGAGTAGTCCCCCAAGACATGCGTGATGCCACAATTGTGACCCTTTACAAAAACAAGGGCGACCGCAGTGACTGTAATAATTACAGAGGGATCTCGCTCTTGAGTATTGTTGGTAAAGTGTACGCCCGCATCATACTCAACAGGCTGCAGTTGCTGGCAGACCGTGTGTACCCGGAATCACAGTGCGGCTTCAGAGCAGGCAGGTCGACGACAGACATGATCTTCTCCCTACGACAACTCCAAGAGAAGAGCAGAGAGCAAGGTCAACCACTCTACATGATGTTCATCGACCTCACCAAGGCCTTTGACTTGGTCAGCAGGAAGGGCCTTTTTGAACTTCTGAGTAAGATCGGTTGCCCCCCAAAACTCCTCAGCATGATAATCTCTTTCCATGCAGATATGAAGGGAACAGTCCTGTATGATGGATCATCCTCAACTTCCTTCCCAATTAACAGTGGTGTGAAGCAGGGCTGCGTGCTGGCACCAACACTTTTTGGGATCTTCTTCTTCCTGCTCCTGTCCTACGCCTTCGACACGTCCACGGATGGCATATATCTACACACCAGGTCTGATGGGAGCCTGTTCAACCTGGCACGACTGCGCTCAAAGACCAAAGTGAGAGCTGTGCTCATCAGGGAGATGCTTCTTGCAGATGACGCAGCTCTTGTGGCCCACACCGAGGAAGCCCTCCAGAGACTGGGAGACCGTTTTGCTGTTGCCTGCACGCACTTTGGTCTCACAATCAGCTTGGAAAAAAACAAATGTCAGCGTGCAAGATACCACCATTGCCCTTTCAATCAAAATCAACGGTGTCACCCTGGAAGCAGTCAACAACTTTACCTACCTAGGGTCAACCATCAGCAACACTCTCTCGATTGATATGGAGCTGGACAGAAGGCTTGGAAAGGCAAACACCATCATGGCTCGATTAACAAAGAGGGTTTGGGAAAACAACGCGCTGACAGAGCACACCAAGGTCCGAGTCTACCAGGCCTGCGTTCTCAGCACCCTTCTATATGGAAGTGAGACGTGGAGTACCTACATGAGGCAAGAACGCCGGCTCAACTCCTTCCATATACGGTGCCTAAAACGCATCCTGAAAATCAGCTGGCAAGACCGTGTTCCACACAGCGAGATCCTGCAGCGTGCAAGTACCCCCAGCATGTACTCCCTGCTAATTAAACGCCGCCTTCGATGGCTGGGTCACGTCCAACGCATGGAGGATGGAAGGCTGCCAAAGGACATCTTATATGGACAGCTGGCCACTGGCATGAGAAGAGTCGGACGCCCTTCACTCCGTTTCAAAGATGTGTGCAAGAGGGACATGAAGGCATGCAACATTTCACCCGATGGCTGGGAAGAGCTGGCTGAGGACCGAGGCACCTGGAGACTGATGGTAAACAATGGCATATCAGTCGCTGATGCGAGGAGAGGCCAGTTGGTGGCAGAGAAACGTAAGAGAAAGAAGAACGCAACAGCAACCACAGTAATGCAGACTTCCCAGTATGTCTGCACCAACTGCAGTAGGGACTGTCACTCACGTATAGGCCTGCACAGCCACAGCAGACGTTGCCAACAGAGACAGGCAACACCCCAAGGGCACTATTCGCATGGTCTTTCGAGACCGAGTCGCCAATGATGATGATATATATATATGTATATATATATATATATATATATATATATATATATATATATATATATATATATATATATATATATATATATATATATATATATATATATATGTATATATATATATATATGTATATATATATATGTATATATATGTATGTATATGTATATATATGTATATATATATATGTATATGTTTATATATATATATATATATATATATATATATATATATATATATACATATATATATACATATACATACATATATATACATATATATATACATATATATACATATATATATACATATATACATATACATATATATATATATATATATATATATATATATATATATATATATATATATATATATATATATATATATATATATATATATATATATATATATACATATATATATATCATCATCATTGGCGACTCGGTCTCGAAAGACCATGCGAATATATATATCCAGGCGTTTATATTTCCATTTACATGGACTGAAAACGACTGCCACGTTCCGCCTCCACGGCTCCCGTGCAGGTTAAAATACGGTAAAATCTGGTGCCCGGGACAGTAATGGTCGATTTTTTTATCGTTGCTGTACATACAATAGCCAATGGTTTGAAAGTCTTATGTTGAATCCCAGCGAAAGAAACCAGACGCATGTATTATTGTACCCACCAATTGATGTGATATTCTTCTTAGCATCCGTCCGTCTACGGGAGACGATGGCATAGCTCCAAAGTATCCTTCTTTTTAGCTCTCTTTTCAGCTTGCTTTATTCTTCTCTTTTCCTCTGCGTTTTGAACTCCCTGCCTGACAGCTAGACGCCAGCTGGAACGGTTGTTTGCACAGCTCTCCCAGTCGTTGACACTGATGTTTGCTGTCTTCATATCCTTCTTGCAAACATCTTTGTAGCGCAGATGTGGTCGTCCAGTTGGTCGTGCACCTTCTGCTAACTCCCCATATAACAGGTCCTTGGGAATGCGACCTGGGTCCATTCTCTTGACATGGCCGAGCCAGCGAAGGCGCCTCTCACTGAGTATGGAGAACATGCTGTTCATGTTGGCGCGTTCTAGAACCTCTGTATTGGGTACTTTGTCCTGCCACTGGATGTGCAGAATGCGCCGCAGACATCTCAGGTGGAAGCTGTTGAGTTTCCTCTCGTGTCTTGCATAGGTGGTCCATGTTTCGCTGCTGTAGAGAAGTGAGCTGAGCACGCACGCTTGGTAGACACGCAGTTTGGTCTTCTCTGTGAGGTTGGGGTTGTTCCAGACCCTCTGGTTAAGTCTGGCCATGACTGCTGCTGCCTTGGCAATCCTGCCGCCCACCTCAGAATCAATGGAGAGTGAGCTGGAGATGTTAGACCCGAGGTATGTGAAGTTCTCGACAACTTCCAAATTGTACCCATCGATGGAGACAGAGGGAGGGAAGTCTGTGTCCTGTGCCATGACATTCGTTTTCTTCAAACTGATGATCAGTCCAAATTCCTTACATGCATGGGAAAGGCAGCATACCAGCTGATGAAGTCCATCTTCCGTGTGTGATGTCAAGGCTGCATCGTCGGCAAAGAGCAATTCACGGATGAGTACCTCTGTGACTTAGTCTTAGCACGGAGACGGGCGATGTTGAACAGCTTGCCGTCAGTCCTGGTATGGATGTACACTCCCTCGCTGCAGTCCTTGAATGCGTACTGGAGAAGCATGGAGAAGAAGATGGGAAAGAGCGTCAGTGCAAGGACACAGCCTTGTTTGACTCCGCTAATGACTGGGAATGCTTCAGATGTCGCGCCATTGAAGCACACTGTGCTGTGCATGTTCTCGTGGAACGACATAATGACAGCAAGCAGACGTGGGGGGCAGCCGATCTTCTGCAGGAGTCTGAAGAGTCCACTCCGACTAACCATGTCAAACGCCTTCGTCAGGTCTATGAAGGCAATATAGAGGGGCATCCGCTGCTCGCGACACTTCTCCTGCAGCTGACGTAGTGAGAAGATCATGTCTACAGTTGACCTGCCGGCTCGAAATCCACACTGGGACTCTGGGTAGACGCGGGAGGCTAGGATCTGCAAGCGTGTCAAGGCAACACGGGCGAAGGCCTTTCCGACGATGCTGAGAAGGGAGATGCCCCGATAGTTGTTGCAGTCGCTACGGTCTCCTTTGTTTTTGTACAAAGTGACGATATTGGCGTCACGCATGTCCTGTGGGATGTATCCCTGTTCCCAGCAAAGGCAGAGGAGTGTGTGTAGGGGCTGGAGCAGTGGTGGTTTTCCCCTCTTGAGGACTTCAGGTGGAATGCCGTCGCTTCCAGGAGCCTTCCCACAGGCAAGGCAATCGATGGCTTTTCCGAGCTCTTCCAGGGTGGGCTGTGTGTCTAGCTCCTCCATGACAGGCAGGTCTGGAATGGCGTCCAGGGCAGTTCCAGTGACATTGTTTTGGGTTGCATATAGCTCGAGATAGTGCTCAAACCATCGCTGCAGTTGTTTCCCCTGGTCTGTGATGACTTCGCCCGTCTTGGACTTGAGGAGGGCGGTCTTGTAGCTGGGGGTCCTGTCGCCTTTTTGATACCCTCATACATTCCTCTTGTATCCCCGGTGTCAGCAGCTGTCTGTATACTGTTGCAAAGGTTCAGCCAGTAGGTGTTGGCACAGCGGCGGGCGGTCTTATGGGCATTATTCCTTGCAATCCTGAGGGCTTGTAGTGTTCTGGGGCTAGGTGCAGCCTTGTATGCCAGGAGGGCTTTCCTCTTTGCCTCAGTCACGGGCTCCATCTCCTCCCAGTTTGCCTCATACCAGTCGACATTCTTTCGCTCCCTCTTCCCGTAAGCTGTGATGGCTGAATTGTACACTGAGTCACGGATATGGGACCACTTGAAATCAATGGTGTCATCAGGTGTCACTTTGGTGAGGGCTTCCTTCAGTTTGCTGATGAACTGCTGTGTTTTCTCTGGGTTGCTTGCACAGCAGGTGTTGATATGTGGGTGACCCTTCTTCTTGGCGTGGTGCAGCTTCTTGGGTAATATTCGCACCTTGCTGGCCACGAGGGAATGGTCCGTGTCACAATCAGCACTGTGGTAGCTGCGGGTAAGGAGGACACTGGCCAGTTCTGCACGCCTGGTGATGACAAGGTCTAGCTGGTACCAGTGGCGTGAACGTGGGTGTCTCCACGACACCTGGTGGATCTCCTTGCATTTGAAGAAAGTGTTGGTCACACATAGGCTGTGAGAGCAGCACATCTCCAGCAGTCGCTGACCATTCTCGTTGATCTTGCCCCTTCCGTAAAAGCCGAGACAGGTGGACCAGGCCTCATGGTCAGCTCCCACTCTAGCACTGAAGTCTCCTAGTAAGTAAAGGCTTTCATTGTTGGGGATACTGGATATTGCCTGATCCAGAGCCTCATAAAACTTGTCTTTCTCCTCGTAGGTGGAGTAGAGGGTTGGGGCGTACACACTGAAGATGTTGACTGGGCCTAAGGATGTTGACAGCCGGAGGGCAAGGATTCTCTCAGTACCTGATGATGGAGGTTCAATGAAGGCAATTAGCGTGTTCTTGACGGCAAAGCCTACACCATGCTGCCTAGGTTCATCCAAGGGCTTCCCCTGCCAAAAGAATGTGTAATTGGCTTCCCTGATGGTGCCGCTGTCAGCCAGTCGGGTCTCCTGGAGGCAGGCAATGTCGATGTTCAGTCGGGAGAGTTCTCTGTCAATGACGGCAGCCTACCGTGCATCGTCGATCTGCTGTAGGTCAGTGGTCAATCCAGGACACATGGTCCTGATGTTCCAGGTTGCAAAACGAAGAGTTGGAGTCTTTTTATTTCTTCTTTTAGTCTTTCCTGGTGCAGAGTTTTGTGGCCCACTTGTCGAGATGGTTCTCTAAGCTCCACGCACCCAGTGAAGCAGGCAGGCCATGGCGGGCAGCACCTTACTGACTGGGGGCTGCCCAGCTTGAGGCGGGCGGTAGCTGTCCAGTGAGACCTGATGATCTCTCCCACCGTCAGAAGTAACCCCTGGCGCCAAGCTCTACGCCAATCGAGCTTTGACTTAGAACCGGTAAACTGCTACTTTTCGTGTTGTGCCGACGCCGTACGACGACGCTGGAGTGTCCTCTCCAGTGGAGCTATGAAGCCTGGGCAGGGTGGTATGGAGAATCAGCTGTTGCCCATGCAGCAGATCCCCCCTCTCTACGCAGCTGGTGTGCCCAAGGGAACGACGAATGCCGATACAGCTTGGCACCAACGGCGTCGCAGGAGTTGCCCGAATGACGTTGAAGTCAATGTCATACCGCCTTAGGGACTCCATCTCCGGATTTTCTGTCGGGGTTTACTCCCTTAGCCTTTCCCATGAGTGGGTATAGCCACAAGGCAGCAGAGGTTTGGAATCGGAGTTTTCCTTCTCCTAGATGAGCTACCATCCAAGGTTTACGAGTCCCATCTACCCGAAGCAACTGGTTTTAAGGCGCCAGTGGGCCGCCTTCACCCCGTTTCCTGTTAGTAGAAAACATGGTCTGCCGGGCTTCAAATCTAAGCCACTCGCGAAGGCCAGGAGCTGGATTTTAGTTGACAGAGGCAGTAAGAGACGCAGGCCGTATGGGGCATTTTGGAGGATTGGGGCGCTTGTCTCCTACTCCCACCCCGGGCAATGTCAACCTTAGATGTGATATTATAGGCCGTTAATTGCACAGCATTGGTCTGCGATGGCCATGCTAATAACTACAGCCTAGTGGCAGTAGGTAGCAACCTCGTGGCAAATGAGTCTGCAGCGTGGATGATAATTAAGCCAGGACCACGTAGACTTGTTGTGTAAGAGAACTAGTTCTTAATTTCAAGGATGACAGTGTAGTTCTATAGTTCTACTTATTAACTCGTGATTGTTTCTCAACTAAAATAAGTGACGTGAGCCCAAGGATGCCGCCTTCAAGTAATTTTGTTTTCAGTTCGACTCTGTAGATTTGTCCCCATAAGACTAACCACCCGCAAGAATAACTTGAATAAGAATACACCCTGATACTGTCTTATGAATGAGGTGGACGTGAAGCCACGAAATACCGTTCAGCCGGATGGATTAGGTGCTGAGCGCGTGCCTTTTATGAAATCCTCGACATCATCAAATCGAAGGATGTGGCTAAGTGGCAGTTTTATACGTTTATGATTCTCCGAAGATGGTCGTGATTCTGACCAAACATTTTGCTCTGATAGTAGTTCATAGGCAAGCCATGTACTTCATCTAATAACCATCTGGAATGGTCATGATTTGTGTGTGGGAAATGGGGTCGGAAACGTACTGAGAGCATTTATTGTCAAGCGCAGCCGAAATGTTGAACCACTATGGCATGCTCAATCTCCAAAAGCGCTACGCGTATACACATGACTTGGTGCATGTCACCTCTTCTAGAGGATTGGTCAATAGGACCTACATTGTCAGCACGTACGCAAACAGCTTGTATTGCCCTAACTTCGCTTCAATAATGACTCGAAATATAGCAGAACAACGAAATTTTGCTCCACTTAGACATATATGTGCGGCAAAGATTTAAAGTTTTATAAAAGTCAACTTGCCTGGGGAGAATTGAAATTACCCTTGTAAAATGTGAGCTTGAAACATTGTACAACAGTATAGGCAAGACAATAAGATAAATTATGGTATATTTTAAGGCAATTGCGTTATATTTATTGAAAGTTGTGTTTCCCTTGTATCTCTGTTTGCACTATGCAACCACATATTGATTGTTGAAGTTATATATATATATATATATATATATATATATATATATATATATATATATATATATATATATATATATATATATATATATATATATATATATATATATATACATACATACATACATACATACATACATACAAGATAGGTATGTAGCTTAGAAATGGTTAGAGTAAGAATGCAGGTACAGTTGGAAGAGCAACATTTATCAGACATGTATATTTATATAGGCAGAAAAAGGGATAGGAAGAAAAGGTTTAGGAAAAGCTACATTGTAAAGAGAACGATATTATTTGTAATGATTTTTATACTCACAACTCAAGGATTTGTGAACACTTATTTTATCAATTTACTTAACAATTATCATGTAGTCACCTTCAACAGGCTAATTGCATCAAAATATTTGCGAATCTGGCTTTTGTGAATGATTTGAGAACACTTATTTTTCTCCATTTAATTGTTTGTCAAGCAGTATTATCGAGTCGCCGTAATTATTGCGTAACCAACATGTCATTAACGCTGCTTGTGACTACGACAATTTCCTAACATCACCCATGCTTTGAACGAAATCCTTCTGATAATTAACTGTTAGAGGTGAGTACATTATATTTGAACACACCTGCCAAAGAAATCTCACGAGTTGTAATTTTAGCAGTTAACAGTGTATACTTTTAGTAATTAACTCCTACTCGCCATCAGGTCCGGCCCTAGGATGTGTGGGCCCAAAGCAGCAAAAGCGATGAGCGGGACCCCAAGCAAAAATATTGCATTGCGCAGTTGATTTCCTGAAAGCGCGGGGGCCAAGTCGGTTGCTTCGTTTGCCTTGCCCTATGGCTGGGCCTGCTCGCCATAAAATCAGTGACATCCAAAAAAGCAATCTTTGAAAAGCTGATTGTTAAGAGCTGGCAATCTGAAAAACTGTCCGAGGCAAACGTATGACTCGAAGGTCGACGAATCTCTGGTACGTATGAAAATTGCGATTACAACGTAACTGATCATTTTAAACATAAATATATATTCGTTACTTGTCAAAACTGGCTTTAAATAGTAAATATTCACATTATTGCGTGTGCGCGAGGAAATGGGAGACTGACCATAACTTTCACTGCGAGTTGGAAATGGCATAATACAATAGAGGAAAGAAACAAGCATCAGGAATGCAGTAGAAGAATGCGCTACATATCAACGCTAAATAAAGGTGTGTTTATATAGGTATTGTGGCGAGATCGCAGGGTTGAAAATTTGCATAACGTAATGCAATAGGACCTGAACACTACCGCTTGTCGGTTAGTTAACTTGCACAGAGTCGCTTTATTTTACCCAGACCAAAGACGTTCAATGTTCTGGAGAATGGTTCGTTTTCAATCAGATATGCTAACATTGCCGTTAAAAAAAAACTACCTTTCGTCGATTGAACATTGCCATTTGTAGCGCAACCACAGGTTCTGACATATGACTTCGCGTTCACCTGTTGCCTCTGTTCAAGCTGTTCCAGACAGCGCGCAGCTTTTATCGGTTACATGAATGTTAACATGTACGAAGGGTTCTTGTTCAGTTCCGCAGCATGACTTACCGGCCGAACATGGTGGAACGCGTCTCACAAGAGCCTTGACGTGGTTGTTTACGAGCGCTCTTGAAATGAGTTGTTGGGGGTAACCGAAGGCACCGCAAAAGCTCAAAGGCTAGAGCCCTTATAAAAACAATTTGAAACCATTAAATTAATTGGCTGGTCGGTCAGAAGAAAAAACGCTTCATATACGCTAGTGTGATAAATACATGCACCGGAGAGCTGAAAGGAGGCAAGGCATCGTGCTACTGACCCTTTGTTGTCCTTATATATTTACTGGCTATAGAGCGTGGTTGCTAAGACTGTCTTGCCTGTACTATATTATCTGCTAAGAACTGGCAATGCAGGACTAAATGCGTTTCTGCGTGAAAAGCTGCATGTTGTGCCCCTGACACAAATATTACTTGACCTGATTCTCAGTACAATATAAACGTCACAAAGCATGAAACCAATATCTCGCTTGTCCTCTGGACCCAGTCATTCTCACACTATTACTGTTGTTGCAACAGACAAAGTGGTGCACCCACCTTACGGATCCACCACAAACAGCTCAACCTCACATTGAATTTTGAGTGAATCTTGGCGTTATCCAGGCGATCTATGTTGAACTTCTGCATATCATTTGGCTCATAGGACCAAATTAGTTCAATGTTGCCGAAAGTTTTCTGTCCCTTGAGGTAGAGAACGTCATCAACCTTGAGCAGTTCTGGCAACACTGACATTGTTCTGCTGCTTATATGCAACAAGCTTCTTTTGCATAATCTAGCGGATTTCCTGCCCGGTAAGCCACTGTTGTTGGAATCTAACCAAAACTTTACATTAGTTCTCGTAACAGAGGTAGATGCTCGGTATGCTGTAAGTTCTTACAAGGAAACAGGTTTCAACATACAGTTCAATGTCTCATTAATAATATAGTTAGCCATCTTGAATGATTCAACATTACTCTTCTCTTTTTCCTCCAAAGCATGTTATCATATTTAATGGTTTCGCTTGCAATCATTTGTCCATTATTTGACCAATGAAAATATATCCTTTTTCTCACCATCAGATATCAGATACATAAAATCATGAACACAGAACAAAATGATAAATATGTAAAAATTACTCACTATGGTTGTTGTTGTTGTTGTTGTTGTTGTTCTAGGGTTTAACGCCATTTTTCAGTACAAGATAGGCTATACATGGCGGCCAGTATAACTGGTGGAGGAAGAACCCTGGAAAACCCAGGGAAGAACCACCGACCCACGAGAAGCTACTGGCAGGCTTTCCCTCGAACCCACGCAGACAGAGGTGAGATGGCAGTGATCCGGAACGGTGAGCGCTTTAGACCACTCGGCCACTCGGGGCCCCTACTCACTATGGTAAAAAGACAATCGATATACTAGCAAGTAGACCAACGTTGTGTCTGAGCTTGCTTTAATACATATGAATGTTATTTCTTACAGACTGTAATTTGTGGTTTTCATCACTCTAGCATATTTGGTTTCTTTATCTGTGGTTATCATTATATTGGTCTATGAATTTTCGAGCATTCTTTCTTATTCAGTTGTTTTTTTTCATATGTCTGTATTTTCGTATTCCATTATATATGATATACAGTAATAAAATGTTTTATTAAACTCAGTTAATTTCGGCCAATGTGGTTATGTGAGAAAGCTTGCCAGTAGCTTCTCGTGGGTCGGTGGTTCTTTCCGGGGATTTCCCGGGTTCTTCCTCCACCATTTATACTGGCCGCCATGAATAGCCTATCTTGTGCTGAAAAATGGCGTTAAACCATACAACAACAACAACAAACTCAGTTAATTCATTTACACATAGATCAGGTCTTTAAATTCATCCATTTTATTTAAGTAATATAATTTTAAATTATTTTCACTATTATAGGTCATTTTGAAATATTGTACTATTGTTATGTATATCTATATTGTGTCTTTCACTTTTGTTTATGACTGTAGATATATTTCAAGATAATAATCACTGGTAAACATGTTTACATAGCTAACTTTTGTTCATGATTGTAAGTTACAAAAAAGATGTTGACATGTCCTTTTGGGTTTAGAATAATTCTAGAAACAGGCTTGTGTACAATTTGATTGTAATTGTCGATTTAAATGACTCGTATCTATATACGATGAAACTGTGTATAACTAGGGAAATGGTAAATAAATAATGCATTGCTCTGTTGTGTTGTGATTGGAAAAGTATTATTTATTTCAATTATTCATTGGATTTTATAAAGCGCTAATTGACTTTGGATTAACACCTTAGTGTTGACTTTTTGTGAACTCATTCAATGTAAGTCTGCAGAGCGTCATTACGGTACATCAGGACATTCGAGAATATTGGAATTCACACGGGATTTTTTGTATGTATGGACTTGTGACAGGGTATTTGCGATTATTTGGGATTTCATTCCCAATACTGTCGTGTCTCTTAAATTTTCACTTTGTAACTTATAAAAATAGGTTGATTGTTTTTATTACTTAAATTCTTGGTTTCACATTTTTCTGTTACATTTATTAAGAGCAAGATTCGTAACACTATGTACACGTTACCTTTGGTATGATGACTTACACCTAATCTAATAAACACGTTACCTTTGGTATGATGACTTACAACTAATCTAATAAACACGTTATCTTTGGTATGATGATTTCAGGCAACAGGTATGATGATTTACAACTAATTTAATCAACTTCTTGAAATATTCTAAAGTTACCTTTTCAAATGTCATTGTAGTTTAAACAGAAGGTGAACAAAATACAAATGAAAAAGAAAACACTGTTTTGCATAGTAACTAAACAGACTATGCCGTGAAAATCAAAAGATCCACGTTTGCAAACAATTTGGTAAACGTTTGCATGATATCAAAACCCCAAAGCTGAATTCTTAAAGAAAGAATAAAAATGATGAAGCATCAGAAGATAGATGTTTAAATGCTTCAAAACAAATATTTATCCCATTTCCTTATCAGTACTTGAAATGTATTTTTCAAAGTTTCCATTTCTTAGAAAGTTATTCATATCTAAATTATTCGTAGTGAAAGATAATTCAAAATACGAAACAATTTCAGAACTACGTAGTGGAGAGAGAGAGAGAGAGAGAGAGAGAGAGAGAGAGAGAGATCAAAATTTGACCTTTTCTTTTGTAGTAGTTGGGATATGAACTTTTTCTCAGTGAATCTTTGTGCTTCTTAAGACGAATCACTATATGTATTGACGCCAATGCTAGATTTAGCTATGGCGAATCCACATAATTAATGCAAAGCAAAGCTTCAATGCCGTTAGGAATAATGGGCGTGTAAACAGGACACATACAAATAGTTATTCCGACAAATACAGATTGGATGAGGTAAGTCTCACCTCAGGCGACATTAGTAACAGACAACACAAAAAGAGACAAACTGACATCGAAAATAAAGAACAGCTTAGGTCCGTAAATCACATTCTTTCAAGGAGTTGGTGAAGCTGCCTATGGCTTTAGTTTGCATCCATTTCTTTTAAGTGCCTCTTTCTTTCCCCCAAGTACTTTGCTCAGCATCTCTTCTTATTTTATGCGTGCGCCCACGCACATACACTGTTTTTCAGTATTTTAAATAGAATATAAAACTATCAATTTCAGTATACAATCCAGTGACGGAAAACAGCCTGTAGCAGTGTTGTGACATAAAACAGCCTATAGCAGTGTTGTGACATAAAACAGACTATTGCAGTAGTGTGACAGAAAACACTTTAGTTGTCGTACCAAGCAAGGATCTTCTGGTAAACATGCACAAGGGAACGTACGCTATGCCATGGAGTACAGTATACAGCCCTGATTCCTAAAATATAGACAGTATATATCTATTGCAGGTCTATGGGACCTGGCTATTGTTAAATTATTTAGAAATGGTTCTACTGGGTTTAGAACGGATACTTCATTTCTTCTTTCTGTCGTATAACAGAGATAGTAATTGTATAGTTCTGATTGTAGTGGAGTAAGTGAGGGTCCGAATCAGATGTGTTCAGTTTTTCTTTATGAGAACAGTAGGACTCAAACAAAAGAAAGCAGAAGCGTCGTTTAGTTATTTTTATCCAATAAATGGAAATGATTAATATCTATCTATCTATCTATCTATCTGTCTGTCTATCTATGTCTTCCATATTGAATAGCCTTCATATTGCCGACACGTTAACATAGAAACCAATAAAAGGACATATACGTTCGATCTACTTTCATTTCCTGTGTGCTTAAATTTGTTTACGTGACCGCCCTCCCAGATTTGTATACTGAACGCTAGCTGAAACTAGTAATGTAATTAATATTCTTCTGCCAGATGATTTTTCTCTTCAATATCAAAATTTCCAACGGATAAAAGTTTTTCAACTACCTTATATCTATCCGAATCGATGCTGCAGAGCTACGAAATGGCGATTAATAATATCTCGTTTATTTTTCTCAGTGCCTACATAACTGAATGTTAAAATAATCTGGCAATTACAATTCTTCAGTGTGTTCGTTTCATTTAACGCAGTCTAGGAAAAATATAAGATGGTGTGCTGCTTGTTTCAGTATTCTGATATTGCCGAAATGTACGGAAATATGTATCACATGTTCTACATAAATGTATATTAATTATGTAGTCGTGACGGAGTTATGATTAACAAAAACTGGAAGGTGTTGTTATCGTTATGGCAATTTGTGCATCTGTCAATCAACCTCAGTATGGACCTCACCTTTTCTTCGGCACATATGCATTTCTTGCGTGACAGACTGGTCCATAAACTCTCACGAGGCCCTAGTCTGGTTCCCTGCTTAATATGCTCCCCGCGTTGCCCTCCGCTAGTATAGCGGAGGGCAACGCAGGGAGCATGCTAAGCAGGGAACCAGACTAACGAGGCCCGTAAGTACATATCATATGATACTAAAGGAGTATTGATCATTTGTGAGGGGAAATAATTTAGCATAATCTAATTCACGTTACGCAGAATCGGACCGGGCTGGTCCCACGACACATGCAGTGGACAAGTCGGAACTTAAAATGTATGAGGTCAATAGTAAGACATATTACAACGGAATCAAACTAGTGTTCAAGTCTTTTCAACAACGCGTGTGACAAATTGATGGACTGGGTGTAAAGCAATTGTTTACTTTTGTATGATTTCCTTTTGCATGTTTCAAACTCTTACTACTCACTTGCATTTCAAAATCGACACAATTTAAGACTGCAGCAGACTTTCCATGAATTATTTAATAGCAAAAAAAGGTAAAGAGATCAAACATGGCTAACGTATAATAATGCAAACTTTGTACTACAGTATCATTTAGGTCAATGCACCCTATAATTACTCATTTTACCAAGCCTTTGAAACAAGAATTAAAATCGTTATGTAAGGATATGCGACACCTGAAAAGAACCATTTGTATTAATAGTGCACCTTTCTTGTCTAATTTTATAAATTTAGTAAGCAATTTTTAAAATATAGTTCTGTTTTTTTCTTAAGATTTGCAATTATAAGAAAAGAATTGAATTTCATATTTAACAGCATTCGTCTAGTTGTGCAGCTTGCCATTGAATTACGCGAACGATCTTCGCTTTAATTAAGTCAAGTTTGTGTATTGCAAGTATTTATATGGGGCACTTAAGGGACAATGGGTATTATCACCATTCAATGTCATGCTTCTTTCGGCATAGGTGTGGGATGGTATATAAGTTGTGTGAGTGTGATTTTGTTGGATTTATCTTCTTCGCTTACTGTCTAAGCTAGCACAAATTGTTTTAGATAGTGTATGTATGGGTTATGTGATGGTATAAGTGGTAGTTTGTGTTTGTGTGATTTCGTCTCATTCTCTTACATTCTGAGCTAACAGAAGACGTTTTGGATAGAGTGTGTATGTAACACAAGACGTTTTGGATAGAGTGTGTATGGGTGTGGGATGGTATAGATGGTGTGATGTATAGTAATTATATCTTGTAAAGGATAGTAGGTTTGTGAGACTTGATTTTATTGTTAAAATCTAAGATAAGGCAAGGTGATTTGTATAGTGTGTGCATGGGGTATCGTATGGTATAGATAGTGTGTGTGTGTGTGTATGTGTGTGTGTGTGTGCGTGCGATTTCATCTCCTGTTCTAACACTTTAAGCTAATCCAGGTAATTTTGGGTTGTGCATCTATGGGGTGTTGGGTAGTGTAGGAGGTGCGATGGATAATATTTTTTGTTATGTGATGAATATTGGGTTTATGAAATTATATGTAGTTTTCTTTTAACCCTTCCCCGTTTGGTCTGAGTGTGTGTGTGTGTGTGTGTGTGTTTTCCCCAACAAAACACCGAGCTTCCTACTCTAATGTGTGTTTGTACGCAAGGATTTAATGGTGTGACTATAAACATTTACTAGCTTTATTTCTGTGATAGTATGTGTCTGGTATGTTGGTGATTGTATGTAATTTATTTTGGGTATGTCTTTAAAATAGTTTTCCCTTCTCCAAAAGGTGTTGGTATGGAGTATAGTGTGTTTTCTTTGTAATAGTGTGATTGAATGTAGTAGTGTGTTGGTATGTAAAGATGTAAAGAGTTGAAGAGAGAGTTTCTTTAGATCTGCGATATTATCTCTTTTGGATGTTTTGTATGTGATACGTAGTTTTTGTGAGGGACGTTTTCCTTCGTGATGGTGCTTCAGGCATATAAAGCAGAGCGTTAGCCGGTCTGGCTTTCCTCGTTGACTCGTCAACACCTACAAGAATGAGCTCCGTAAATGAACATTGGATGGTGGAGGTGGAGTATGTTTTAGAAAAGATAGAGAAGAATTGGTTTTACCCAGTTACCTTACACCATGTGACAAAATAAGTGTCAGTCCTAAACAGGGATAGGGGGTCTTGTGAAAAAAGTGATGGATGAGGAAGAGATGAAGATGAAAGTAATGTTCACCTTTCAACATTGTAGAATGGAAAAATCGATGGAGGCGGTGGATTGGATGGTAGAGGCGATGCACGTTTTAAAGAAGATACAGGCCACCGTTGATTGGTATTACCCAATCCTAAGCAGTGTGAGATTGGGAACGTATGTTTCAATCAGCACTTAAAGGCTTTTAAGGGAAGTCATAGAAGAAGAAGTGACAAAGATCAAAACTACCTGGGCAAAAGAGAAGAAGGAAAAGGAAAATACGAAGATAAAGGAAACTTAGAAAGGTTAAATAACAACTGGATTAAGGTACAACAAAAGTTCAGACATATGGGGCATCCAGTCTGGATCCATAAGAAAGAGAAAAAGAAAGGAAAATCCTAGACAAACTGAGGAGTTGGTGGAATAAATTTAAGAAACAAAAGAAGAAATAATAGGTCCTTTACAGCGTCACTCACTTGCCTCGAAAAGATATGCATATTGCCATCAAATGCTTTTGTCTTTATGTTGTGTAAGTGTGTTTATGTGTGTAAATCTATGTTTTGTTTATTTCCATCAAACCCTAAGTCCCTGTAAAACCTTTGTCTCTATAAACTCTTCTACTCCTATAACCTCTTTTGTCCCTATAAACATGTCATACCTACCATACCTACCTAGAGTAGCGCGTATTGAGATCAACTCGAACACTGTTGCTAATTAATTACCCGAGTGAGGTCAACCACTTGTAACACTGTTGTCATTTTCCCCTAGTGTCTAGCACCGTGACGTCTTCCATGTTTAATTCCCATTGTCCCTAAAGTTCCATTCCTATGTTAAATTCCCCATGTACCATTCGCATGTTAAATTTCCATTGTCTATATCATTTTTCCCCTCCATTTCAAAGGTAAGTCCCATTGTCCCTAAAGTGCCCCATATCAATACTATTGCGGTTGATTCCCAAGCTTCACGACTTCGGAATCCTGTAAAATATAAAGTTCGATTCTGTATAATATTTTATAAATGTGATACACATAGTAACACATAATGACGTGGCAAACGGGGACAGGCGATCGTGTAAAGTAGAAGCATCCGAATGTATTTGAATGTAATTTTACTAGAATATTATTCTACGGTTTCGTCAAATAAAATTAGTATATAACGTCATATGATAAATATAATCTTACATTTGTGTTCATTCCAAGTGAAATTTATGAAACTCGTCAACTAATTTCAAGGCTAGTACATGTTAGAAATTACTTGACACGTCTCGTCTATCTATCTATCTATCTATCTATCTATCTATATATATATATATATATATATATATATATATATATATATATATATATATATATATATATATATATATATATATATATATATATATATATATATATATATATATATATATATATATGCTTTATAATGATGTTTTGGAGGTGGAAGTGACGGTGATTTAATGGCACTATTACCACATTATTGGCTATGTCATGCTGAAGAAATGGGAACTAATGTCTTTCCCTAGGACCAACCAAAGGACTGGGCTGGGCGGGTATCGAACTGGCTATCCTTGGAATAAGAGTCCGGTGTTCTACCTGCTGAACTACTATGGTTCCTTGAAAACGATACTGAGTTCTCCGGAAGTTTATGCAATCATTCTTAGAAAAGAAGATTTTTTAATGCTGCATTGGATTCGTGGAACCTGATTGGTCAGTGGTCAGCAGAAATTTTTGGTGTGCAGTATTGTATTGCGAAAGTTGTCGGTGGGTCATCTGAGATAGCTGTATAATCGCTGAATATGGAATTATTATGGTAGAGTTGAGATTGTTCTGACTAATGCATTTAATAGTCGTGACGAGTTCAGCTTGATGGATTTGACTTTACTAAATAAGACTGATCTCAAATAAATATACAACATGTACTCTAGCTCCTTCACACAAACTGAATCGCACTGAAATTTATATTCCTTAATGAATCAACGTAAGCAAAACATCAACACATTGGGAGTGGGGTGGATAAACTTATTATTTGATAGCACCCTCTATTACGGCTATCATATATGTGTTTTAAAGAAAATTATAATTTCCCTTTCTTCCGGTTTATTTTATGTTTGTCATCAGCTGTACTCTGAAAATAAAGAAGAAGAAAAGCATACGCCGATCCAATCCAGACCACTCATTCTCGAAACACTTTGAAGCAAGCAAGCCCAAGCTCAAGACCCACAAATCAAATATTATACTTTGGAGCGTACTTATGTAACTGAACTTTAGCTTGTTTGTACACAGACACAAGTTAGGGAGATTCTGAACCTACGAATCCAACTTTATTCAGATCAAATTACAAACAGTATGCATTTTGGGACGTTGCTCCCGAGCTCGAGTTTCGTGCTCAACAACGTAGGAGAATACGTGGCTAAGCCACGCCAGTTCATGTCACGTCATCCTGTATTCTTAAAAACCTTTATAGACGAAAACTTGATACTCTGTAATTTAAATTAGAATAAATAGAAATGCAATAACTTGCAGTTTTTTTTTAACTTGAGACCCTCATCAAGACAGTCAAATTTCCAAAGTAATATATCTGAATTGGAGGATGTGAGCTTGAGTGTAACATTTTTTCAACGAATCTAGAATTCTGTGTGATGCCTTGTATTCTTCAAACTGTTAGAGCACGAAACTCCATCGGTAGCTCAAAAATAGGAAATTGTTTCATTCTGTACCTTTAATTAGATTATAGTTATACTCATAGACCTGTAGAGTACAGTCATGCTCATAGACCTGTAGAGTATCATAGACCTGTAGAGTATAGTTATACTCATAGACCTGTGGATTATAGTTATAGACATAGACCTGTGGATTATAGTTATACGCATAGATCTGTATAGTATAGTTATAGACCTGTAGAGTACAGTCATGCTCATATACATGTAGAGTATAGTTATACTCATAGACCTGTGGAGTATAGTTATACTCATAGACCTGTACAATATAGTTATACTCATAGACCTGTACAGTATAGTTATACTCATATACCTGTGGATTAGAGTTATACCCAGACTTGTAGAATTTAGTTATACTCATAGTCCTGTGGATTAGAGTTATAATTATAGACATGTAGATTAGATTTATAATCATAGACCTGTGGATTAGAGTTATACTCATATGCCTGTAGAGTACAGTTATACACATAGACCTGTAGAGTATAGTTTTACTCATTGACCTGTAGATTATAGTTATACTCATAGACCTGTGGATTATAGTTATACTCATAGACCTGTGGATTATAGTTATACTCATTGACCTGTAGAGTATATCTATACTCATAGACCTGTAGATTATAGTTATACTCATAGACCTGTGGATTACAGTTATGCTTATAAACCTGTGGATTACAGTTATAATAATGGATCTGTAGAGTATAGTTATACTCATAGACCTGTGGATTAGAGTTATACTCATAGACCTGTAGAGTATAGTTATACTCATAGACCTGTAGAGTATAGTTATACTCTTAGACCTGTAGATTATAGTTATACTCATAGACCTGTGGATTAGAGTTATACTCATAGACCTGTGGATTAGAGTTATACTCATATACATATTGAGTATAGGTATACACATAGACCTCTAAAGTATAATTATACTCATATACCTGTATAGTTATCCTCATATACCTGTGGATTAGAGTTATACTCATAGACCTGTAGAGTATAGTTATACTCATAGACCTGTATAGTTAGGCTCATAGACCTGTAGATTATAGTTATACTCATATACCTGTGGATTAGAGTTATACTTGTAGACCTGTGGATTATAGTTATACTCATAGACCTGTGGTTTAGAGTTATACTCATAGACCTGTGGTTTAGAGTTATACTCATAGACCTGTGGTTTAGAGTTATACTCATAGACCTGTAGAGTATAATTATACTCATAGACCTGTAGAGTATAGTTAGACTTATTTTAGTCTGCTAAATGTTATTGATGCAGATAAATTACAAGAAAAAATGTCATGTTAAAAAATAATTTAAAAATGGGCATTTTGTAACTTATTTTTATTTACTTACTTATTTTTGGTAATTTATTGCACAAGAATAACAACTATACAGGGTCTACGCATTTCCTCAACACAGTTACCAGTGTACTAGAGAAAAACTTTCAACTTCTGGCTGTGTAGTTACGAAACTGCAAGAGCACAAAATTCGTGCTCAGACGTCAAACGTTTGATCTTTTATTGCTTCACTCTCAGAAATTGTACAATAACAAATAAATTTCGGTTTTTCTAATTGTTTGTATGTGTCCATACATACCAAGTTCCAGCACGGTTGAGAAACTCTGATGATTTTATTTCAAATTTTGGCAGTTTTGAGTATAATTTCATTTTTGTGCTTACTGATCAATAATTTTATGACTACGGAGCCTGGACTAAAAATGTTACAATCGTGCTACAGTACATGCAAATTATTCTAAAAATATTGGTTAATGTTTCCTTGTAATAATTTGGGGTCAGCAAAGTGCAACTGCATACCGATTTGAAGCAAGTTGTACTGATATCCAGCAGTTTTACAGACAATGACACGGCTCAGGTTATCGTTGTTACGTCGTTGTCAACCCAACACTATCTTGTAGCCAGATTTAATTTGTGCCACAATGTCGACTTGTCAGTACTGAAGCAATATTTCGATTGGATCTGGTGATGAAAGAGAATAAGAGAAAGAAAAAGAATGAATAGGGCAGGTTATACACGCTAAGTTTAGAAGAAAATGGTATTTTTTATAAGTGGGGATATTTATTGCACTTTTAATACGTTGGCTATATCAGAACTGTCCTGGCGGATAGTAAACTTACGCCCAGTGGATTAGGACTCCACCGCTCTACCAAATGAATTCCTTGAAGACACGATGAAAATGACAACAAAGAGAGACACTTTAATCAGTTTTGATTTCCTAATTTATTCAGCGAAAAGCAAATTATTTAGAGCTTAAACACGTAGATCAACCGGTTTTAACGTTACTCATTATTACAAAGACAATTGGTTTCGAATCCCTCTTGGAGAGAAATATTGATGTTACATGGTTTGTAAATATTTTATGCTTGACTGCGAACGACTTAAATAGGTATCTACTGGCTCATCGTGCGTTACGTATGTGGATAAATGCGGTGTTATTAATTCAGATATTTGCAACAAATTCTTAATTACCCAATTTTTTTTATATTATTATTTTTTTATTTTTTATTTTTGGCGTTGTTGTCTTGTTGTTATTACTGTTAATTCTAAGCCTCGTCTCCGGCTGTTCAACTTTTAATTAAAAGACTAAAGTTTTCCAGAGTAGTTTTCCGATAAACGTCTGTGATAAGCTCGTGTTATTTTGATCTTTAATTTTAATTTAAATAATAAAACTTAACTTCCTCCAAGAAAGCTAAAAAAACAACATATCATTGATTTTTGCCTCCAGCTGGCTTATTAAAACACGACAGTATTTCTAACCTTGGTGTTCTTTCGGAAAGACAAAACTAATACTGCCATGTAGCTATGTTGGATCAGTACTTGTTAGCGATCATTTGGTGATTGACTAATTCTGAATGATTCTTGATGATGAACACGGTGCAGCATGTGTTTCTTGTGGCGTGTTGTTGAGAGCAGGCTTCTGTGCTCTGGGTCAGTTGACTGAGCAGACGATTTCCAGTGGCGGGCAATTTATAATAGCAGACGAGTTTATGGTGTGTTGTGGAGGATTTATTATCATTTCTACAGCAGCAGTGAAGTACTGTTTGACGGTGATGAACAGTTCTGTTTAGATATCTGATATGGTAGCATAATGATATCCAAACGTAAATATCAACTCATAGATCGGGATTAAAATGTATATGCAAGTCCCAGAATAACCGGACTTAAGAATGAGCGTACAGTCTGATTAACACAAAGTAAGGATTACTCACGCAAAACAATCAAGGTATGAATAGCTCTATCTCTCTCTCCATCTCTCTCTCTCTCTCATTCTCTCTGTCTCTCTCTCTCTCTCTCTCAGGATCGAAGAGACTATACATGGTGTCTAAAGAAATAAATATAAAAAGACTAAGCTTTAACTGAATCAGATTCATACATCAGTGCCTCTAGCGTCAACACCAACGAAAAATGCAAGCACCGTGACACGATGTCTGCCTCCACCCACCCAATAAAGGCTGCCCGAACGCACTATTTTGAACCATGTTTACCACAACAACAACAAAAAATTATTTAATTAGACAAGTTACCTTGGTATGTGAACAGGCATACCTGACCTAATTAACACACTAATATACTATTGCTTTGTATTTCATTAAACACATTTTCTTTGACTACACCGTGCAAATAAATGTTATTACATGTATGTGGCATAAGGACTTTTACACCTGATGTCAGAATGTAATGGTCAGTGTTGAAGTCCCTTGATGTGTAAAAATATCGATGTTCATGCTGATATCACAGGAATTGCGTTTACCCTAATTATCTAACCAAAATTTTAAAAAGTATATTTGCTTGTATTACAATTTTCATTATGAAGCCCTGTTATCGTAATTGGCCGTATATTTTTGCAAGCATTTTAATAACAGAAGGTTCGTGTGAAGAAATGTCTGTGTTCAGAAGGTACTTGAAATGAAAGGTGGAATGGGTGGAGTGTTAGCAAGGTAGCAGACTTGTAACAATGTGGTAAACCTCTATGCCGACACTCGGGTACACTTAAATTAATTATTTGAACTTTGATCATGTATTGTCTTATATCATAGAAAATGTTTAGCTACATATATGGTTTCGGTATGGTTTCTAATATTTCTCCATTCGTCATATATGGTATGCATGAAAGACATAAACTGCGACTTTTCAGCAGTGTCTAATTCTTCTCAGTTATGTTAAATTGAGAGAATGCATTTGAGTTTCAAAGATAATCGAATGGCTGGCTATACTGTTTGAAAATACGGTCGAACTGAGGCTGATGTGTTTACAATAGACACGTTTGTAGCGTACTCAAACTCCAGTTATGACATAAGAAAATATTATAATTGTTCAAATGCTTTCCAAGGACATCTCAGTTTTTCAAGATTAAGAGAGAGAGAGAGAGAGAGAGAGAGAGAGCTATCCAAATTCAACACTGACTGTTGGCTAGCCGCAACTTAAGTATAAAAGAAATTATTGCCAATATTGGGAGTTACGTTTTACATAGAAACCTGAGGTATGCATCACTCTTGTAGAGTAGCATGAACACCCGAATCATTTAATGCGTGTTTTTATACTCAAAAGTCATGCCAAATGCATAAACCATAATCGCATCCAAACGTCACGACATTATGATATACACAGGGTCTATGAATCAAAGTAGATGTAACGTAACAGTATGGTTCATCAGGGGGTTAGTCCCTTTTTTTGAGGGCGCGTTTTTTCATCACAGATCACCGCAGAACATCACAAAACACAGCAGAACACCACATCAAGTTGTACCAGTGTCGTCCAATAAAAATATTTGTAGTAGTATGGAATGTGAAATAGTGCTTCAGTATGTGAAAATCGGTAATTTTTATATAAGTAATCGAAAAGATTATAGAGTTTGGTGATTTAGATTTGTATTCATGATTCTATACGTTAGATTGTTGTTTCACATCACGGGTGTCCGTATTTCACCTCTAAACATGTTTTGGCCTCCACCAGAAAAACTTAATAGCTGACCACTATGTGTTTGTCCCCCCTCCCTCCGAAAATAATCCTGAGTGCGCCCCTGGTTTCATATATTTATAGGATTTTGAATGTTTAATTCCCTTTCCGGTTTTGTTTTATATGTTGTTTTATATATTGTTTTGTATATTGTTTTACATATTGTTTCTGCCTTTATAAGATTCTGTAGTTTATTTCTTCGGAAGTAATCACAATGTAATCTACCAAACTACTTTAACTCTTTATTTGTGTGATCTATAATTTCTAAATTATATCTATATCGATTAAGGTAATAAAAGATAAACTTACCTATATTACATATATCCATCTTGAAAGGTGCAGTCTAGTGTGTTAATAAATACAGTATCATTATCAAACAGCCAAGCCAAACAAAAGAAAAAGATTGCGTTCGTAAAAGGACAAAGGACAAATGACAATAGTAAAAGTCAATAGTAAAACATATAATATTGTATTTGTATTTTACATATTTACCATAAACTGTGTACGCAATACAGTTGTTTTAGACATGTTAAAATAACCCAGAATAATAATTTGTCATTTGACAATGTTACATCCTTACCATCTAATACGATAAAATGTAATTGAAAGTTCATTTGGATATTTTCGATGCACATTATTAGTTATACGAGATTGAAGGAAAATACGTTTAAAACACAACAGCGTGCAATATTGTGGAGGGGAGCCACAACTCGGTTGCATAAAAAAAAATGATATTTCACAGCATGAAAAATCTCAGTAATAGGCATTAAATAAATTTTAAAAAATAAAAAATAAAATAAAATAAATAAATAAAACTAAATTTAAAAAAAGAAATAAATAGATAGATAAATAAAGGACGTTACTTTTGTTTAGTTCCTTACGACATGCATTTCTAGATGTGTATTAATATATAACCTCTTTCTTTATCAATACGCTTCTTTCTGTTCGCTATTTTTATCTAAAATGACCAAGCGAAAACACGTAGATTATGCCATCATCGGCAATATGGAGGCCACAGCTTCGTTCTGTGTAACATGAAACAGCAAGTTCTTATGTTATCACTATCACGGGTAAATTGTACATTTAATATCATTGCCAATATAAAATATTTGTATTGGCTGTCATGTTTGAAAGTGTTCTGTTGTCTTCTGCGCAGTAGAAACGAAGTTCATTACAACTGGAAGAGTTACTTCCCATGGCAGCTCTTCGCGCATTGTTTTTCCCGTAAAAGATGTACTTTTTTTGTTTCATGAAGGTTTAAGAAGGATGCCTCGTAGAGTTTTTATTTGGTTTTTCTTGGGTTGTCTCGGGGTGTTTTAAACAAGCCTGGAGGTTGTTATGTATATTTTATTTAATTATATCCGATTTAATATATATTTATTTCAATTTAATTGTTTGTTTGTCAGTTTTAAATTTTATTTATTTTTCATTACATGCTGTTGTAATGTAAATTTACTCACTGGAGATGATACTTCTTCCAGAAAATAGTTTGACCTTGAGTGTTCGTTTGGTAAACACCAGGTGTTGATCTTGATCCTGACCTTGATTCAAAATTAGTAGCAACCACGTAAATAAGTTCTATTTTTAGACTACTGATTTAAGATGTAAACAATTTCTATTTTTTATTTCTTAGAGTAAAATTATTGGTTTTCGTCAGGGCCATACTGGGTGTACGTGATCTTTAACAAGTACATAATTTCGATTAGGTTCTGGAACACAATCACGTGACCACCTTTTGCGTTTTAGAATACGATGTAACCTTCGTTTTTGGGGAGATATTCTCGGTAATTTGGCTATTTTTGTTTACACTGGAAAGTGTATGTTGTACTGTTTGGAGTTATTTCAAATTACTTTGATTCAAAGGTATTAATTCTTTTTTTTCCTGGAAAATACGTGTGCTCATGTGAAATTGTTGAACAATGAAAGCTTTTATAAAAATGTATTAACATTTTCAAAACTGGAGTGATATCTCTTGTTTCTACAAGGAACTGTAGACTTCAACACCACATATTACAGCATACGTCTTCGTCTTCCGTCTTCCATTTTGGATTATTCGTCAGGACTCGAACTTGAGATCATTAGAACACTTTATTATTAGGACTTCTAAAATTTTATTCGTGGATTATTCTTGGATTATTTTTGGATTTGATTCTTAAGACCCGTAAGTTCATATTTTTCATTTTTACAGAATTTTTCCTGGGAAATAAATTATTATATTTTTCAAAGCTTGTTGTTTTCACTCTTTCTTGTGTTATTGTTTATTCGAGCCTAAATACGTAACATAACAAGTTGTTTAGTCAGACTGGTCCATCAAAGTGGTCATAACATTTTCGATTAATTATATGAAAATGGCATATTGTCACATCGTGAAGCATTATTTTACAACCTAAACTTCAAAAATAGCTCTTATTAGGCGTCATTGGTGCAATTAGATGTGTTATGAGATGTTTTATGGTGTTCTGCGATGTTATATAGTGTTTTACGGTGTTATGTAGTGTTCTACGGTGTTCCATTGTCAAACTACGTGCCACTGTTCTGTTAGAACATTTATCTTATTTTCTTTTCAAATAAGAACATGGTATTTTTTGCATGTAGAATAATAGTTAATTATCTTTTTATCGTGTATCCAGACCCACCGAGGCAATGAGAATGAAATTTTGTCATGAGTAGTAATGTGAAAGCATTTTTAAGTCCCTCTAATTGTGTAAGTCAAGTAGTATAAGGAGAATGCTTCTATATCTTACCCATTTTTGATCAGCATTTCATCAATAATGTTTTGAAGAGTAAAACTGTTTCATCGAGCATGAAACTTTCACTTAGACATTGCAGGAAAGAATCTCGCTAAAGAATGAAGCAGATTATACGTTTCCAAGGTTCGTATGACAGTTGTTATTTTGGATGGATTTACATAAGGAAATGAAGAATGGTTACCTTCAGGATCTTTCAGACAGCAATTTCAGGACGACCAAACCAACTAATGCTATCCATAAACGATGTGAATTTAAATTGTATATGCATGCATCATTCATCTAAAGATTAAATCTTTTCTTTTCTGGTTATCTACCATGTGGGAAATTGACACCTTTGGACATTTTATGCTTTAAAGCAGACGCAATCTTTTCGAAAGTCTCGACATTAGAAAAAATATTACACACACACACACACACACACACACACACCATGGAATCATCATTAACATTCTATCATTGTTATCGACGTCTTAGTTGTTGATGTCCTCGTCGTCATCGTTATCACTGGGTCGTACACAGAAGGTTCTTATTATGTTTCAGTTCTATTAACTTGATTTACAAGCATACAAGGCAACATCTGTAGATTAGAGCTTACTCCACTAAAAAGAGATAAGGCCGTTTCCACATCTCTGCGGGAACATCTGTATTGGCCTGTACATCTTTGATTTGTATATCCCCTTCCTGTCAGAGTTTAAACCACACAGAGGGGGCACGCGTCGGATGGACTGGTTGCTCTTAAAATATCATATCTAGGTAGATGAGCTGATAACCATTCCATAAATATATAGGTTGCAGTGGTACCTAATCAGCAGAAACAATGTGCAACCATTTGTACCGAAACAGAAACCAGAGTTCCAGGCTAACAGCTTTTTAAATTTAAAACATCTCAGCGTCAATATTTGGAAAACATTTTCCTTGAGTTCCTGGTACTGGTACTTGTTTATGAATTCATTTTAGTTATGATACAAGTCTCACAATCAACTTCAGTTTAAGCCCACCTCATGCTTCTGGTTTATTTTGTTTTTTAAATTTAAAAAAAAAACTATTTTGGCTAATGTTTCCCGTGATAAACAAATTGTTTCCCAAAAGATAAAAAATTCATAAAATAGACCAAAATAAAAATGCATGTTATTGAGAAAAGGTAATTTAAAAAAAATGAAATTCATAATCATACATTGTGTAATAATATTAGGAATTAACGTGTTGGAAAGCTCAGTAAGAAATCACGTTTCTTATTGACATGAAAGGTTTGTATACATTAGCTTGAAGGGGGGGGGGGGATGCCAGTGATAATTGGCATGAATAAAGAACATCCTCAATCACAACCATACGTTAAGGAGTCATTTATTGTCGTTCTACAATGCCCTGAAACTGGACATTGACTGGGCATTGGCTGGGCATTGACTGGACATTGACTGAGATATTATTTTAACCATTGGCCTTACTTTTTTGCAGGACAGTTGTTTTAAATTTTCTCAGCTGACTTCCTAATTTGTTTTCTCCCGTACCTTTTTTGTCCCCACTTTTTATCAACATTGTGACTCTGATGAAATCGTTATAGACTGTGCTGTCAATTAAATATTTAAGTATGTATGCAAACCCCATGCTCTGTTCAAGCCACAGTGGCTCGTCGGTTAGTGCACTATACTAGCCATCAGCAAGGTGCGGTCTGGAATCTCACCCAGACCGTGGTTCGTCTCTGGGCAGGACATAAGGCAATTGACTCATCTTGCCTCAGCTCGATATAGTCTTTCATGTGTTGATCAATTCAATTCAATAATTGGATTAAACAGGTGTGCGCACACATATGTGGATGTACTCATTGTTTAAAGATAGCACAGCGACCAATTAATTAATTGATCCTGGGGGAAGGAATTAGAGCCTCATCCCCATGGCATTCATGTGCTCAAAGAGCACTGTTAATTTAGCCTCAGGCCGTGGGTCCATAAAGGTCCCTAACGGCGATTGGTCGGCGACTATGACGTCACATCGGGACACCTGTTTTTTTAGCGGGTGGAAATGGTTCCACATCTCCGCTCATGCACGATTGTCCGGAAGTGGTAAGGGAGGATAAACGGTCCGGCAAGAAGGCTATCCGCAAGAGAGTCAATGAACACCAGCCCGTACTTAATCAAATTTTAGTCCAATTATTTAATGGACCCTAACAAAACCAATATTGTGTGAGCCACTTGTGCAACTGAGTCAAATCCAAATAAGTCTTATAATTTTCCTATCTCCTAACAAAACCAATAATACTGGTACACAGTGTACATAATAATTGACCTAACAATTTCAATTTGCTAAATGTCTAAGCGACATATAAAAAGTTGAGTCACTATTAGGTAAAACAAGTTTGAATTTTGAAGCAGGCGATCGAAAGGATCATATCAGTATTTGGTTTTATCGAATAAGGAAACCAAGCCAAAATGGTCCCTTTAAATAAGAGGCAATTTGGTAGCCATAAAAAGGGCTGTTTAAGGCAACCGGTTAGAAGTTATTCCGGCTGGTTTCCTGGTCATATATCTTTCCCGCCGTGCGACTCTCTCTCTCTCTCTCTCTCTCTCTCTATACCGCTGTTTCGGGAATGCCCCAAATCCATGGAGTTCTGTTAGATAATCAGAGGCATCAATCAGGGTCGACATCAGGTGTTTTTCATAGGCTTCTTTATAGTAGGTGGAGAGGATGTGGTTGCCAAAATTCCATTGTTGTGGCCGTGCTTTCTTTGTTTTTAGACTTCCATGCTAAATAAGTAACTGCATTTATTTAGTTTCCTGCTTTTTTGGTATCCTCTATAGTCTCCTTCAGTCCAAGGGTGTGAAGTCTCATAATGCCTGGATCGCTCTCCTCCTCTCCCTCCGCCTGACTCGGCTCACCTTCTGTAGACCCCTCTTGTTCGTCATTAGTTTCCTCTATTGTTTCCATGACGGGGGTATTCGCTTCCTTAATGGCGCTAAGCAATTCTTGAAATTTAGCGACCAATTCCGGCTGCCAGGTAGTAGGTGTAGGAGTACATGGACTTTCTGGAGGAGTCCTACTCGTAGGAGAATGAGCGACAAATACTAGCATATCTCTCCATTTCTTGCTGTTGTGTGTGTACCAGAGCGTGGTCTGGTTGTGCCAGGGCAGTCAATACTGGTGGCCGGGCACTAATAATTGTAGTAGTTGATTCGGTAGGCTGCTAGTGACTGGACTCTTTGTGGGTCGTAGTTGGCGGTTTGCTGTTGGACTGGGTCTGCGTGTGCTCCATCTGTCTCTGCTTTTCACCCCCTTTCATGTGTTGATATGCCGTTAAATACAAATCAGTCAATCGGTTCTTTTACTCATGTTACCTTTATTTTGTATTTTATATACATTTTACGGAATTTTAATTATTTTATTTTATCTTATTACACTGGACAACAAATTTTTACAAAAGTCATGTTACTGAAATAAAATTAGTCAATTCTTATCAATTTTTATGTGCTGAACACGAATATGACAGTCAAATTGCAAAATTGGCTCTAGTTTTTTTGTAATCTGCAAGAAATTAATGTTTACATAACGAAATGCATTCCAATAGTAAAAGGTCAACTGTAATAGCCTACCTATAAAAAATCAAGTCATTGACTACATCTTAGATTTCTTCGCCTGTCTCTTGTACAGCTGTTCGGGAGCATCTCTGAGGAGTGTCCAGCAGTAGTCAGCCAGCATTGTAGTGGACCATTTTCCCTGGTATCTTTGTTCCATTGTTGCGATATCTTGATGAAAACGTTCGCCGTGTTCATCACTAACAATACCACAGTTGCTAGGAAAGAAATCCAAATGGGAATGAAGGAAGTGAATCTTTAGAGACATATTGCAGCCAAGTTTCTTATACTTCATCAACATGTCTTCTACTAGTTCCTTATAGTTTTCTGCCCTAACATTTCCCAGGAAGTTTGTAGAAACTAGGCGAAAAGCATTCCATGCTTGTTTCGCGTCACCTTCCAGCAAGTTGTTGAACCGGTCATCTTTGAAAAGCTCTCGAATCTGAGGACCCACAAAAACTCCCTCTTTAATCTTTGCTTCGCTGAGTCGAGGGAATTTTTCATGCAGGTATCGGAATGCTGGCAAAGTCCGGTCAATGGCTTTCACGAAGTTCTTCATCAAACCTAGTTTGATGTGAAGGGGTGGTAGCAAGATTTTCTGAGCCTCAACCAGAGCTGGGTGTTGGATATTCTTCTCTCCAATGGCTACATTCTGCCTGTGAGTCCATTCCTTCCTCATGTAGTGCATTTCCCTTGCTCGGCTATCCCACTCGCATAAGAAACACATGTATTTTGTATATCCTTGCTGCAGTCCCATTAAAAGGGCAACTACCTTCAAATCACCACAGAGGTGCCAGCTGTACTTGTTATACTCAATGGAATTCAGTAGCTGCCTTAAGTTATCGTATGTCTCTTTCATGTGGACAGCATACGCTACTGGAATAGATGGAAGAATGTTTCCATTGTGCAAAAGCACAGCCTTGAGACTCAGTTTCGAAGAGTCCACAAATAGTCTCCATTCTTGTGGGTCATGAGTGATTTTTAAAGCATTCATGAGGCCCTCAATATCGGAACAGAATATCAGATTACTTTCCTTTCTGAAGAAAGGCTCCAATTGCTGGTGGCGCTTTCGATATGCAGTAATTGTGACATCTTCTTCTAGAAGATTCCATTGTTGGAGTCTTGATCCTAGCAATTCTGCCTTGTTCTTTGATAAGTCCAAATCACGAATCAGGTCATTTAGTTCTTCCTGTGTTATTCTGTGTGGGGTTGATGATGCACCACAGTGAAAATCTGGATCACTGCATGCTGATGGACCAGGAGAAGAACAGGTCGACTCACCTTTGTCTTCGTCAGAGGAATCAAGAGAATATTCTGCTGGAGGTTCTGGAATAGGAAGTCCCTCACCATGTGGAACTGGTCTCAATGCAGACGGAATGTTTGGGTAGACTATTCTCGACTTCTTTCGCTTCGTTATTCCGCCGGAAAGAGGAGGAACCAAGCAGAAGTAACAGTCATTTAGGTGGTTACTTGGCTCTCTCCACACCATTGGGACTGCAAACGGCATTGATGACCTTTTGCAATTCAACCACTGTGAAAGCTGTGTTGTACATGTAGCACAGCATATATGCGGAGCCCAAGGCTTGTCTTGGTCACCAACCTTGCATCCGAAGTAAAGATGATATGCCTTCTTCACTTGAGAATTGATACTTTTCTTCTGGTTGGCAAATGTCACTTCCCCACAAATATAGCAAAAATTGTCCGCGGTATTAACACACTTTCGAGGCATTACTGTTCTTTATTGTACGTAAATGGATAAAATAATAAGTTTTATGTAACAGTAGCTTGAACTGTCTCGCACAACGTCTAAAATATTTTAAATGCTGAACCTATCTGATTGGGCTTTATATAGTACACTGCTTACGTCAGCTTCAGCAGCCGCCTGGCATTAGTATAATAGGCCTACACATGTCTAGTACACTGCTGACGTCAACTTACTTCAGCAGCCGCATGGCATTAGTATTGCATTGCATCAGAAAATGATGCAATCAACTGTGGATGATGTGAGCATGATGGTATTATGCAATGTTACATCATTATTCCGGATGTTGCTGCAGTCCTACTGGAGAAATTTACACAGTGAAACATAGAAAATGAGGTATATGAATATCTTCAAAACGAGAGCCAATACAAATTTTTCACGGTTATATTCGTGTTCGGCACACCAAAATACTACAGATTAGGGCCTTTTCAAGTCAGTAATGATTTCACTGTTGACCAGTGTTATACTTAATGTTCATATCTTCCTAAATTTTCGTGGAGTTCACATTACATTTTTCGAGCATAACCTTTAGTTGGCACCGTATAGCCATTATTATGTAGATTTGCAGAACAGTGTCATGTGACAGATCTAATATTGATTCATTCCATCAGGGCTGTGTTCACCATGATTGTAGAAAATAGAATGGAAAATATTGTATGCGTTTTGAAAATAGCTATTTAGTGTCTAAAAATAGTTTTCATGAAATTAAAATAATGCTATTTGACGGTATGATATTTTGGAGAGCAATTCTTGCCCTGAGCTTGGTTATTGATCTGTATATCGACGGAAAAAAAATGCGTCTTATTCAGAGATGTGTCTCCTATGTATTCCAAGAAATGTTGGATGATAGAAGTGGGCTTAGAAATATGTTTAGTGCCTTTGCAACTCATTTTGCGTTAGTTCATGTTACTAATCTATGGTCATAAACTAAGTAACGGAAAGAAGAAAATCCATCAAGATTTGTAAAACTTAATAATTTCATTATCAAGTTACAAAATTAAAATTTAAGAGGAACTTACAGAATTATGAATTTAATCCAAAATAACAATAAAATCTATATGCTCCGAATGAATTTCTGAACCTCGAATATATGTATCACAATGGCATTGTCCAATACTCTCCTGAATAATTCAAAATAGTCCCAGAATAATGTTCTAGTCCAATTAGCACTTTTTAATGCCAATTAATAATCCAGACATATCTCTTCTCAAATGATCTAAATACGGCATTAAACACACCTGTAGGCCGATTTTAATATATGAAACAAGAATTCCGAAATAGGATTGTGTCCAAAAATAGGAATTGATTGCTTAGTTATCTCCATTCAAACACATTCAAGACTCTGTTTCGACTATATGTCGCAATATAACCTATCTGACAGATCTAACTACTCAATCTAAGATTTCACAATACCTATTCACGTGACTTAACCGATCCAATGGTAAATAACTTTATTCTTCTAAGACCATACCAGCCAAATAGAAGTTACCCAAACATAACAACATATTTTTTTTAATAGAAGCTTGACAACATATATTTATAAATCTTATACACGACCTTGGGAGTGCAGTATATCCATCCGACAAAACGAGTTCATATTTTCCCATACAAATGCAGTAACCTTTTTATTATATGCTCATTTTCTTATTCTACCTAAGGCTTAATTATATAAACAAAATACACTACAAGAAACAAAGTAACTGAATGTATGCCGTATTCCAAACTAAATACACAGTCGCAAATTCATTAATACACACCAACAATTTGAACTTGGTCGTGCGCTAGACATAACCTTCACAAGAAAATGGCGACTTGGTCTACTTAAAATTGAAATTTGGACTCTTACTGTGAATGAATGCGCATTGCAACAACTTTTCTATTTGGTCTGGAATGAATAGATTTTGGTATGTTTTGTGGACTCTACGAAATTTCATGATTATGGACTGATTTTATCTGTGACAATTCTGCATGAAATACATCGGATTGAAGCAGCAAGGTAGAAGCGTGTTGACATCTGCAAATGTGTTTCTGTTCTGTCATGTTTGAAATCATAATGTGGGAAAAATATGAAGTCTTTCAATTGCAATTGTCAAGAAGACGCCATGGAATATAATGTTTATTTCATTTTGAGTGCAGTAAAGAGGATGTAATTGCACTTGGAATATAGTCGAAATTACATTACAATTTCGAAATGTGTAATCAAGCTTGAGAATCCATGACATGGCTCATGTAATTTAGATTTGCAGAAAAAAGAAAGTACATTTTGAGGAAATTCAGGATGTAAAACTGCAAGTATATTTTTGGCCATTCTTATCACCAACTAAAAGAAGACAGTTTATACTTTGTCAATTGCATGTTATTTGTTGGTACCCAGCAATTTTATGAAATGTGGCGTCTATCGCTAGCCTAAATCCAAAACAGTGTATCAAAAAAGTTAACGCGGAATGTAGCAAAGCAGCTGGCATGTAGCAGTCCATGAAACATCTGCTTTAGTTCATTCAGAAACAAATTTAATCAACCAAAACGTAAAGCGCCTACTACGTGAGTGTAAATGATTTATTTACAAATCAAAAGTGCTGGCGTTTGCGCTCATTGTTTGTTTACAATATAAAGTAGTTCCTTTATGAGTGCAATATGAAGTTGCGCGCGAGTTCAATATCGTAAAACACTGAAAGATTCTGACAATAAAAAGTTAACGGATAAACAAATGAGCATATAATAATGTCCTCTACTTTGCCTGTTTCTAAATTTATAATATAAAATGTAGTAGACAACAGGTAGACCCGGCATTTCATGGGGAATTTCCGATAGATCTGGACTCAGATTGAGATATACAGGTAGAAAATGAACCTGATTTTGGACAAGGTTAAGTCCAAATACAATTAGTCATAACATGTAATGAATAAAGAAAAACAACAAACAACGGAAATTAAATATACATAACACCAGCCTCATAAAGAAAAAGAAAGTTTCATAAAATTATTTGTCAAATTTACGCGTTAAATTTTTTATAAGAAGAAATCTTATGAATGACACAAAGTATACATGAAACAATATTATATTTTATACATGTGAAAGTGCATCTGCTATTAGATTGTCTTTTTCCTTGATGTGCCTGATGTCAATATTGTAGTATTGCAACATTGAACCTCACCTTAATAATCTTTGATTTTTGTTTGTCATCTTGCCAGTAAAAGTTGTGATCACTGAATACAATAATCGGAGAAGGAGCTGATATAAGATACACTTTTGAGTGCTACAAGGTCAATGTCAAAGCCAAACATTCCTTCTCTACTCTGGAATAATTTCTCTGGTGCCTCTTTAATTTCTTACTAAAGCAGCACACTGGATGACATATCCACTTTTATCTTCCTGGTGCAACACTGCACTAAACCCAACATCACTTGCATCAATAGATATTTTAGATGACTGAAATTTGGAGCTGAAAGAACTAGTGCACTCTTAAGTATGGCCTCTAACTTGTCAAAATCTTCCTGACATTTTTCAAGCGAATGAAACTTGGCTTTCTTACTCAGTTTGTCAGGGCTTCAGCAATTATTGAAAACTTGGAAAAAAAATCCGATAACATCCAGCCAATCCCAAAAATCGCATAAGTTGCTGTTTACTGATAAGCACAGGGGATCTAGTGATAGCTTTGACCTTAGTATATATATCTTCAACTTGTCTACTTCCCAAAATGTGTCCTAGAAATGTAACACATGCACGGCAAAACTAAGTTTTACTTAAATTAATTGTCAAATTTGCATCGGCGAGCCTGTCAAAGAATTTCAAAGAATTTTCTCTAAGTGATCTTTCCAGGTATCGTAGTAGATGATGAGCAAAAGTACAAGGCAAACCTTGTGTCCCAAACGGCATCAAATTATATTGATAAAGTCCATCTAGAGTCACGAATGCCGAAATTTCCTTTGTCCTTTCCGTCAATGGAATATGCCAAAAACATTCGAAAACCTCAAATTTGATGACATGTTTTGCATTTCCAATTATATCAAGGCAGTAATAAATTCTTGGCAATAGAAAGTATTAGCTGGTTTTGGTACAAGTATGCATGGTGAACTCCAGTCACTCCTAACCGTTTCCATAAAATCAGTTTCCAGCAAACACTGAATATCTTTCTTCAAACATTCCTGTACGGATGCTCTTTCACAGATGTGGAATTTACAATTACAGTATCATTGTAGACTTAATTTGTTCGTGTAGGAACATATGGAAATAAGTGCTCATATTCAAGTAATAGCTATTTTTAATTAATTCTTTTCTTGTTGCTGCATATGTTACAGATTCTGGTCTAGATTTTTCATAATTTCTGAAGTCCGAAGATTGGCTACACCAAAGTCACTACAGTCCGATTACATTCCATCGCTTAAATCCCCACTGTGTCGGACAGATACAGCTAAATTATTGCATGATTAGCCAGGCTATCTCTCTCAACATACTCATGTAACATATTTATATGGCAAAGTAGTTTTTGTTTTCGCCACCCAATAGTATTAATGATATAACTTAAATGACTTGCGTTTTCTTTTCAGTTGTGTAAGTACTTAGTGTGTGGCATGAGCAAGAGAAACAAAACTGTCACCAGGATGAAAACTCCTTTCCTTTTTTGTCATGCCTTAATTTCATTCTTTGAGTGAGTAGAGTGCAGATTGGTTATTGCAACTTCACAGGCATTTGACAACTTGTATTTAAAATTAGAAACTTAGTCGAGAAGATTAATTTCTGTATCATCATTTGAAGGAAGTTTCAGTTTTAACAACTTCATTGGTCCACGGACCAAAAACATAGCTCAAAGGGACTAAATCAAAAAGATTCTTGAACTGATTCACTAACAGCAAACAACAAGAATATGTTGCAGATAGGTCTTAGATATCTTCTTGTTGGGTTTTCCTATCACTGGAGTAGTGACACAAGATATACAGTATTCCACTTTTAAAATTCGGCCAATAACAGTGATTCAAGAGTTGCAATAACCCTTAATGATCTATAAATGACCAGCCAAAGGAGTTTCATGGGCTAAACTAAACCTTTCTTGTATTTTCGACTGTGGAACTACCATTTGATAGCTCACTGATCCACTCGTCAACAGCAGGTACCTCAGATGGTCTCCAATTTTTCATAAGGTTCCCATTTTTAACAGAATAACAAACAGGTACTTATGTGGTTTTAGTTTGGCCATTACCAACTGAAACAGGAGATCTCATGATCTTTTCGCTATTAGACGACAAATAATTGTCGTTTGTCACCATGATTAGGAACGGGAGAATGAGTAGTAAAAATAGGATCACTGTGATCAATAGATGTTGATTGATCAATAGGAGGAGCAAAGGTGACCTCATTAAAAGACTAACCGATAAACATACCACCTAAAGGAATAATTTCCTGATCAACATCATTCTCAGGGTTTGTCAGTTACAAGTTAATTAGCCTTATCTCCAGCAAAGTCATTGCCTAGCAATAAATGAACATCCTGAAAGGGCAGATAATTCATTCACAGCTCCAACAGTCACTGGTCCTGAAACTATGTCTCATGACAAATGAATATATTTGAGTGGAATTTGAACAAAGCCGCACTCTACTCCCTGAAAAGGACACTTTCAGAAGAAGACTCGTGAGACAAAGGCAATTTACCACACCATAAAAGACTGAGAAGCTAATGTGTACCTTCATATTTTAATAGGCATGTGATTGGCAGAATCGCCATTAAATGAGATAGAAGCTTTAGACAGGAATGGTTCATAATTCTCGATAATAAAGTTAGACCGGGGTTTATTTGACCCAAGTAATGTATCGATATTAAAGTTAGACCGGGGTTTATTTGACCCAAGTAATGTATTGATAATAAAGTTAGACCGGGGTTTATTTGACCCAAGTAATGTATTGATAATAAAGTTAGACCGGGGTTTATTTGACCCAAGTAATGTATTGATAATAAAGTTAGACCGGGGTTTATTTGACCCAAGTAATGTATTGATAATAAAGTTAGACCGGGGTTTATTTGACCCAAGTAATGTATTGATAATAAAGTTAGACCGGGGTTTATTTGACCCAAGTAATGTATTGATTCCAATACATGACCAAGATCTTGACTTCTGAGAAATATAAGTATTTGGAATAGTTTTCTTCTTATTCTATTATTTTTTAAGTTTTAGCAGCAAAATAACGTGCCCTATTTTCTTGCAATAAGTTCAAGTGGGAGGAGATAAGGATTTCTGATCAGTCTTATCAGAAGTTTGATTCTTATGAGTTTTGCCGGATTGAAATTGGTATGTATTCGCACGAGAGTGAGTCAGTTTCTTACTAAGAACCTGCTGAGGGGAAAACTTAATGACAAAGAGTCAAAGAATAATCGTCAACTGTACGAGCAGCGTTTTTAAAAATGTCTACATGGTGTTTTTCAAAACAAGTCTTGATGTCACTATGGACGCAGTTCGTGAATTATCGGGCTAATATTAGCTGTCTAGGTTTGTCATAAGATTTATCAATCTTTTTAAATCCTCGCCAGTGGTCAAATAATTGTTTTTTTCCTCTAGTAAACTCGATATGAGTTTGGCGATTTTCTTTTTTAATGCAATTCCGAAACCTCTGTCGATATTCCTTGCGTATCAGCTTTATAGCCCTTCAAGAAACATTCCTTGATCAAATCAGAATCAGCAATTGCAATTACTGACGCTGAAGTATAAACTTCACGAGATTTGCCAATAAGTACACTTCGTGGTAACAAAGTCCAGTACTCTCATGACCATTTCAAATGTTCGGTTATTTTTTCTTCAAAATACGGAAAATATTTATCTACATATTTTTTCTTTATAAGGGGTACTAACTTATTATTTTTGGTAACATCAAAAACTGAACATTCACGAGTAGAGTGCTTTTTGCTTGCCAGTTCTAATTCTTTTAACTTTAATTGCATTTCCATGTCTCATTCTTCTTTTTGTATTTGGAATTTTATTTACAAACATCTTTCTTCTCTTTTGTGTTTGTATCTCTCTGTCTTCGTTTTGCATTTGCGTCTTTCTTTCTTCTTTTGTATTTACATCTATCTTTCTTCTTTTTGCGTTCTATTTTCAATTGTATTTGTCGCTAATTCCTTTCGTTCTACTTATTTTGAATTTCTCTTTCTTCTTTTTGCATTTGCATTTTCATTTCCATTTCTTTCTCTTCTTTTTGTAGCTAACGTTTCCTTAATTTATAAGTCTATGTGGCTTTTTAATTTCAATTCTTTTAATTGCATTTCAGAGCTACATAGAGACTTACTAATTACTTGTTAAGCTTTTGCATTGAATATTACCTTTTCCACCAAGTACGTGATCAAAATAATTTTAATTTCCAATTTTAAATTTTACGATTATATGTCCGATAGAAAATAACAGTTGAAAAGCTCCTGCAACTCATCTTTCCTTTCAATCCTTCCTGGAAACAAAACTCTCCACAATATTAACATCGTGAAACTTTGTTGGTTTCACTGTGTAAAATGAAAACAAAAGCCAGGAACAAAGAAATATCCGAAAAAATGAATTTAAATTTTCAAAATCAATTTTTTTTTCTTCTCGAAATTCGTATCCTGGACGAACCCTAGATGTCTGTGACGACTCTATGGTCATAAATTAAGAACAGAAAGAAGCAGGACCAACAAGTTTTATATAACATAACACATAAATCAATTATCAAAGTAATAAAATTCAAATGTAAGAGGAACTTACAGTATTATGAATTGAATCCAAAATAATAATAAAATGTTATATTCAAGTCCAAACGAATCGAATGTTCCGAATGAATTTCAGATCCTCGAATGTATTATCAAAATGATATTGTCCAAAACTCCTCTGAATAATTTACAATAGTCGCAGAATAATGTTCTAGTTCAGTTAGCACCTTGTAATTGCAATTAATAGTCCCAACAGATACCTCCTTTCAAACGATCTAAACACAGCATTAAACACATCTGTCTACTGATTTAAAATATGAAACAAGAATCCGAAAAAGGATTAAATCCAAAATATAAAAGCATTATAATATATTCAAATAAAATGCAAACCCGCATAATTTATTTTAGATAATCGCTACAATTTACAGTCTTGAACAAGAATTATACATAATACAGATACAGCCATGTACCAAGTGTTACAAAATTTATAGATATACATAACACTATGACCAGATATGCATCTTGGCTGCACAATTGCGGCATTCGCGGCACTTTAGTGTGGCGCAAATTCACGGAACTGGAATGTATTGCGTAAACGGATATTATTTTGCTTGCTGTTGCTTCTTGATTAATGTCTTTCATTAATGTTTGGTTGATTGCACGTGTAATTGCAAACAGTATATATATATATATATATATATATATATATATATATATATATATATATATATATATATATATATATATATATGCACACATGTTAAAGTATATTCTGATTCTGAACAATGATTCCCTAGCTATCTTTAAGCGAAGGGTACTAACGTTTTAATCAGTTATAAATGTTACTCGTTTTTTTATGTAGCTGAATAGTTTGCAAAAAAATATCCAAACATTAGTGATCTGTACGGTGGACAGTTTTAATGTTTATACATTTCATTTGGTTTGATAAAATTTATCAATAAAGAATACATGTTGGGTTATGTGATGGCATTTGTTCGACCAAAGCATAAAATGAAGTTTACTCTCAGTTTCAAAAATGAAAGATATCTGACACAGCGGACCGCCACGTTTAGCAGTAGTCATTGTACTTCAGCAAGATGGACAAGAAGCCGCGATCTTCCTTCCTGCTCTTCTCGCTTATTTTTTTCTTCCTCTGCAGGTTGTATTGTTTGGGGAGGGGGAACACGTGAACAAGACTGTTTGGTTGATTAATGCTTGGCGGAACACTTACATTGGGTCAGAGTGACACCCCCCCCATCCACTCCCAACTATACATACCTTGCCAATCTGTGTTTCAGCACTACCACCACATGGCTCTTTTTCAAGCCCATATTTTATTGGAACGGCTTACATTTCACATTCTAAACGAATACGAATAGGAATCAAGACAAGTGATAATTTTGTACTTAAAAATGAAATTTAACATTGAATAAATGTATTGCAATAAACAAAACTTACATAGTATTTATGTTAAATTGTTTCACGTCTTTTGAGCCACTGCAATTGCTCTTCATCTCGAACACCATCGTTTTCATTACATATGACGTAGTTTGAAACAGTATCATTTGAGACCCTTCTATCCACCATACTACCCCATGTCTCTGTCCCAAGGGTCAACATCAAAATTAGTGACAACAGGTATCACTACACTATATGTGCCAATCCGTTGTTATTGTGACTGTTATTTTTTTTCTCCATGATAATTTTCTGTGTTAAATGCATTTAGTAAAAAGCAGCATTCAATTCTAAACAGAAAAATAAAATGTTTATCGAGTTCATTTACATGTTTTGTATAGGAGGAAGAAAGAAACTGATATGATTCGGTTCCGAAAAGGTCGCTTGCATTAAATAATTCCGGTCATGGCATTCCAGTGCAACTATTTCCAGGGCATACAACATTACCTATGCTAATTCTTTAATGTCCAAGATAATGCCTAACAAATGTCATTGTGCATCTGAACATATAACCAATGCACTGGATGTAATAACACGTAAAGGAGATAATTAAGGAATTTAATTAGTGCAGTGATGCGTCGCTTATAGTAGGAGTGCTGCAACGTTTATTGTGTATATAGTCAAAGAATATTTTAAACGTGAACTGTCATAGTTTAATTTAATAAACATGACGTCACAATGTAAACACGGGAGGGGCGGCGTCAACAGGAACATCCTTTCAGGACAATGGCCTGATGTACTTGATGGATGTAAATTAGTGTTGTATTCGACATAATGTCAAACGATATCTCGATAAAATGCATGATTTTACTTACCTTGATCCAAATCTCCCCTGTAGTTTGTAGTTTTATGAAACATATGACTGACTGTATTAAATGCACGATAGTACTTACTTTCATCCAAATCAACCCTGTAGTTTTATGAAACATATAACAGACTTTGAAACGCATGATATTACTTGCCTTGATCCAAATCTCCCCTGTAGTTTGTAGTTTTATGAAACATATAACAGATTGTTTGAAACGCATGATATTGCTTACCTTGATCCAAATCTCCCCTGCTGTTGTATGAAACATATAACAGACTGTTTGAAATGGATGATATTACTTACCTTGATCCAAATCTCCCCAGTAGTTTTATGAAACATATAACAAACTTTTTGAAACGCACGATAGTACTTACTTTGATCCAAATCTCCCCTCTAGTTTTATGAAACATATAACAGACAGTTTGAAATGCATGATATTACTTACCTTGATCCAAATTTCCCCTGTAGTTTGTAGTTTGATGAAACATATGACAGCCTGTTTGAAACGCATGATATTACTTACCTTGATCCTAATCTCCCCTGTAGTTTGTAGTTTAAGGAAACATATAACAGACTGTTTGAAACGCACGATATTACTTACCTTGATCCAAATCTCCCCTCTAGTTTTATGAAACATATAACAGACTATTTGAAACGCACGATATTACTTACCTTGATCCAAATCTCCCCTCTAGTTTTATGAAACATATAACAGACTGTTTGAAACGCATGATATTACTTACCTTGATCCAAATCTCCCCTCTAGTTTTATGAAACATATAACAGACTGTTTGAAACGCATGATATTACTTACCTTGATCCAAATCTCCCCTCTAGTTTTATGAAACATATAACAGACTGTTTGAAACGCACGATATTACTTACCTTGATCCAAATCTCCCCTCTAGTTTTCTGAAACATATAACAGACTGTTTGAAACGCACGATATTACTTACCTTGATCCAAATCTCCCCTCTAGTTTTATGAAACATATAACAGACTGTTTGAAACGCACGATATTACTTACCTTGATCCAAATCTCCCCTCTAGTTTTATGAAACATATAACAGACTGTTTGAAACGCACGATATTACTTACCTTGATCCAAATCTCCCCTCTAGTTTTATGAAACATATAACAGACTGTTTGAAACGCATGATATTACTTACCTTGATCCAAATCTCCCCTCTAGTTTTATGAAACATATAACAGACTGTTTGAAACGCACGATATTACTTACCTTGATCCAAATCTCCCCTCTAGTTTTATGAAACATAACAGACTGTTTGAAACGCACGATATTACTTACCTTGATCCAAATCTCCCCTCTAGTTTTATGAAACATATAACAGACTGTTTGAAACGCATGATATTACTTACCTTGATCCAAATCTATCTGTAGTTTTATGAAACATATAACAGACTGTTTGAAACGCACGATATGACTTACCTTGATCCAAATCTCCCCTGTAGTTTGTAGTTTTATGAAACATATGACAGACTGTATTAAATGCATGACATTACTTACCTTGATCCAAATCTCCCCTGTAGTTTGTAGTTTTAGGAAACATATAACTGACTGTTTGAAACGCACGATATTACTTACCTTGTTCCAAATCTCTGCTCTAGTTTTATGAAACATACAACAGACCGTTTGAAACGCATGATATTACTTACCTTGATCCAAATCGCCCGTGTAGTTTTATGAAACATATAACAGACTGTTTGAAACGCATGATATTACTTACCTTGATCCAAATCGCCCGTGTAGTTTTATGAAACATATAACAGACTGTTTGAAACGCGTGATATTATTTACCTTGATCCTAATCTTCCCTGTAGTTTGTAGTTTAAGGAAACATATTGATCCAAATCTTCCCTCTAGTTTTATGAAACATATAACAGACTGTTTGAAACACACGATATTACTTACCTTGATCCAAATCTACCCTCTAGTTTGATGAAACATATAACAGACTGTTTGAAACGCGTGATATTACTTACCTTGATCCAAATCTCCCCTGTAGTTTGTAGTTTAAGGAAACATATAACAGACTGTTTGAAACGCACGATATTACTTACCTTTATCCTAATCTTCCCTATAGTTTTTTGAAACATATAACAGAATGTTTGCAATGCATGATGTTACTTACCATGATCCAAATCTCCCCTGTAGTGTTTTGAAACACACAACAGACTGTTTGAAATGCATGATATTACTTACCTTGATCCAAATCTCCCCTGTAGTTTGTAGTTTTATTAAACATATGACAGACTGTTTGAAATTCATGATATTACTTACCTTGATCCAAATCTCCCCTGTAGTTTTTTGAAACATATAAAAGACTGTTTGAAATTCATGATATTACTTACCTTGATCCAAATCTTCCCTGTAGTTTTTTGAAACATATAACAGACTGTTTGAAATTCATGATATTACTTACCTTGATCCAAATCTTCCCTGTAGTTTTTTGAAACATATAACAGACTGTTTGAAATGCATGATATTACTTACCTTGATCCAAATCTTCCTTGCAGTTTTTTTTAAACATAAGACAGACGGTATGAAATGCATGATATTGCTTACTTTGATCCAAATCTCCCCTGTAGTTTGTAGTTTGAGGAAACATATAACAGACTGTTTGAAATGCATGATATTGCTTACCTTGATCCAAATCTCCCCTGTAGTTTGCAGTTTTATGAAGCATATGACAGACTGTACGAAATGCATGATATTACTTACCTTGATACAAATTTCCCCTGTAGTTTTATGAAACATATAACAGACTGTTTGAAACGCATGATATTACTTACCTTGATCCAAATCTCCCCTGTAGTTTGTAGTTTTATGAAACATATAACAGACTTTTTGAAACGCACGATAGTACTTACTTTGATCCAAATCTCCCCTCTAGTTTTATGAAACATATAACAGACTGTTTGAAACGCATGATATTACTTACCTTGATCCAAATCTCCCCTGTAGTTTGTAGTTTTATGAAACATATAACAGACTTTTTGAAACGCACGATAGTACTTACTTTGATCCAAATCTCCCCTCTAGTTTTATGAAACATATAACAGACTGTTTGAAACGCATGATATCACTTACCTTGATCCAAATCTTCCCTGTAGTTTGTAGTTTTATTAAACATATGACAGAGTGTATGAAATGCATGATATTACTTATCTTGATCCAAATCTCCCCTGTAGTTTGTAGTTTGAGGAAACATATAACAGACTGTTTGAAATTCATGATATTACTTACCTTGATCCAAATCTTCCCTGTAGTTTGTGGTTTATGAAACATATAACAGACTGTTTGAAACGCACGATATTACTTACCTTGATCCAAATCTCCCCTGTAGTTTTAGGAAACATATAACAGACTGAACTGTGTGTTTTGCCTTTACGATATCTGACTTTCGTCAGCTTGTTTTTGTTTTTTGTTTGGTTTGTGTGAGTTTTTAAGCTAATATTATAGCTTACTGGAGGATGTTTTCAACGTTTTTCATCAAGTAATATAATTAATGCCTCATTTCACATGGCGTTACTGGGAGCAGGAAAGAAATATAACATGGACTATCACGTCAAAGGCTGTGTTCCACTTTTACTAGTGTATTCAGGTGGAACACAAAAATATTATCCACCAGATTTTAACTGTTTAATTTTTAAACAGTATTAAAAATACATACTTCCTTTTAGCTTTGTAAATACCAAATTTCCTGTGTACCGTCTGTGCGCGTTTATAAATTGAGTCCAACTGTAAACAATATAGACCTTGATCTACCGTCGCATAATGCTCGGGAAGATCATGGTCTCTGTTGTTTATTTTACTGAGAACTCCTAGAGATTTGCAGGTTGCGAGATTTGTATAGTCATGTGACTCAGAATGCAAATTGCCAGATCCAGGTCAGATTTCAGCAACGACGTACTTTCGTCTCGACTGTCAGCGGATTAAAGACATGACGAATGCTATGCTCACGATTTTTGAGAAAATAAATCATATTCCTATCGATTTGATGCAGGTAAATCTCGATGAAAGGTTGTTCAAGTTTGCTGGGCCGGCTAGTAAGTGGCCACCCCATGCCGATACCAAATGGTGTCGGCGAATTCCAACTTTCGATAGGGAATGGACTCTGACCCTACACCCCAACATAAATGTCCAAATATCAAAAATGGGGTGACAAGTGTCAGAGGAAACTCGGACTACTATTCGAAATGCAACCTTTATACCGATCTGCCGACCGCCGCTTATATATAAGCCATTGATGATGTGCACGTTGCATCTGGCTGAAATGGAGATTCTTTCATTGTTGCCGCTTATTACAAGTTAATTCAGCTCTGAAGATATGCCTTTGCTGAACAAATCTGACAATTCAGGTAAGACAGCCCTAGGATATAGTTCTGACAGTTTCTTATTGCTACCTGTATGTATATGACGAAAAAAATCAATAATGTAACTGAACGTAAGAACCTGACGCATCGACATGCGCATGATTGTGTACTATCTACGATCACTAAGAAATCGTAGCAGCTTACAAATTTGAAATATTATTTCCTTACTCAAAAAAATTTTACCCGTAAAGTTTATCTTAACGAACATGTTGTTCACATGTAAATAATGTTGTTTTAAAGAATTTTTTTTAACCAGCAAGTCCATTAAATCAATCTGGTGTATAATATGAACTATTGCCATTCCTCTTTAAATTCGGCTTGCTACCGATGACACATTTGATGGGAACATCATCCATACTTCAAAAAAAAGAAGAAAAGAATTAACATAAAAATATCGAGCAGCAAACTGAACAGCCGTATACACGTGAAAACGTTTACGCGTAGTAAGCTAAACAGAGCTGTGTACACGCGAAAACGTGTACGAGCAGGGAACTAAAGAGAGCAGTTTACTCGTGAAAACGTTGACGAGTTGTAAACTAAACGTAGCCGTTTACACGTGTAAACGTTTACGAGCAGGAATCTAGACAACCTTTTACACGTGTAAACGTTTACGAGCAGTAAACTAAACAGAGCCGTTTGAACGTGTAAACGTTGACGAGTAGTAAACTAAACAGAGCCGTTTACACGTGCAAACGTTGACGAGCAGCCGTTTACACGTGTAAACGTTGACGAGTAGTAATCTAAACAGCCATTTACACGTGTAAACGTTGACGAGTAGTAATGTAAACAGGCATTTACACGTGTAAATGTTGACAAGTAGTAATCTAAACAGCCGTTTACACGTGTAAACGTTGCAGCTTTAACCATTTTGTTGCATTTCCGTGATGGGTGACATACATCGAATTCATTCTTCACTTTCCTTTGTACATGTATATCATAGAATTTTGTTGTGATGGAAAATGTTTAATATTCTTTTGAATAACCTCTGTCATAGCAATACGATGAATAATTAGAAAATTTAAGAGCGTTGCATGACAATTTTTTGAATAAAATTTCGTCGAAAATTACAATACTGTAATAAATTTGGAGTATGCGCATTTGGTTATAGCGCCCCGTTTTAAGGAATTCTTAGATTTTTGTGATTACTTGTCTGATTATTGGAATTAGGTGCAATAGAAATATTCCTTTCCCCGATATAATTAGCCAGTTACTAGGAGTAAACGTAATGGGGTAAAGTGTGTGTGAGTTTCCATAATGCCATGGTTCACTAGTAGTGAATTCAGGTTAAACCCGAATGAGTGTCCATGAATAATAAAGTCCCTACTAAAATGTAGTGGTGTACATTGGTGGTGTGACTGCAGTGGCATTATTTACGGTAGGAATCAATAAGAAGGGACTCAGCAGATACCGTTTACGTCGCCATGGTGGCAAATGTGGTGCAGTTGTACTGAGAAAAGTGCCTGGAAACCATAGTTTGACTGGCCTAAGGTGGCGTAGTTAAAATAGTTCCCTGTGTTCAGGGACAGTTGCATATCTTCTACGGCGTGAACTGCTGGCGGTATGGAAACCAAACAAAGAGAAACCATGCATATGTGCGGTTGTTAGATATTTGGCAGATTGTGAAATCTGTGGTCTTGCAGTGATCAGAGTAAAATTTATGTATATAACGGACACGTCGGGCTTTCTAATTTACAACTGAAGTTGTATGGAAGTCTTTGTAAATTCGGGGTAAACTTATGAATCGCTCCAGGGTTTGACACCGCTCGGTCAAGTAAAGACCCCTGGCTTGTAACAATAATTTCATCCTTATTTTTCGGATAAGAAGTGTGAGATATAAGAATACCTCGAAATTAAATATCTGCATTTTTTCTCTGACTCGATAACATGTACATTCATGAAACGTGATGAATGGAGGGTATCGCCGTGGCAAAAACGTCACAGTGATTTACTTTTCACGTAAAGATTTTCTATGACAGTAGTATATGTGAATCATCAAACCTAATGGGTGTTTTCCTTTTTTAAAGCTTACTACTTACTAAATGTAAAATTGGGTCACATTATCCCCAAAAACAATTTTGTTCATTGTTATAAGACTTCCTTTGACAACCATTTCAGATGAAAAGACGACATATTCTTCATTATTCATCATATTGGAACTTTTAAAATGCTGCATCGACAGATGTTTCGTCGAATATATATATATATATATATATATATATATATATATATATATATATATATATATATATATATATATATATATATGTATATACGTATCGTTGAAAAATGTCTGCTGTGTATTATGAGTCTCTCTCTCCGTCTCTTTCTCTCTCTCTCACTTTGAAACTTAGATCAGTGCAAATGATATCTGACACGTGTCTTCGTCCACCGTGACACTGGGTTATTAGATTATCGGGTATTAGTTCCCAGTAATTCATTGTACTGCTTGTAGAAATTATGAATTCATCGGCAGTAGTTTTGCATTTCAGACCTATGATCCTTGTGCATAGTCCGAAATTCGTTAGCTAGGTAACTCTAGTTCATGTGCATTAGCATGTTATATGATGTACTCTATCTCAGCGGTCCTGGGCACAGAGGCGTTTGCTGGGAGTGGGAGTAGGAGCGGGTAGTCTTCTCACATTAAAAGTCCAGTGTGTGTGTGTGTGCGTCTCTCTCTCTCTCTCTCTCTCTCTCTCTCTGTCTCTCTGTTGTGTACGTGTGTGTTCATGCGGACGCCCATATATGGGGATCAGTATGGAATACGAATGATTTTTAAAAACAATTCTTTCTGAAAGACATACAGAAAGATACAACAATTTGCTGTATATAGCGCCCGCTTATAAGTGCAATTGACATTTAGAAACCCGGGACAAGAGTGGCCTTTTGTTTTGTGTTAAGTGTCTGCACGTGAATCAGTTGTTTTGTATAAAGTGTATGCACGTGAATCAGTTGCATAAATTAAATATTTTAAGGCTGCGTGCCTTATTGCATATTATTACGTCTTGAAGTTTTGATCCTTCCCCTAAACAATGGATATGTATCTCGCATGCGCTTGTGGAATGACCTAATTGTAATCTGCAACTTACACTGAATTGCTTAAAGAATCGATGCTGCTGTTTATCACAAATTTCACCATTTTTCTTATAGAAATACAATTTGGAAGAAAATGATTTGTTAAATAAGATATGTGACATAAACTGTTCTTTAAAATAATCAAGATGTTCGGTTCAAGCGACGTTCAAATATACTTTCACTTCATAATTAAGAGATGCCACCCATAATTCAGTCAGCGAAGTCGCTCGTAATTCCGTTCTTTTTCGGGATTGCTCCAAAAGTAGTGACATTGTCCATTCGAAGTTCCGTAAGTGACTAATTAGTAACAACAACAACATTAGCACGTGGCGCTCCTCTCCGTTACGGATCACTGCCACCTCACCTCTGTCTGCCTGGGTTCGAGTCTCGGATTCGGCCGATGTGAGTATGTGAGAAAGCTTGCCAGTAGCTTCTCGTGGGTCGGTGGTTCTTTCTGGGGTTTTCCCGGATTCTTCCTCCACCATTAATATTGGCCGCCATGTATCATGTGCTGATAAATGGCGTTAAACCCTACAACAACAACAGCAGCAGGTGGCGCTCATGTTAATTCGAGAGGGAATGAAGAGAGGCAAGCCCGGTTTTTAAAGCGGATCTGAGAACAAATAACGTGCATTAGATAAAAATAAGACTCGGTGAATATTGGTGATCAGCTGGTTGTGCTGAAAAAGTTTGATGGGCGAACTTGAGATGGAGACAATCCGATCTAGCGTGGAGTTGGCTTCTTATGTTTACAACGGTGACGTCATCAAATTTCATGTTCTAGCTCTAGACTAAAGTCAGTTGACCCACGGATACCGTCGGTCAATAACCGATTAATTTGTACACTTTTGAAAAATTGCAGGGTTTCTCAGTTCAATTGAAACATTACATGGCTCATAATATGACGAAACGTTGATATTTTCTGGTTTTAATGAAACCCAACGATGTTGAGGACCAATGTCTTTTAAGATTCAGTATTATTCAGATGATTTGGCATAAAACACTTTTTGCTCGTAAATGCTGTCATGGGGCTTTAACGTAAGAGACCATGACGTAAACATTTGGAAGGTCGCTCAAGATAATTTATTTCTTAATTTCTGCTATTTCCACCTTTCTTCGAAGCTACGCTCGCAAAGGAATATCTTAATATAAAAAGTTCAGTGCAGATTATTGTGTCTCTTGTTTATTTAATAATAATAATAATAATAATAATAATAATGAGGACTTTATATATCGCCTAATCTTTAGAAGCTGTAAGCGCTTTACAACATTAGAAAACACCTATTAGAAAAAAAAACATATATAATGATATGATTACAAAAACAAACACCATGAAATTAGAAAACATAAAAAAAAACATGCTGAGAATATTTAAGGTAGGAAACATTATTAGGTCTTTAAGTTTGTTCTTGCAGTCGAAATAAGTGAGTCTTGAGAGCACTCTTGAATGGGAATCACTGTGTCTTTGTGTCTAAGATCAGTTGGCAATTCATTCCACGTTGCTGGGCCCTGGTATGCAAAAGAACGCTGTCCATATGACTTTGTTTTCATAGTAGGAATAATGAGTATACGATTGTCAGAAGAGGAGCGTAATTAACTTGCTGGTGTGTACACATGGGTGAGGTCGGATAGGTATGTTATGCTAGGAGTCCGACAGTGAAACGTAGCACAGAGAAAAAATTTTGTGTTTGATTCTGGATCGAATGGATAGCCAGTGTAGGGTACAGAGCAGTGGGGAGGTGTGCTCTGATCGTGGTAGTCTAAGTATGATCCGAGCAGCTGTGTTTTAAACTTTTTGAAGTTTCTGGAGTAACTATTGAGATGAACCAGACAGAATTGAGTTACAATAGTCCAGTCTTGAAAGTACTAATGAACACACAAGTGTTTTAGTGGCATCAACTGAAAGATATTTGCGAATTGAGCTGAATTATACTGTTGTACCTACAGAAGAACGTTTTCGACGATGTTTTACAACCAGAACAATTTACGTCCGCATCACTTGCAATTGGGGCCTATTTTATTATATAAAGTCTCATTTTCCGGTAATGTAAGCACGGACTTTTTGATATATAACATATTGATTGGTTAGAAAGATTCACGTCATTGGTCGCTCAGAACGTGTCTGCTCTTTCGGAAACAAGAGCTAAAACTCTCATTGCGAATCTAATGCTTAACAATGTCTCCGTTTTATAAAGTATCGGAAAGTTTGAGCAATATCTTTGCTTGATTAACAAGAATCGTTTTTCCCCGCAAAACAAAACTGTCTTATAGCTGAATGAGCCGTGTGCAATGTATGTTCTCCAGCTGATACAATCGTGTTATTGTTTATATTTCTTTGGTTATTTTTAACTTTGGTAATGAGCGAATGTCTTCAGGAAGGTAGCAAAAGAGATAAGGATATAACATAAGCAAAACCCCGATAATAAGCCCAGACTGATATTATATACTTTCTTTAATATTTTCGTCAAGTGTTGCTACCTCAAGGATGCTTCCGTATTCGTAGAATATCCAATGAATATGTGTTACCTTGTTTAAAACTTTCGTTAAGCAGTAAATCTTGAGGCACCGTGTTATAACTTTCCATCACAAAGTGTTTTATTAAACATATATCATACTATGTATGATGCAATTCAAACAACTGTTTACAAACGGTACTAAGACTCTTCAAGCCTTCCGCAATAACAGTCATTGGAACTTCTCCATACGCCATTAGCTTTCGAAATAAAACGGGGTTATTTCAACTGTAGGTGGCAAGCTTTTGGGGAAATCTGTTACTCCCTTATTATATGAAAGTCAATGATTTAAGTGGGTAACAATGCTGGTGGTCGATTTAAATGTCGCATCAAGCAAATTCGTTTCTTTAAGATGATTGTGAGAGGAGTGTTACCATATAAGATAGTTCCATATGTTAAATACACCCAGCTAAGTGCTGTTTTAATAATAGTTGTTTTGCTCGAACCTTTTGCGCAATATATGCAACCTTTAATATCTTTTATATAGTTCGTACGGTATTTAATTTTCTATTGAATTCCACTGATGTACATTTCATAGTTTTTACAGCTTTTGTTGTGTATAATGATGATGTGATGCAATCAGAGACAGTTTTGTGAAAAAGTTATGTTCGTGATGTATAATAAACGCATTGTGCAACCGATCAAATCATTTTTAGTGTACACAAATTAGCGTTTCCTAACCCATTTATGTTTGAGGAAGAAAAATAGGCCACTTGGTTTTAAAGTATTGGTTTTTCGTCCGTTTCTTGTTCTACTTTCTCATTCAGTAATCTTTCTTTTCACTCCTATATGGCTTTGTAACCATTCGATACTCCCTGAATTCGATAATGGTGTATTGACTCTCTCGTAGTCTCACTTTAAACCTTTGGATTACTGGCTTTTGCCCCTGTATCCCCCCCCCCCAAGAAAAATAATTTTAAACAATGTTCTTTTTTAAATATGTTAAATTGTCATTATTAAATTGAGTTGCTAGTTTTCAAACATATCTTTAAATTATATTTTAACAAACTGGCTGATTCTGTTATAGTCCCTAAAATATCCTGAAAATATATATATATAAATATTTTAGGGTGTGCTATGATATATAGATGATATATTCTTTTATTATGTTAATGCCGGATATATTTCAGTGTGTGGTGTCCAAAACATGATTATTTCAAAGAGTGGCGAAGCCACGTATTAAAATATATAGTTTCTGGTACCACAAGATGAAATTATCCGTTGTTAATGTAGGGAAAAAAGATTCTTTTTAGTGTGTACTAAACCTGCTCCAGAATCGAAGTTTAGAAGATTGAACTCAATCTTTGGAACGACATACTCACCCCACCCAGGGGCGGATTAAGGCTCACTGGTGCCCTAAGCACTGACAAATCTTGGTGCCCCCCTCCTTTCCACGTACACCTGGGAAGATAACCCTAGGGTGCACCATGATTAAGAAACAGAACATTATGATCAATTTGCACTAGTTTTTATCAAATTATTTTTTACAAACCTTCATTCGTTTTTTTCTTTTCACCCTTTTCTCAACTTTGTGGTGCCCCCTTTGGCCCTGGTGCCCTAAGCACGTGCTTAGTCTGCTTAATGGTTAATACGCCCCTGTAATTTTGTAAACTATTAGTTGTTTCTTTTTTAACTGATTGTTCATATAAGTTTTCATACACATAGTGACTAATATTCCGTAACGATATAAGTTCGCTTCGGTGAATTAAATTCAAAATGGCTGCCTCTGCGATAAGTTTTTAGGGGAAAGAGGCGGGACAGTTCCGATTGATGATTATAATTGAAAATATTTTTTGGTTTCTTTGACTCGTAAATAAAGGCACGTACTGAAAACTAGTTTACAGTTGTTAATAACTCGCCACTCTGTTCGACGAATCTAATTAATCTATGGCGGACTTGACAAATTGGTATTTTGGGGAAAATATACAAACGGCTTGCTGAGTTAGCAGTTTAAACATTTTATTTCAGTATTTCGTATTCCTACACAAGTGGGTTTGTGTAAACAATCGCTATTCTCTAAAAAGTGTAATTATGGATGTTTTCATATTTAGTATTGTCGTATACCAGCTGGTGAGACCCAAACTCTGAATGGTATTGTGATATTTAAGTTTTGCTTCAAGAAACATCCCAACGTGTTGCTGGCCTAGTAAAAATATTTTATTTAATGATCTTGCATACGTAAAAAAATGAGTGGTCCTTTATGGGCATATATTGCTACTTGCATGGGCATATATTGCTACTTGCATGGGCATATATTGCTACTTGCATGGGCATATATTGCTACTTGCATGGGCTTATATTGCTACTTGCCTGGGCATATATTGCTTTGGCTTATATTGCTACTTGCATGGGTGTATATTGCTACTTGCATGGGCTTATATTGCTACTTGCCTGGGCTTATATTGTTACTTGTATGAGCATATATTGCTACTTGCATGGGCATATATTGCTACTTGCATGGGCTTATATTGCTACTTGCCTGGGCATATATTGCTTTGGCTTATATTGCTACTTGCATGGGTGTATATTGCTACTTGCATGGGCTTATATTGCTACTTGCCTGGGCTTATATTGCTACTTGTATGAGCATATATTGCTACTTGCATGGGCATATATTGCTACTTGCATGGGCTTATATTGCTACTTGCCTGGGCATATATTGCTTTGGCTTATATTGCTACTTGCATGGGTGTATATTGCTACTTGCATGGGCTTATATTGCTACTTGCATGGGCTTATATTGCTACTTGCCTGGGCATATAATGCTTTGGCTGATATTGATACTTGCATGGGCATTTATTGCTACTTGCATGGGCATATATTGTTATTTGTATGGGCATATATTGCTACTTGCATGGGCATATATTGCTTTGGCTTATATTGCTACTTGCATGGGTATATATTGCTACTTGCATGGGCTTATATTGCTACTTGCATGGGCATATATTGCTACTTGCATGGGCTTATATTGCTACTTGCCTGGGCATATATTGCTTTGGCTTATATTGTTACTTGCATGGGCATATATTGCTACTTGCAGGGGCTTATATTGCTACTTGCAATGGCATATATTGCTACTTGTATGGGTGTATATTGCTACTTGCATGGGCATATATTGCTGCTTGCTTGGGCTTATATTGTTACTTGTATGGGCATATATTGCTACTTGCATGGGCATATATTGCTTTGGCTTATATTGCTACTTGCATGGGTATATATTGCTACTTGCATGGGCTTACATTGCTACTTGCATGGGCATATATTGCTACTTGCATGGGCTTATATTGCTACTTGCCTGGGCATATATTGCTTTGGCTTATATTGTTACTTGCATGGGCATATATTGCTACTTGCAGGGGCTTATATTGCTACTTGCCTGGGCATATATTGCTACTTGCCTGCTAAAACTATTTAGTTCGAAAGACAAAATAGCAGTGATGAAAGCCATTTTTAACATCAATGTCACGAGCTTAAAGATACAAATGCGGTCATTCACTTCCTTTAATTAGCTGGCTTTATTCTAATTGTTTGAATGTCTGTAGTTATGTAATAGTAAAATTTAAGATGGTTTTCTTATCCTGGACAGCAAATATACATTATTCAGGTAATTAATTATGCATTCTCAGTATCATTCATTGAAACTCCATCTCTGAATCGTCTTAAAAGTGCTAATTCGAAGATGTAGGTCATTACGATACATATTCTCATTATTGAAGCAGCCATCATAGGTCATTCAAGTCACACAGACGTCGGACCCTCAATCCAAACACCGGATATTTGCCGACTTTAACTAGATACATGGATATTTCATAGAACACAACATTAACATATATCACAGGGCATGAATGCTCGTCGCTTGATGATTACACAAATGAGTACCTATGCAGACCTGCGAGAACCGTACGCCAATCAGTAACAGTACTTGCTTGGAAATATATAATAACCACTGTAGTTTCCATGCTGGATCCAACAGAACATCAATTATTCAGTTTTTCCATAATGGTACATAAGGTGCGACTTGCGTCGTTTACCCTAATGCAAAGAAAAATTGCATAGTTAATTTTATGCTGCAGACGTTGATGAAAACACACCAGCACAATTACATGAATGTAACCAGGGAATCTCCCTAGTGCGATTGGTTGGTTCGATGGTGGACGCGTTGGTTGAATAGTTGGCGGGATGGTTGGCGGGATGGTTGGATGGTTGACGGATTGGTTGGATGGTTGATGGGTTGGTTGGGTGGTTTCTTGGTTGGTTGATTTTTAACGGCATTTTCAGTACTTTTCTAAAGTTCGTGGATTTTCAAAGTTCAATACTTTACATTTCCGAAGATTGTTATTACCGCCGCGTAAGATAAAGGGCAATATTGAAATCGTTATTAACGTATATATTTAAGAGCCCAGACGTTATTCAGTAATTTTTAACAAACCTTAATTCAGAAGGATATTTGAATGATAACTCCAACCATAATTTAATTAGTTTCAAACCTAAAAACTTTGTAGGAAAAGGAAAACAAGAGAATCTTATTCTCATCGATATACCTCTCTCTCTCTCTCTCTCTGTGCCTCTCTGTCTGTCTCTGCCTCTCTCAGTCTCTCTGTCACTGCCTCTGTCTCTCTGTCTGTCTCTGCCTCTCTCTGTCTCTACCTCTCTGTCTCTCTCTGTCTCTCTGTCTGTCTCTGCCTCTCTCTCTCTGCCTCTCTGTCTGTCTCTGCCTCTCTCTGCCTCTGTCTGTCTCTGTCTCTCTGTCTGTCTCTGCCTCTCTCTCTCTGTCTCTGCCTCTCTCTGTCTGTCTCTGCCTCTCTCTCTCTCTGTCTCTGCCTCTCTCTCTCTCTCTCTTTGTCTCTGTCTCTGCTTCTCTGTCTGTCTCTGCCTCTCTGTCTCTCTGTCTGTCTCTGCCTCTCTCTGTCTCTGCCTCTCTGTCTGCCTCTGCCTCTCTGTCTGTCTCAGTCTCTCTGTCTGTCTCTGCCTCTCTCTGTCTCGCTCTCTGTCTCTGCCTCTCTCTCTGTGTCTCTCTGTCTGTCTCTGTCTCTCTCTCTCAATGGTTGTGCCAACTGAGTGATTTTCAATGTTCTAGGGCGAAATTAAATGTTATCAATACAAAATGCAGAAATAGCACCGTATGATCCAAAAAATTGAAACATTATAATTTGATATGACAGTGGATGAAAATTACACGTAAGCAAATGTATGACTTATTAAAAAGTATAAACTGCTATTGGACGAAAAAATGTATTTAGTCTGAAAAAATACGTCGTTTGTTTTTTATTACACTTGATCCTTAATTACTACAGGCAAATATTGGATAACTAAAACACTCTTATTGCATGCAATAACTAATCTCCGAAACTGACAAATTTTTGCAATAATTTAATTATAGTTTCCTTCGTTTAAGTCAAAGGGTTTTTATTTTTCTTGGACTAAATATAAAGACATGAGTTGACCCACCCACCCCAACATGGGGTCATTAACCATACTGATGTACAAAAGTCATTTACAAAGGTCGTACATTTTCATCGTATACTTGAATTTACATAAATATCTGATGTTGATGAATAGGGCTAGGGTGTGCCATATATAATTTTATAAATTTAATTTGTATCACCCATCCTGTTGATCAAATCAGTACAGATTGGGGGTGAGGGGTGTGGGTCGACAAATGTGTGTATTTCCATTAGATGTAGGGAATTAAATTGCTAGACGGATGGACTAACAAACGGATGGACAGACCGGATAACGGACGTAGGAATGGACATGCAGAAGGCATCACAATGCAACAAATGTTGTCTTATGAAAGCATGGAAATAATGTATCTGTTTAAAAGAATCCTGCCTTAAGGTACGATTTTTTTTTCTCTCTAAGCCTTGTGATACTTGAATTTGCGAGTTTCAAGTTTGTAGACAGGCAAAATACACTGGTCAACAGTGAAATCATTACTGACTTGAAAAGGCCCTAATCTGTAGTATTTTGGTGTGCCGAACACGAATATAACCGTGAAAAATTTGTATTGGCTCTCGTTTTGAAGATATTCATATACCTCATTTTCTATGTTTCACTGTGTAAATTTCTCCAGTAGGACTGCAGCAACATCCGGAATAATGATGTAACATTGCATAATACCATCATGCTCACATCATCCACAGTTGATTGCATCATTTTCTGATGCAATGCAATACTAATGCCATGCGGCTGCTGAAGTAAGTTGACGTCAGCAGTGTACTATACATGTGTAGGCCTATTATACTAATGCCAGGCGGCTGCTGAAGCTGACGTAAGCAGTGTACTATATAAAGCCCAATCAGATAGGTTCAGCATTTAAAATATTTTAGACGTTGTGCGAGACAGTTCAAGCTACTGTTACATAAAACTTATTATTTTATCCATTTACGTACAATAAAGAACAGTAATGCCTCGAAAGTGTGTTAATACCGCGGACAATTTTTGCTATATTTGTGGGGAAGTGACATTTGCCAACCAGAAGAAAAGTATCAATTCTCAAGTGAAGCAGGCATATCATCTTTACTTCGGATGCAAGGTTGGTGACCAAGACAAGCCTTAGGCTCCGCATATATGCTGTGCTACATGTACAACACAGCTTTCACAGTGGTTGAATTGCAAAAGGTCATCAATGCCGTTTGCAGTCCCAATGGTGTGGAGAGAGCCAAGCAACCACCTAAATGACTGTTACTTCTGCTTGGTTCCTCCTCTTTCCGGCGGAATAACGAAGCGAAAGAAGTCGAGAATAGTCTACCCAAACATTCCGTCTGCATTGAGACCAGTTCCACATGGTGAGGGACTTCCTATTCCAGAACCTCCAGCAGAATATTCTCTTGATTCATCTGACGAAGACAAAGGTGAGTCGACCTGTTCTTCTCCTGGTCCATCAGCATGTAGTGATCCAGATTTTCACTGTGGTGCATCATCAACCCCACACAGAATAACACAGGAAGAACTAAATGACCTGATTCGTGATTTGGACTTATCAGAGAACAAGGCAGAATTGCTAGGATCAAGACTCCAACAATGGAATCTTCTAGAAGAAGATGTCACAATTACTGCATATCGAAAGCGCCACCAGCAATTGGAGCCTTTCTTCAGAAAGGAAAGTAATCTGATATTCTGTTCCGATATTGAGGGCCTCATGAATGCTTTAAAAATCACTCATGACCGACAAGAATGGAGACTATTTGTGGACTCTTCGAAACTGAGTCTCAAGGCTGTGCTTTTGCACAATGGAAACATTCTTCCATCTATTCCAGTAGCGTATGCTGTCCACATGAAAGAGACATACGATAACTTAAGGCAGCTACTGAATTCCATTGAGTATAACAAGTACAGCTGGCACCTCTGTGGTGATTAGAAGGTAGTTGCCCTTTTAATGGGACTGCAGCAAGGATATACAAAATACATGTGTTTCTTATGCGAGTGGGATAGCCGAGCAAGGGAAATGCACTACATGAGGAAGGAATGGACTCACAGGCAGAATGTAGCCATTGGAGAGAAGAATATCCAACACCCAGCTCTGGTTGAGGCTCAGAAAATCTTGCTACCACCCCTTCACATCAAACTAGGTTTGATGAAGAACTTCGTGAAAGCCATTGACCGGACTTTGCCAGCATTCCGATACCTGCATGAAAAATTCCCTCGACTCAGCGAAGCAAAGATTAAAGAGGGAGTTTTTGTGGGTCCTCAGATTCGAGAGCTTTTCAAAGATGACCAGTTCAACAACTTGCTGGAAGGTGACGCGAAACAAGCATGGAATGCTTTTCGCCTAGTTTCTACAAACTTCCTCGGAAATGTTAGGGCAGAAAACTATAAGGAACTAGTAGAAGACATGTTGATGAAGTATAAGAAACTTGGCTGCAATATGTCTCTAAAGATTCACTTCCTTCATTCCCATTTGGATTTCTTTCCTAGCAACTGTGGTATTGTTAGTGATGAACACGGCGAACGTTTTCATCAAGATATCGCAACAATGGAACAAAGATACCAGGGAAAATGGTCCACTACAATGCTGGCTGACTACTGCTGGACACTCCTCAGAGATGCTCCCGAACAGCTGTACAAGAGACAGGCGAAGAAATCTAAGATATAGTCAATGACTTGATTTTTTATAGGTAGGCTATTACAGTTGACCTTTTACTATTGGAATGCATTTCGTTATGTAAACATTAATTTCTTGCAGATTACAAAAAAACTAGAGCCAATTTTGCAATTTGACTGTCATATTCGTGTTCAGCACATAAAAATTGATAAGAATTGACTAATTTTATTTCAGTAACATGACTTTTGTAAAAATTTGTTGTCCAGTGATATACATCGAGGTAAATATTTTGAACATCACGATCAGATATCATCATACTCTTGCTGACTTCCCTTGTATTCTAGTGTCAGCGTTACCTTTCTTAAACACTCCACTTGTATTATAGTGTCAGTTTTATCTTTCTTAAACACTCCCCTTGTATTCTAGTGTCAGTTTTACCTTTCTTAAACACTCCCCTTGTATTCTAGTGTCATTTTGACCTTTCTTAAACACTCCCCTTGTATTCTAGTGGCAGCTTTACCTTTCTTAAACACTCCCCTTGTATTCTAGTGGCAGCTTTACCTTTCTTAAACACTCCCCTTGTATTCTAGTGGTAGCTTTACCTTTCTTAAACACTCCCCTTGTATTCTAGTGGCAGCTTTACCTTTCTTAAACACTCCCCTTGTATTCTAGTGTCAGCTTGACCTTTCTCAAACACTGTCCTTGTATTCTAGTGTCAGCTTTACCTTTTTTAAACACTCCCCCCGTATTCTAGTGTCAGTTTTACCTTTCTTAAACACCCCCTTATGTTCTAGTGTCAGCTTTACCTTTCTTAAACACTCCCCTTGTATTTTAGTGTCAGTTTTACCTTTCCTAAGCACTCTCCATGTATTCTAGTGTCAGCGTTACCTTTCTTAAACAACGAGTCAAGAGTAAAAGTCAAGTTCACAGTGCCTATAGCCGTAAAATTGAAAATTTAAAAATATTGATTTGCAACCTCAGCAACTTGACTCGTATAAAATTCATCAAAACAATAACACAAGTTCGCAAAAAATATATATTTATGTAGAAATAATCGAACAAAGGCCAGAAATTTCGAGCGAAATGAACTGGTAGCCTTGTCAAATAGTTTATTTCCATACTTACTATATTTTTTTTGGGGGGGGGAATATGCAATAAAACTGTATTAGTTAGTTGAACAACATTAATGTGGCATATAATGATTAAAACCGATGGATGAATCACGACTTGATCACGTAGTTCATACTATAACATTTCTAGTTCATATTTATAACCGATGGATGAATCATGACTTGATCACGTAGTTCATACTATAACATTTCTAGTTCATATTCATAACCGATGGATGAATCACGACCTGATCACGTAGTTCATACTTTAACATTTCTAGTTCATATTCATAACCGATGGATGAATCACGACCTGATCAGGTAGTTCATACTCCAACATTTCTAGTTCATATTCATAACCGATGGATGAATCACGACCTGATCACGCAGTTCATGATATAACATTTCTAGTTCATATTTATAACCGAAGGTTGAATCACGACCTGATCACGTAGTTCATACTTTAACATTTCTAGTTCATATTCATAACCGATGGATGAATCACGACCTGATCACGTAGTTCATACTCCAACATTTCTAGTTCATATTCATAACCGATGGATGAATCACGACCTAATCACGTAGTTCATGCTATAACATTTCTAGTTCATATTCGTAACCGATGGATGAATCACGACCTGATCACGTATTTCATACTTCAACATTTCTAGTTCATATTCATAACCGATGGATGAATCACGACCTGATCACGTATTTCATACTTCAACATTTCTAGTTCATATTCATAACCGATGGATGAATCACGACCTGATCACGTAGTTCATACTCCAACATTTCTAGTTCATATTCATAACCGATGGATGAATCACGACCTAATCACGTAGTTCATGCTATAACATTTCTAGTTCATATTCGTAACCGATGGATGAATCACGACCTGATCACGTATTTCATACTTCAACATTTCTAGTTCATATTCATAACCGATGGATGAATCACGACCTGATCACGCAGTTCATGATATAACATTTCTAGTTCATATTTATAACCGAAGGTTGAATCACGACCTGATCACGTAGTTCATACTTTAACATTTCTAGTTCATATTCATAACCGATGGATGAATCACGACCTGATCACGTAGTTCATACTCCAACATTTCTAGTTCATATTCATAACCGATGGATGAATCACGACCTAATCACGTAGTTCATGCTATAACATTTCTAGTTCATATTCGTAACCGATGGATGAATCACGACCTGATCACGTAGTTCATACTTTAACATTTCTAGTTCATATTCATAACCGATGGATGAATCACGACCTGATCACGTATTTCATACTTCAACATTTCTAGTTCATATTCATAACCGATGGATGAATCACGACCTGATCACGTAGTTCATACTATAACATTTCTAGTTCATATTCGTAACCGATGGATGATCACGTAGTTCATACTATAACATTTCTAGTTCATATTCATAACCGATGGATGAATCACGACCTGATCACGTAATTCATACTACAACATTTTTAGTTCATATTTATAACCGATGGATGAATCACGACCTGATCACGTAGTTCGTACTATAACATTTCTAGTTCATATTCATAACCGATGGATGAATCACGACCTGATCAGGTAGTTCATACTCCAACATTTCTAGTTCATATTCATAACCGATGGATGAATCACGACCTGATCACGCAGTTCATGATATAACATTTCTAGTTCATATTTATAACCGAAGGTTGAATCACGACCTGATCACGTAGTTCATACTTTAACATTTCTAGTTCATATTCATAACCGATGGATGAATCACGACCTGATCACGTAGTTCATACTCCAACATTTCTAGTTCATATTCATAACCGATGGATGAATCACGACCTAATCACGTAGTTCATGCTATAACATTTCTAGTTCATATTTATAACCGAAGGTTGAATCACGACCTGGTCACGTAGTTCATACTATAACATTTCTAGTTCATATTCGTAACCGATGGATGATCACGTAGTTCATGCTATAACATTTCTAGTTCATATTCATAACCGATGGATGAATCACGACCTGATCACGTAGTTCATACTACAACATTTCTAGTTCATATTTATAGCCGATGGATGAATCACGACCTGATCACGTAGTTCATACTATAACATTTCTAGTTCATATTCGTAACCGATGGATGATCACGTAGTTCATACTATAACGTTTCTAGTTCATATTCATAACCGATGGATGAATCACGACCTGATCACGTAGTTCATACTTTAACATTTCTAGTTCATATTCATAACCGATGGATGAATCACGACCTGATCACGTAGTTCATACTTTAACATTTCTAGTTCATATTCATAACCGATGGATGAATCACGACCTGATCACGTAGTTCAATCACGACCTGATCACGTAGTTCATACTTTAACATTTCTAGTTCATATTCATAACCGATGGATGAATCACGACCTGATCACGTAGTTCAATCACGACCTGATCACGTAGTTCATGCTATAACATTTCTAGTTCATATTCATAACCGATGGATGAATCACGACCTGATCACGTAGTTCAATCACGACCTGATCACGTAGTTCATACTCCAACATTTCTAGTTCATATTCATAACCGATGGATGAATCACGACCTAATCAAGTAGTTCATATTATAACATTTCTAGTTCATATTCATAACCGATGGATGAATCACGACCTGATCACGTAGTTCATACTATAACATTTCTAGTTCATATTCATAACCGATGGATGAATCACGACCTGATCACGTAGTTCATACTATAACATTTCTAGTTCATATTCATAACCGATGGATGAATCACGACCTGATCACGTAGTTCATACTATAACATTTCTAGTTCATATTCATAACCGATGGATGAATCACGACCTAATCACGTAGTTCATATTATAACATTTCTAGTTCATATTCATAACTGGTTGGTTTGAAGTAAGGTCAAAATATATACTACAAACAGTATACATTAGTACAGGACTTGCAAAGAATGTTTGCTTAGCGTGAAGGAAAAATGTGCAAACAGCGCTGTTTTTCTAATTACTTTGTCAGATTTATTACAAAAGTGAATTGCGAAATATTTCATAAAGGGTATTAGTAACAGTACTTTCAAATAAACTTTAATCTAAACTTTGAGAATTGTTGGCATTTTAGTAAAGAATAAAACTAACCTTCATTGCCCAAGTGTCAAAAAAATAATATAACACAAGTGTCGCTTTGTCTGCTTGTAACTATATTAATAATGAGTTCTCTTAATATAAAGAAGGTACAACCATCATATTTCGTTGCTTTGAGTCAACATAGACATATTTTTTTTTCTCAATGTAAAAGATTTTTATAATTCCTGTAATTCTTTACAAGGGTTGATCTATTTACTTCTTCACGCAACTCTTGCAAATTACTATCCATTAACCGTTATCAAATTGCACAATCCCTAAATAAAAACCGCCAATATCCTGTGATAGCCACACAAACCCAAACCCATATTTACAGATTAGTGGTCTGATAAACCTTGCCCAAGTTATTCTAACATTAGTATCCAGTATCTTCAGCATCATATAACATTTCGTGCGATAACTAAAACAGGATGTATGAACCTATTTTTTGCATCAATACATTGTACATCTGATATGATAGTCAATATACATGTTACAACGTTCACATTCTCCGAAACCTCCAATTTATGAAGACTGTCTTTAAGAGACATAAAATTTACAGACTGCTGATGAAATTTCTTCAGATTTCCAATTTTTGTACTCTGATGTTTTGGATGATTAGAAGAGCACATAGATTCGTACTTCGAATAAGTTTAACTCGGTGCTCGGTGATGAAATCCCTAACCCTCTACCATCAAATAAGTTTAACGCAGTGCTCGGTGATGAAATCCCCAACCCTCTACCATCACGTAAGTTTAGGTCAGTGCTCGGTGATGAAATAACTAACCCTCTACCATCAAATAAGTTTAACGCAGTGCTCGGTGATGAAATAATTAACCCTCTAACATCAATTAAATTTAACGCAGTGCTCGGTGATGAAATAATTAACCCTCTACCATCAAATAAGTTTAACGCAGTGCTCGGTGATGAAATAACTAACCCTCTACCATTAAATAAGTTTAACGCAGTGCTCGGTGATGAAATCCCTCGCCCTCTAACAACAATTAAGTTTAACGCAGTGCTCGGTGATGAAATCCCCAACCCTCTAACATCAAATAAGTTTAACGCAGTGCTTGATGGTGAAATTCCTAACCCTCTACCGTCAAATAAGTTTAACGCAGTGCTCGGTGGTGAAATCCCTCACCCTCTAACATCAATTAAGTTTAACACAGTGCTAAGTTATGAAATAACTAATCTTCTAATATCAATTAAGTTTAACGCAGTGCTCGGTGATGAAATAACTAACCCTCTACCATCAAGTAGGTTTAACACAGTGCTTGGTGATGAAAAATCATGATTTTCTTATTATTTTCTTTACCTTTTCAAAAGAGATGAACAATTCACACACACACACGCATATATATATATATATATATATATATATATATATATATATATATATATATATATATATAATTTAGTTGGTCGTCGCTTCTTCTTAGAAACTGCTTGGAGGACTTTGTTTAAGCTTGTAGGCTACTAGATATGTGATTTGTGCAGATGCGCATCAAGGTTTTATTTCTCTTTCCTCTGAACCATTTTTGTCGACACGTCTTGAAACATGTTCAAGAAAACGGTAGTGCTGGAAATCAGATTGTTATCGTTTCTCCTCCCGCATCCGTTGGATATTAAACATGTGGCTGGCTTAGATGTGCCTACATATTTTACTTTTTTCCTCTGGTCATATTCTTTAACATTTCTTGAAAAGTTATCAAAGAATGGGGATATTTTGGGAACTGAGTTCGTCGTTACTTATCACCCTACACCGTTTGGAGAATTTGAATGCTGTAGGCTGGGTTTGTGGTTGGTGTAGATTCGTGATGAGATTTTACTTTTCTCTTCAAGCCCATTTTTTTTTGGTGGGGGGGATTTCAGTTAAAATACGTATGAAAAATGGGTATTCTCAGAATTCAGCTCGTTATCGTCTGTCTTTCCATACTGTTTCGACGAAACAATGTACGCATAACGTGTGTTTCTTGCAGATGTCCAAAATAGACTGTGCTATTTTATCCTCTGGCAATTCTGGGGACATTTCTTCATCCATTATCAAAATGGGAGCATTTTGGGAATTCGTCGTCGCTTCGTCCATGCTGCTTGGAAAATTGTATTTGAACTTAGTAGGCTAGATGTGGTTGGTATAAATGAACACACATTTTCCCCTCATTTCTTTTCTCTCATTTAGTAGAAAATTTCTTTAATAATATATTGAAAAGTGGAATATTGAGAATGTATCGTGTTTAGTATTTATGCGATTCTTTTCAATATTACCGCAGGACATTTAAAAATGTGCAGGCGACCTTCTGCTCTTTCATTGCTTCAAAAGTATTGAGTGTGGAGCCAATTCGTTTTGTTGCCAAATAATGAAAGTAAGCTCAGAAGAACGTGCCTAAAGTGGCGCGTATGTATATCTGTGATTACATATACATTTATTTTTATTTGCGTTTGTGTGATTGTACGTGTGTAATGGGGGAAGATGAACTGTTCTTCAAAAATCGTTCGAATACTCACGGTGGATATGAATGTCAATACTTTGCCGAATAAAATAGCTATAATAAAGTATTACAATCGTATTAATTAAATGTTATTGTTACCGCTCCGGTGGCCTAGTGGTTAGAGCGTCCGCCTCGGATGCGGGAGGTCGTGGGTTCGATCCACGGCCGAGTCATGCCAAAGACTTACAAAAATGGTACCAACAGCTGCCTCGCTTGGCGCTCAGCATTACGAGGTTAGTGTTAGGACTGGTCGGCCTGGTGTCAGGATAATGTGACTGGGTGAGACATCATGCTACATGTCTGCGGCATGATGCCCCAGTGCTAGACATCACTATAAACTGCCACATTGCAGACATCGTAGCGATATGACTGAAAAATTGTTAAAGCTAAGTTAAAAATCCAAATCACATCACATCACAAATGTTATTGTTGCCTCTGTTGATCATGTCATTGATGTTTTTGCTTTTGCCGCGGTTAATGTTTTAGAACAAGCTTTTAGTTAATATGAAATTGGCGACTAATAATTACTTGTCAAATGTTTATTATTAAAATCACAATACATGTCTCAATCAAACATTTACTACTTTTAAGCCAGTGTCTTATTTCCTTATTTATGGGTTTAATGGACTAACTACAAAGGCCTTCTAAATGGTAAATGAACTACATGTATTTTACGGGTTGCCTGTGCATATGATTGATTCGTCCTTCCCTAATTGTCTGCCTCTGATGCACTTAGCCTATTAAATGCATTAAAAACCTTATCCTTGAAGATGGAGGTAACTCACTCTTTAAATTGCTGTTTAACGTCACGTGATATATAGCATATGTGGGAGATATCTTCTTGGTATGGTGTATGTATTGTGTCGACTCTGCTTGCATGATACCATCACTGTTGGAGAAAATGTAAGGTTATGAGTACTTTTGTACATTGTTGAGATTATATATGGATAGTTGCGTTATACAAGGCAATTTATTTTCCAGATAAGGTTTGGAAACAAAAATTCATATTCCTGTGTGCATACAGAGGTAAAATACTAGCAAGTGATTTTCAATTCACTTGACATTACAGATTTCACTCTGTGCTTATCTTTTCTTTCTCGTGTGGTCATCCGGGTAACCTGGGTAGTCTGTGTTTCCAGGGTACCCGGATGCTAGTGTGGTACATATTATTTACGTTGTACGCTATTCATTATCTACGTCATCTTTCCTGAGTCTGTTAAATTTGTATCATGCTATATATGTGATATGGTATTTTCCTGCCTCCCGTAAATTTGATACATCAGTAAATCACCATGTTAATAAGCTTTTAAAATTTAACGCTATCATGCTCGTGCTTTAATTAGTGTCAAGTATGTTTTTAGTTTAATGACATTGAAGCTTTTGTATCAAGTAAAATTTTAAATGTCTTCATGATTATGTATGCTGTAATGGGTCATATTTGAGAAATGTTATGTTTTGTGTACGTATATTATTTAAATCGCTCTAGATTATGTACTTGCATATATGCATTAATTTGAAATACTACAAATGTGGCATTATAACTGCAAGTACATAATCTGGAGTGATTTAAATAAATTAGATCTTTTACTGTTGTATGAGTCGCACTATTTTATGTAAGTCATTTGTCAGTTCTTAATTCTTGGTACGCGGGATGTAAGTTCTGAATGTGAGTACGCTGTACAACATCAAAGTTCTTTATAAATTAACAGTACGTCAGTGCATCCCTTCAAGTACTCCTCATAACCTCTGAACACTTTCTCTGTAAGATTATCGAATTACAAAATGAAATTTTGCATTCACTTTTTGCTAATTTGTTCATTTACTGGAGAACTACATCTTCATCCGAATGACAGCCTTCCATTCGTCTGCCCCGTATACAATCATTAATAATGGGATTCAGACAAAATTCAGACAGAGCTAAATTAGAGCTGTATGGAGGACATGCCAAAGTTTGCATGATGTCCTCTTTCAGGAAGTCTGTCACGTCGGCCGTT